>QXTE01000053.1:9223088-9242005 GCA_003942145.1 Platysternon megacephalum
AATGGGGGAGGGGAGCCTGGGAAGGCAGAAGGGAACAGGGGCAATGGGGAGCCCAGAGAGGCAGTGGGGGCTGGGAGAACGGGTGCAGGGCCAGGAGAAGCAGTGGAGGCCGGGGGGCGGGGGGAATGGGGGGGAACCGAGGGAGGCAGCAGGGGTCAGGGGCAATGGGGAGGTGGGTGAGGAGTCTGGGGAGGCAGCGGGGCCGGGGGGATGGGTGAGGGGCCGGGCGAAGCAGGAGAGGACGGGGGGGGGGGGGGGAAGGGGGGGGGGGGCGAGGGAGGGGGGGGGGGGGGCAGAGGGGGGGGGGGGGGGCGCGGAGGGGGGGGGGGGGGCAGGGGGGGTGGGGGGAAGGGGGGGGGGCGGGGGGAGGCGGGGGGGGGGGGGGAGGTATGAATGGGGGGGCGACCGGGGGGAGCGGGACGGGGTCCCTACACGACGCGCGGCCGGGGGGCAATGGGGGAGGAGCCGGGAGAAGCAGCAGGGGCCGGGGGGATGGGGGAGGGGCGGGGGGAGCAGGGGGGGTCGGGGGAGGCAGAGGGGGCCGGGGGGATGGGTGAGGGGCCGGGAGAAGCAGCGGGAGATGGGGGGGATGGGTGAGGGCCAGGAGAAGCAGCAGGGGTCGGGGGATGGGTGAGGGGCCGGGAAAAGCAGCGGGAGATGAGGGGGATGGGTGAGGGCCGGGAGAAGCAGCAGGGGTCGGGGGATGGGTGAGGGGCCGGGAAAAGCAGCGGAGGCTGGGGCAATGGGGGGCTGGGTGGGGAGCCCAGGGAGGATATGGGGAGATGGGTGGGGTGGGGAGCCCAGGGTGCCAGTGGGGGCAAGGGGCGATGTGGGGCCGGGGAAGGCAGGAAGCCCAGAATGAAAGGCTACTGGCCTGATGTCAAAAAACTGATGCAAGAGTTATTTGAGGGATATACACCTCTCATGGCCAATTCCTCTCATTACAGGACTAATGAAATGCCCTGCTTTGCTGAAGTCAGTCAGATAGACACGTGGGCCCAGATCCTCAAAGATGCCGAGCGCCTGTTGATTTCAGTAGGAGCAAGGCACCTAAATACCTTTGGGGATCTGGGCCCTGATCAGAATTCTGGTGACTGTAGCCAAAAATGTGTTTCAGCTCTCCGTCAGACTGCGCCTTTCCTCCCACTGAGCAGTAGGTCCCCACATAAGAGACTTCCAAGGGGAACTGGTGAGACAGCATGGTCCAGGGCAGTGGTGCCCAAACTTTTCCTTTTGCGCCCCCCCCTTATCAGTAATGGAATCTGTCCATCCCCCCATTACTGCACAGCTGGCTCAGCAGCGGAGTTTGGGATGAAGGCAGAGCTGGGGATAGAGCCAGGGCTGGTCTGGGAGCAGAGAGTGAATGAGGGCAGAGCTGGGCTGGGGGCAGGTGGAGCAGGGGGAGGAGTGGAGCTGCAGCTGGGGTTGGAGCTGGGCTGGGGGCGGAGCTGGGGGTGGAGTGGAGCTGCAGCTGGGGGTGGAGCTGGGCTGGGGGCGGAGTGGATCTGCGGCTGGGAGCAAAGCTGGGTTGGGGATAGAGCAGGGCTGGGTGGCGCTGGTGCTCCCTCCCCACCCCCTGTGGGCACTGGCCCAGGCACCACTGTGCACCCCCCCTCCCCCGAACGTTCCTCTGCACCCCCTAGAGGGCGTGCCCCACAGTTTGGGGACCGCTGGTCTAGGGCATTGAACTGGGACTCAGGAAACCCAGGAGCTATTCCCAGCTCTGCCACTCACCTGCTGTGTGACCCTCCCCTTTGTCTCCTGTTCCACCCTATGCCAGTGATGTCTATTTAGACTGTAAGCCCTTCAGGGCAAGGACTGGCTCTCAGTAAATGTTTGTACAACAAGGCTCGGATCTCAGCTGAGACCTAAAGTGCTGCTGTAATATAAATAATTATTCCATCCAATAAACTATGTTAATAAAATGTCAAGGTTGCAAAGTCAAGTGCTTAAGAGTTAGGATATGCCACAATTGGGTTCCCTCTGCACCCTAAATTCCCCCCTCCCCCCCTCCGCACATGCATTATGATACAGCCTTTCATTGCATGGTCACATACTACTTTTCCCCACACAGTCTTAATTCTACCATTTCTTAACACTTGAGTGCTAGATTCTGCAGCCTTAACATTTTATTTAGTTGCTTTTTAAATGTAATTTCCTAATTTAAAAAATGCAACAATGTGACCAAACAGAAATTATATCCAATGGAGCCATACTGATCCCCAACTTGGGTCACCAGCAGGGTTCAGCCCATTAGATCCACAACACAGACCTCTACCTCGGGAGCTAACAAAGCAACTGATAGCAGTTGCAGGTTACCCTTATGTGGACCAGCCACTGGAGGAAGATGAGACACAGCCTATGCCAGGAAATTTCACAGCTCTTCACTGACAGCAGAGGAATGGTGAGACTCGGACTCCTGGGTTCAATTCCAGGTTCTGGAGGGGAATGTGCTTTAGTAGTTATAGACAATTCTGCCCTGTCCCCTGCAGCTATCTGCCCCACCTTGGCTCCTGTCTAGGGTGACCAGATGTCCTGGTTTTATAGGGACAGTCCTGATTTTTGGGTCTTTTTCTTATATAGGCTCCTATTACCCCCCACCCCCTGTCCCGATTTTTCACATTTGCTGTCTGGTCACCCTACTCCTGTCCCTGTATCCTCGCTCCTGTCCCCATCCACTCCTTGGTTCCTGCTTTACTCNAAGCTGGGTTGGGGATAGAGCAGGGCTGGGTGGCGCTGGTGCTCCCTCCCCACCCCTTGTGGGCGCTGGCCCAGGCACCACTGTGCACCCCCCCTCCCCCGAACGTTCCTCTGCACCCCCTAGAGGGCGTGCCCCACAGTTTGGGGACCGCTGGTCTAGGGCATTGAACTGGGACTCAGGAAACCCAGGAGCTATTCCCAGCTCTGCCACTCACCTGCTGTGTGACCCTCCCCTTTGTCTCCTGTTCCACCCTATGCCAGTGATGTCTATTTAGACTGTAAGCCCTTCAGGGCAAGGACTGGCTCTCAGTAAATGTTTGTACAACAGGGCTCGGATCTCAACTGAGACCTAAAGTGCTGCTGTAATATAAATAATTATTCCATCCAATAAACTATGTTAATAAAATGTCAAGGTTGCAAAGTCAAGTGCTTAAGAGTTAGGATATGCCACAATTGGGTTCCCTCTGCACCCTAAATTTGCCCCCCGTCCCCGTCCCCGCACATGCATTATGATACAGCCTTTCATTGCATGGTCACATACTACTTTTCCCCACACAGTCTTAATTCTACCATTTCTTAACACTTGAGTGCTAGATTCTGCAGCCTTAACATTTTATTGATTTGCTTTTTAAATGTCATTTCCTAATTTAAAAAATGCAACAATGTGACCAAACAGAAATTATATCCAATGGAGCCATACTGATCCCCAACTTGGGTCACCAGCAGGGTTCAGCCCATTAGATCCACAGCACAGACCTCTACCACGGGAGCTAACAAAGCAACTGGCAGCAGTTGCAGGTTACCCTTATGTGGACCAGCCACTGGAGGAAGATGAGACACAACCTATGCCAGGAAATTTCACAGCTCTTCACTGACAGCAGAGGAATGGTGAGACTCAGACTCCTGGGTTCAATTCCAGGTTCTGGAATGTGCTTTAGTAGTTATAGACAATTCTGCCCTGTCCCCTGCAGCTCCTATCTGCCCCACCTTGGCTCCTGTCCCTGTATCCTCGCTGCTGTCCCCATCCACTCCTTGGTTCCTGCTTTACTCTTCCTATTCTCCCATTCCGCTGCATTCCAGTCAGGCAGCTTTCTCCTTCTGCTCCTCCTCCCTTCCTGGGTGCCAGCAGAGGGAGCATTGAGAGAACAGCAGAGAGTGCCTCTTTGCTCTCGTGCCCGACACCGTAGACAAATCTGGCTGGTGGAAGGAACAATTGCAGAGAAAGTCCTGCTCACACCCTGAATTCCTGGGCTGGAGCATGCCCAGTGCAGATGGAATCTTCAGCAAATTTAGGGGCCAAACTCTAAAAAGTCTCTACTGAGAATGTGCAAACAAGTTGTTGGTTTTTTTTAGGCTTGTAACGTGTCCAAATTTGGGTGGATTTTCATGGGGCAGCAAAAGGCACAGCCCTGACAAAAGGCAAACCCCATGCCAAATTTCAAGTGCCTGGGTGAAAGCAGAGAGGCGCTAAAGCATTTCCCCCTAATCTCAATCTCAGAAATGGCTGAACCGTTTTAGCTGAAATTTAAAAATACNAATGGAGCCATACTGATCCCCAACTTGGGTCACCAGCAGGGTTCAGCCCATTAGATCCACAGCACAGACCTCTACCACGGGAGCTAACAAAGCAACTGGCAGCAGTTGCAGGTTACCCTTATGTGGACCAGCCACTGGAGGAAGATGAGACACAACCTATGCCAGGAAATTTCACAGCTCTTCACTGACAGCAGAGGAATGGTGAGACTCAGACTCCTGGGTTCAATTCCAGGTTCTGGAATGTGCTTTAGTAGTTATAGACAATTCTGCCCTGTCCCCTGCAGCTCCTATCTGCCCCACCTTGGCTCCTGTCCCTGTATCCTCGCTGCTGTCCCCATCCACTCCTTGGTTCCTGCTTTACTCTTCCTATTCTCCCATTCCGCTGCATTCCAGTCAGGCAGCTTTCTCCTTCTGCTCCTCCTCCCTTCCTGGGTGCCAGCAGAGGGAGCATTGAGAGAACAGCAGAGAGTGCCTCTTTGCTCTCGTGCCCGACACCGTAGACAAATCTGGCTGGTGGAAGGAACAATTGCAGAGAAAGTCCTGCTCACACCCTGAATCCCTGGGCTGGAGCATGCCCAGTGCAGATGGAATCTTCAGCAAATTTAGGGGCCAAACTCTAAAAAGTCTCTACTGAGAATGTGCAAACAAGTTGTTGGGTTTTTTTAGGCTTGTAACGTGTCCAAATTTGGGTGGATTTTCATGGGGCAGCAAAAGGCACAGCCCTGACAAAAGGCAAGACCCATGCCAAATTTCAAGTGCCTGGGTCAAAGCAGAGAGGCGCTAAAGCATTTCCCCCTAATCTCATTCTCAGAAATGGCTGAACCGTTTTAGCTGAAATTTAAAAATACTGAAATAAAAGAATCAGCCTGAGGCAAATACCCGACATGGAAAATTTCAGCCGAAATGATTTAAGTTTGGCAAAGTTATAAGCAACTGAAAACAGGGTCTTATAATGGGAACTGTCGGCCAACCTTAACTATAGGCATCACTACCAGCTACACATATGTTAAAGTAAGGGTTGTTGAAATATACGTCCACTATCAAAATGTGAGTCACATGAAAGAATTACAGCCTGTCTAAACAGCTGAGCTATTTGAGGGAATTTGAGACAAGTGGACTGAATAGATTAAAAACCAACCACTGATATGACTTCTCTGATAAGACCCTGCATAGCCCCTGAACCTCATAATGTTGCCTTAACAGTTGTATTCCCTTACCCAATGCATCTGATGCCTTCTTTATTACTGCATATCCAGGAAAATAACCTGTGCTGCCAACAATTCTGTTTCCCTGTAATAAAACATCAGTAACTCTAAAATATCAGGTCTGTCAATACACGGGGATCCTTTTCCACTGCTGTATAATCTAATTCAGTGCTGTTCACACTGAAATTAGCTTGGGCATTGTTTCTACCCAATGGCATCACATTACACTTAAGACATATAACATGTCATATTCCACCCTTGAGCCCATTCTCATAAGATTATGGTGTAAAAGAGCCGCTTCCCTCTGTGCTTTAACCACTCCTGCTACATCAGTATCGGCTGCACATTTAACAAACAAACATGTCCTGACTCTGTCTAACCAATCAGTACAAAGATTAAGGAATCTGATCCCAGCCCAGAGCTGGGTGGAATCCCAGCTCTGTGCTGGGATCAGATTTCTTAATACAGAATCCCATTTCCTCACCCGCTTCCATGAAGAACAAATGGTGTTAACTCCAACCCTCCAGGCTCTACCCATTGATTATTTTAATAATATGAAATTTATACTTTGCACTTGTACAGCATCTGGTCCACGGATCTCAAAGGGCTTTGTTCAGAGCTAATTAATCGTCACATGACACCCCTGCGAGGTTGATATTATTCCCATTGTACAGATGGGAAATGGAGGCAAAGAGAGAGGAAATGACTTGTACAAGTCACACAGCAAGTCTGTGGCAGAGGCAGGAACAGAACCCAGTGCTCCTGAAACCAAGGATGAGGTGAAAGCACTGCACTGGGACTCAGGAGATCAGGGTTCAATTCCCAGCTCTGCCCGAGACTCCATTTGGGACTTTGGGCAAGTCACATGACGCTCTGGCCCAGGTTGTGAGACCCTTACTCTCAGTGAGTAGTGAATTCAATGGGATTACTTGTGGAGTAAGGGTCTATTCAACGTTAGCAAAAGGTTCACAGTTTGACCCTATGTCTGTGCTGCAGAAAAAAACCCATCGCAGCAAGTTTCAGAGCACGGGTTAACTGACTCGGGCTCGTGGGGCTCACGCATTAAGGTTGCCAACCCTCCCGGATTGGCCAGGAGTCTCCCGGAATTGATCTCCCGGTGGCTACTGAAACCAATCTGGGAGATTTTAATAGGCTGCTCAAAATCTGGTCGGTGGCGCAGTGTGGCTAAGGCAGGCTCCCTACCTGCCCTGGCTCCGCGCAGCTCCCCCAGCCCAGAGCTCGCACCCTCTCCCACACCCTAACCACCTGCCCCAGCCTGGCAAAAGTGAGTAAGGGTGGGGGAGAGCGAATGACGGAGGGGGGCGATGGAGTGAGCGGGGGCAGGGCCTCAGAGAAGGGGTGGGGCAGGGGAGGGGCCTCAGGCAGGGGCGGGGCAAGCGTGTTTGGGTTTCTGCGATTAGACAGTTGGCAACACTCCTCATGCTATGTGAGTGTAGACATTCCTCCTTGGTCAGGGGCCTGGGGCTCTGAAACCTGCCAATGGGGGGTGGGTCTAGACCCCCGTCTCCCGCCCCAGTGGTATTGTCTACACCGGTATTTTTAGCTCTGCACTGCAAGCACCATAAGCCTGAGTCAGTTGAGCCTCGGTGCTGCTGGGTTTTCTGGCAGTGTAGACGTACCCTAAGTTTTGCCATTCCCCACGTGTGGAACAGGAATAGTAATACTTCCCTTCTCTCACTCTGTCACTGTCTTGTCTGTTTACACTGCAAGCTCTTTGGGGCAGGGTCTGTCACCCTGTCTATGCAGCCCCCAGCACAATGGGGCCCTGATCTCAGCCAGAGCCTCTAGGTGCTACCGTAATACCAGTAATACCCAGCACCCTGAATCACCCATTTTAATAATAATTCCTCATGTGTCACAAGCTGTCTGAACCCACTCCACTCCCAGCCCGCAACTGCCTCCCTCCAGCTCAGAGCCGGTGGGGATTAGAGCTGGCAAGGTCAGGGTTCCCACTGTGCCCGGTCTGGGGATGTCCGTTTTAGTAGTGAACATGTCCTGAAAGGGCAGGGGGGAGTTCTCATTGCCCTGGCCACAGAGGAGGGGAAGTTCTGGCTACCCAGGCCAGGGAGGGGAGTGGGAGCTGTGGGGTAGGTAGCACTGCGTTCCCAGGCCAGGGAGGGGAGTGGGAGCTGTGGGGTAGGTAGCACTGCGTTCCCAGGCCAGGGAGGGGAGTGGGAGCTGTGGGGTAGGTAGCACTGCGTTCCCAGGCCAGGGAGGGGAGTGGGAGCTGTGGGGTAGGTAGCACTGCGTTCCCAGGCCAGGGAGGGGAGTGGGAGCTGTGGGGTAGGTAGCACTGCGTTCCCAGGCCAGGGAGGGGAGTGGGAGCTGTGGGGTAGGTAGCACTGCGTTCCCAGGCCAGGGAGGGGAGTGGGAGCTGTGGGGTAGGTAGCACTGCGTTCCCAGGCCAGGGAGGGGAGTGGGAGCTGTGGGGTAGGTAGCACTGCGTTCCCAGGCCAGGGAGGGGAGTGGGAGCTGTGGGGTAGGTAGCACTGCGTTCCCAGGGCAGGGAGAGGAGTGGGAGCTGTGGGGCAGGTAGCACTGCGTTCCCAGGCCAGGGAGGGGAGTGGGAGCTGTGGGGTTGGTAGCACTGCGTACCCAGGCCAGGGAGGGGAGGGGGAGCTGTGGGGTAGGTAGCACTGCGTTCCCAGGCCAGGGAGGGGAGTGGGAGCTGTGGGGTTGGTAGCACTGCGTACCCAGGCCAGGGAGGGGAGTGGGAGCTGTGGGGTAGGTAGCACTGCGTTCCCAGGCCAGGGAGGGGAGTGGGAGCTGGGGGGTTGGTAGCACTGCGTACCCAGGCCAGGGAGGGGAGTGGGAGCTGTGGGGTAGGTAGCACTGCGTTCCCAGGCCAGGGAGGGGAGGCAGAGCTGTGGGTCAGGTAGCACTGCGTTCCCAGGGCAAGGAGGGGAGTGGGAGCTGTGGGGAGGGTGTTGCTCACCTAGCCCAGGCAGGAGTGGGGGAGCTGTGGGGAGGAAGGGAGGGAGGGGTGCTGTTCACTCCAGCCAGAGAGGGGGGGGAGCTATGGGGAGGGAGGGGGTGCACTTGCCTGGGCCAGGGGGAGGAGGGAGAGCTCTGGGGAGGAAGTGGGCTCTGCTTATCCATGCCAGAGACAGGAGGTGGGACGGCACTCCCGGCCGCTTCCCAGCCCCTTGCCCCACTCAGCTCCCGGGGCTATTGGCCCGACCTCTTTCCCCTGCGCTGAGTTCGCTTTCGAAGACGCCTACACTTTGTTACGAGGAGGGATGAGAAAACAGGCGTCCGGGCAGTCCCCACCTGCCCCCTCCTGCACAGTGCGCTCAGCGGCAGGGCGGAGCCAGGGCTCCCCACGGGGCGCGAGGGAACATGTGGAATTGTGACTGTGCCGAGAGGGCAGCGCATTCGTCAGCTCTCCTTCCCCACTGATGGAGGGAGGCATTCTGTGTGGTGACATTGTCCTAGGTGTCCCAAAGTCCCCAGCCGTCAGTCCTGCTCTGCAGTCAGGACATGTTCTTTTGTAGCCAGCCAGCCCCCTGAGCTGCAGGCCTTGCTCTCATGCCTGCATCTGACAACAAACCCATGTTCCATACCATTTGTGATGACAAATTAAATGCCTTTCAAAGGTACAATGGCCCTTGTGCCCAGCCTTTCTGGCATTAATTATTCTCCAAGACATTCAAAACTCTGATAAGACCGCACAGTTAGCTTCTTTTCTCACTCGGACTCTGTGGGCCTGCTGTTTATTTGAGTGTGTTGAATTGGGGACCATGTGCCACTGTGACAAGGCATCAGGCATTAGTGCCTTGTGGGGAGGTGGAGAACTGCTCTGCTGACTCATCCTGACAGCCAGACCAGGTGGGCCTCATTGGAACCAACCTGAGTGGCACCCGGGCAGACAACTAAAGGAAGGAGCAGGAAGTTGTCCTGTAGGGAGAAGCCCCACATCCAACCTGCCTAAGAGGAAGTTTTGGCAAGGTTCTTTGGAGAACAGTGTGAGAGTAGAGCCTTGCCTCAGACTTTCTTACCTATGTCTAGAGCTGGTTTTGCTTTCAGAGGAAAATTTTGATTTTTCATTTAAAAAAAACCAACAGTAAAATGTTGACCAAAAGCTACCAAAAACTGATTTTTTTTCTCCAAGAGTTTCAAAGTTTTCTGAGAAAGAACAGACTCTTTTCCTGAAAATTTTTGTTTAGTAAAAACCCCAATTTTCTAACAAAAAGGAGTTTCAGATAGAGCTGGCTGGGAATATTCCTTCAAAATGATTTTTCAATTTCTGTAAAATCTAAATATTCAGCGGGAAGACTTTGATGTTGCCAAAATTTGATTTTCTGTTGGAAAAGTCTGACCAAAATATTTCCATTTGGGTCTGTTCCCTCTGTCCAAGCCATGCAGTGCATCCGGGAGTCCCATAAATGCAATTGCATCCTGGGAGATGTAGTCTGACCAGGAAGCCAGGCCCATAAGAAAGAATGGGGGCAGCAGGCACCCAGACTACAACTCCCACGAGGCAGTGCAGCATGCTCCAAAGATGCAGTTTAATACAGAACTGATACAAAATGAAACATTTTGGTAGTTCAACAGACCAAAATGAAACGTTTTGGCATTTCCAAATGGAAATTTTTCAGAAATGTTCACACTGTGAAAAAATTCAATATTTCAACTTTTCGTCCCAATTCAGGATGAAACCAAATGTTGAAATTTCCCGTGGAATGGAAATTCCCATGTTCACTCAGCTCTAGTCTCACCAGAATATTTTCAGTCCTCCCGATTTATGTTCCATATCTAAAGCTGACATGTTCAGGCAAGGGCCGAATTTTCTAGCAGGCCAGAGATGTGTGTGGTGAGGGTGGCGGGGGGGAGGATGAGGACACAGAGGCTTGACCCATTCACACACACCCATGCCAGATAAGAGGGGTCAGGATGGAAAATCAGTGGTTCACGACAGGACACATGTCAAAAGTCGTGCTCCTGCTGGGATGACCCTCGCTATTTAACTGCCCTGAGCAAACTTCCCAGTCCCCTAAGCTCCATGCCATCTGTAGAGTGATTAATACTCAGTTTCTGAGCTCACTCTGTGTGTCTCTCCTTTACACTATTGTTTTCTTCCTTTCTGTACAATCTGGGGCATCTTTCACTCTCTCGCTGGCTCTCTCCCCTTCTCCTTCCCTTTTCTACCCTATGCAATAATTGTCTTTCTCTCTCCAGCCCACTCCTGACCCTTCCTGGTTCTTTGTGTTGGGCTCTCTCCTGCCTTTGCCCCTCTCTCTGTCTTCTCTTCTCCAAGATTTCAGAGTGGTCGCCGTGTTAGTCTGTATCAGCAAAAAGAACGAGGAGTACTTGTGGCACCTTAGAGACTAACAAATTTATTTGGGCATAAGCTTTCGTGGGCTAAAACCCACTTCATTGGATGCATGCAGTGGAAAATACAGTAAGAAGATATATATACACAGAGAACATGAAAAAATGGGTGTTGCCATACCAACTCTAACGAGACTAATCAATTAAGGTGGGCTATTATCAGCTCACTCCCTCTTCTCTCATCCCATCATCCTTGCTCTCTCTCCTGACCCCTGCCCTCCACCCTGTGTCAGTCACACTCACTCACTGCACCCTGGAGTCATCTCTCTCTCTCTCTCTCTCTCTCTCAGGCTCAATCTAACGCAGCTCTTCACCAGTTTGGATCTTTCTCCCCACTTCCCACACGCCCACCCCAAGAAGGAATGGGACAACAGGGAAGAGAAAATGGGATCTGGGGATCTCTTGAGTGAGGGGAAGAGGGAATGTGGATAGAGGGGAGAGGAGGACAGGATCACATAGGTGGGATCTTGGGGGGCAGGCAGGGATATGGTCTCTTGTGGGAGGGGGGGGGGACCTGGAGAGAGGGGAGGATAGGACTGAGTGGAGATTAATTGGGGAAAGGAAGAGGATATGGTGAAGGGAAAGTAGGATCTGAAGAGGGTCCCAACTGGGCATCTCCTGGAGGAGGAAGAGGAGAAGGAGGGTAAAGATAGGGGATCCCAGTAGTGGAGCCTGGACTTCTGCTGGAGCAGAGTGAAGGGAGAAAGTCTGCAGCAGCCAATGACTGGGGAAACCTGGTGCACTTGGGCCAATGGTGGGGAAGAGCCGGGTGCGAGGGAGCCGGGATCGCTGTGGAGCAGAGCAGCCATGGGAGGCAGTGCCGCCCATAGGATCAGGACCCTTAGTAGCAGGGCCGGCTCTGCCCCAGCCTATCCCTGTGGAGGCAGGACAGCTGGGATGGGAGTGTGGGATGGCACTCCATGCTCTGAAATAATCCTGTCCAGGCATCCATTACAGAGGGACCAAGGTGAAAATTTGAATCCAGATCCCCAGCACCTCAAAGTCTAGGGATCTGGGGTTTGGGCGTGCCCATCACTAATGTCAATGCACCCAAATCACCATTGCCCTCAAGCCTGGCCTTTCTTCCCTTTCCCTCACAGTTGACACCAAGACACATTAGGGTCAGCGGCAGGTTGACACATGCCCGTGAGATTCCATAGTGTTGGCGTGATGACCCAGCGTCATGGGCTCTCTG
The DNA here is from genome assembly GCA_003942145.1 of Platysternon megacephalum. NCBI lineage: Eukaryota > Metazoa > Chordata > Testudines > Platysternidae > Platysternon > Platysternon megacephalum. The sequence continues at coordinate 9,235,077 of QXTE01000053.1, forward strand.
CACACATGTGGCATGGGGAACACGGCACCCTGCCAGAGGCCAGATGGCTGTGTGCAGAAACAGTGCAAACTCCCATAAGCTGCAGTGAAATCCCAAACTCCCACGCCCCCAACCCTCCCATGCTGCGAAATCTGACCTACATGTTAGCTGGGGCCTCGGGAGAAGCTGCAGATGACAGTGTTGTACCAGAGCAGGGACTCTGAGACACAAAACGTTCTTGTGCTATTCAGTTGTGGGAGACAGTCCAGGAAAATTCCCTCAGAGAAGGGAGAATTGGGGCTGGACTAAGTATTTCAGGGAAACTTTACCTAGGTCTTGAATCCAAGAGCTCGCTCTCCCTGTGACCCTGAAACAGGATCGTCTCCATCCCCAAGAGCGAGAGAGAAGCAGGATCCAGGGGGTCTCCATCCTTTCCCCCCAGCAGGAAAGTTGTGATTTCACAGCCCTGGCCAGGGTGAGGGGAGCAGCATGGTGCATTTGCAGGTGGGCGGCAAAGGGTCCAACTGACAGGATTCTCCCCCTCCTGATTCAGGACTGGATGGGCAGCCCTGGAGTCCAGGGGATCAGTACACTCAGGTCTGGCTCCCCCACCAGCCCCAAGAGGAGAATGGGATAGTTCTTCCCAAATTGAACAGCGCAGGGAAGCTCTGTGTCTCAAAGCCCCTGCACTCATACAGCACTGGCATCTGCCACTTTCCCCCTGAGTTCCCAGATAACCCGTGGGTCAGATCACGCAGTGTGGAAGGGCTAGGGGGAGCGGGAAGGGTTATGGTTTCACTAGAGATGCTGATGCGGGGTCTCCAGACTGACACTTACGGAAATGTGCAGCGATACGACAGCCTGCCGCTGACCCTAATGCGTTCGGGGACATTACGGGCCCAGATGGGAACTTGCAGAGAGATCCTCCAAGACCCGAAATGACACCAAATTGCAGATGGAGACCAGTTCCTTACACAGATCCTGGTCCCCGTTTCCTCATGAGCCCTGATTCTAATCCTTTTCTTTAGTGTTTTCACCCAAAGAACCTGACAAAGGCAGATCAGTATCATCATCCCCACTCCTCACAGGGGCAAACTGAGACACCGAGGAGTTAGGTGACTGGCCTGTGGTCATACAGCGAGTCAGTGGCAGAGCAGAGACTAGATCCCCAGGTGTCTTGAGTCCCGGGCCCATGTCCTAGCCACTGATGGGATGTCATTGTGGGACGGAGCCTCATGCTGAGTGAAATGAGTGGAGGCTCCCGTGGACGGAGTCAGGGACAGTACAATCCTTACCCGCGGCTGGACACTGGCTTATCTGAGCAGATTGATGTGCCAGGTTTGCCTACGGACTCTCTAGAGCTCTGCAACCCGACAGGACCCAACTACAAATGTCGGGTTCAGGTCAGGTCAGAAAACAACCCAGCCCCCTTGGGCTCGCGTCAGGCCACCTCTGATGGCCTCCTTCTGCCCGGCCGTCGCCACCTCGCTGCACTGTGGCGTGAGCGTGCGGAGGAGTCACAGCGCTTCTCGCTCTGCAGCACACACGGCGTGGCAGGAGCAGGTCCTGAGTGGACCTCTACCACTCTCAGCTGTTACTGGCCTTTGCTGAGTAGGTTCCTGAGTCATTTCCCATGGATCAAGCCTCATACAGCGACATCCCCCCAGACCGCTCTCTCCTAGCTCTGTAAACAGCCCTTGCCCTGAAGTTGAAGAGGAATGCAGCTTGATTCGGCCTCAGCCCTCTGAAATTCGGAATCCCACTCAGCTCAGAGATGCTGTTCAAGAACTGGCCAGCAGAGGGAGCTCGATGGAAGCCAAGTGCCATCATGATCATGGCATATTCAGCCAGCGAAAGGAAGGCTCGCCTGAGCCTAGAGATGGGGCTGCAAGACATCGGGATCAGAAATTCCTTGGTGTTCAGAGTGGTTCGCATGGGGGGTTGGGCTCAGCCCCATCTCCCCCTGTTAGTCTGTCCGTCGTGCGAGATGGAGCGTGACAAGATGAACTGCTTTCGGGGATGGATTTTGCTTCAAGATGCCAAGTGCCAGATATGGAACAAATAAGCAGGTACCGGTCTCATACAAAAAGAACAGGAGTACTTGTGTACTGTCTCATACAGGCACTGTAGAAAGCCAGCCTCATCTCTCCTGAGATCACCCTCCTCTCCTCGCCTGGGAAGATAGTGAGGCTGGGGCAGGAGGGAGGAAGCTGAAATTTGCTTTTCCTTCTACAGGATCCTGGCAATTTTCTGGCTGGAGTCGAGAAAAGGGATAAGGAGACAAAACTGCACTAGCACGTAAAGTTTAAGGTCAGCTCCTGCAATGTTTTGACATTTCCAGTCCCCCCCAGGGTCCTAAGGATAGGAACACCAGAAATGTCGAGATGTAGATATAATTGACCTTAAACTTTCTGTGCTAATGTGGTGAATCTTGATTCTTTCCACCCCCTTTGCCATCCCCTTGTATCAGAGCGGGCGGGGGCGTTCGGTTGGTTTGCTTCCCATTCCTGCTAGAGAACACGCAAGGCCTACCCACTTCAGGCTGAAAGAGGTTAAACCGCCCCAAATATCAACCCCGGGTGCTGTCATTGCAGGGTGTAAAGGCTCTAAACTCTCCAGAGAGAGAGAGAGGGACACAACTGGGGGAGGAGGGATGAAACTCAGCAAAGGATGCATCCGAACTGTGACATCCACTAGAGCAGGGAATGTTGTCACGGATGCCACAGCAACACCCGCTGAGATCAAGGCACCATGTGCTACAGAGACACCGCCCCGAAGGGCTTACTAGCTACATTGACAAGGAGGAGTTATTACCCCCATGTTAGAGATGGGGAACCCAGGCACAGGGCGGCTAAGTGACTTGGTCAAGGTCACACAAGGAGTCTGTGGCAAAGCTGGGAACTGATCTCATAAGTCCACTGCTTTACCCACAAAGCCTCCTTCCTCTCTAGTAGCCCATCACTTGGGACATTTAAAACTAGCCTGGAGAAAATGCCAAAGGGAGCTGGTCTACACGGGATGGCTAAATGATCTACAGCTGGGGTAGTCAATAGGCAAACCGCAGGCCAAATCCAGACCACCAGACTCTTTTGAACGGATCCCAAAATCTTTTTATTTACTTATTATCGTTATTGTTATTGTCTCTGGAGTCTGGACCTTGACTAGACCTTGACCAAGAAATTTGGATCTTGACAAAAACTAATTGACTACCCCTGACCTACAGTAATAGGCCTTTTCCAGCTCTAACTCCTAGGATCCTTGCACTCGCGGCCCGTGGTGTTACTGGGAGAGCCCTGGGGGCAGGGGGCAAGAGCCAGTGGCCTTGCTGCCCCGGGGAAGCAGTCCAGGAGGGCAGAGGCTGGCTCCTTCACCTGCACATTTCGGGCCTGCCCCCGACCCTGTCACTTAGCCAAACAGAGTGAAGATGATAATTGCTCTGGCTGCTAATCTATTCTAATGCATGGTAATAGAAGCCGAATTGCTGTCCTGATAACTCGCCCGGCTCATGCTGCAGAACCTCAGCGCAGTCTCTGTCCTGTTATCTCTGTCCCCAGGTGGGCCCCTCCCTGGATCGGAGTGATTTAATAAACGTTCCCCCAAGGCCTCGGGGGCATGTGTGCAAGGGATTTGCTCTCCCACCCTACAAATTCAAACATTTAATAACTAACACCCCTGCTCCCGGGGGGGCCTGTCCCCTCCCCCTTTCTGGAGCTGCGGACTGTCTTGTCATTGCTCAGCTGACTCTCACTCCCAGCCACAGAAGGATCCAACCTCCATTAGGGGCCCTGGGAAGCCCAGAACAAGACGCTTGGTTCTGAGATGGCCCAGCAATGGCACTGACCCACACTAGACAGGCTCCCGATGAGGAAGGGCCAGGGGTGGGTTGCGGGGGGAGTGGGGGGTGTCTATGGTTCATTAAGGCCAGAGATGAATGGAAACACTTCACATGCAAATCCCTGGAAATTCGGAGCCTTTGTCTCATGAAAAATTAGAAACAGTTTGCCGGCCCGGGAATGAGTGGGGAGGAGGGGAGGGCTGAGGACAAGGAAACCCACCCCTCAGCTGGCCCTCTTCAGCGTGACAGAAAGACCCCATTTTCCCCTTTCCCGCTGCGTGACGGTCGCCGCGTTCTGAGAGGGCTCGAGAACACAAACCGAGCCGAACCGGGCAGTGTCGGAGCTTCAGTCAAGTGTCAGGGTCGGCTGAACACCTCGAGCAGGGCTCCATTAATCCTTATGCTCACATTGGCACTCGACCCACCTTGTCCAAGTGATGACAATTTAGGGCATACACCTACGCTAGCCATGCCTGCAGCTTTCTGAGATACAGCCTGGCATGTTGAACCACACAGGTACACACTGCCATGTGACCCAGGAGGCTCAGGCAGCTGAGTGCTGTGGTGAGAGGATATGCTTTCAGTCACCACACCAAACCCTACAGGCTTCAAACCTGGCTTGTGGTAGCAAGGCCTTGGCCTTTGTGAAGTCTAAGACCACTCCAGTAACCTCTATTCTCTGTACAGATTTCAGAATTGATTTGTCCCGATCTACTAGTGCGTCAAATGTGGACAGGATGACAGATACACTGGATAACACCTGAGCTTCGGTCTGACGCCTGACCAACCAGTCGTCCAGGTATGCACCACATGGATTCCTGATTTTCGTAGCTGTGCCACCACCACCACCAGACATTTCATGAACACCGAAGGAGCAGCTGAGAGACTGAATGGGAGCACCGTGAACTGATATTGGGACCCATTTGCCACAAATCTGAGACATTTCTGATGGTTGTGCTGTACTGTGACATGGAAGTAAGCGTTCTTTAAGTTGAGGCCAGTGTATCAGTCCCCCTGTCTCAGGGAGGGAATAATCAAGGCTAGGGTAACCTTCAGGAATTCGTTTACATCTCTTAGATCTAAAGTAGGCCTGAGACCTCTTTTTGATTGGGGGGATCAGGAGGTAGTAGGAGTAGAAGCCTGTCTCCTGGAGGCCCAACAGGACTTCCTCTATGGCCACTGCCTGAAGAAGTAACTGGACTTCCTGCTGAAGGATGATCTCTTCATAGTGGTCCCTGAAGAGGGATGGGGCAGTGGGAAGGAGAGGTAGAAATGAACTGGAGGGCATAGCTCAGTTCCACCATGCTTAAGACTCACGCATGCAAAGTTACATGGGCCCAAGCACGTAGGAAGAGGGATAAGCAATGTGTAAACAAAAGGTGGGAAACGGATGGCTCCACAGTCACTGGTACACTGCCCTCGACCAACGCATCAAAATGTCTGTGTAGATGAGGCGGCTGGATGGGATGAGCCCACTGATTCTGAAGAGCAGGGTGGCAGATGTCATCTCCCATAATCCCTGCCCTTTCTCCTTGGTGGATCTTGAGGCCCTGGAGGAAAACCCTGGTGCTTGTATGGCTGTTGAGGATGGAATTGTTTCCTCTTTGTCACCGGAGTATAGATTCCAAGAGATTTCATTGTCACCCAGGTGCAGGGAAGTGATGTAAGAACTCTCCTCATCCAGGGACAGATGAAATGCTGAAAATCTGCCCTGGTGTCAGAGTCCAGATTAGGTTCAAGTTCGACTCTGACTCATGAGCTGCCCACCTCATGAGAAGAGATTCCACTCACATCCAAACTGAGAAATCGGCCCCTGCTGGACTTGGCTCTGGCCCAGAACCATCCCACAGGGTTGGGTTCGGATCCGTGGATTCAGCTTTGAATCCACTCACAGCAGACATTCAAAGGTATCTCAGGACTCAAGGCTCTGATGGTGACCTAAAGACAGAGAAACACTCTAGCCAGCCCAGAGACCTCGATGCTGGGGGAGGTGCTCTCACATGGGCACAGAGCAGGAGTAACCACTGAAATCAGGGGTTCAAACCCAGCATAAGGGGGATTCGAATGAGGCCTATTCACTGTCTGTAGAGACAGGGGAATAGTAAGATCTATAAAACTAGAGCTAGGCAGGCAGAACAGAGGACACTGGCACTGCCCAAGACAAAAGCCTCTTAGTGCAGACACCAGACCCACCTCACCCCCTTTCACTCTGCCGTAGCCATCCCCACAGTCGGAGGTGCTAAGCACCATTTGAATATGGCACGAGGCACGAGGTAAAGGTGTTATTATTCAAGTCAGTGGTTCCAGTGAGATTATCCAGTCTAATGGAGCAGCTTGCATGGACCTCCCCTAAGCCTGAACTTTCGCTGTTGGAGAATTCCCAGCCAAGTGGAAAATTAGAACGAAAAGGAAAGAGAGGATTGTAGGGAGGAGAGGATGATTACGTTCTGTAGAACTTAATTCATAACTACAGCGATGGAAAGAATAACTCCCAGCACCAGTGGACAATCCCTGGCAAACGTATTTCAATTTAGAAACCGGCTTTGCTGCTGCCGCTACAGCGTTATTTGGTGCCTGGCTTATGCTGCTCTGTTGATTTAATTTTCCACCCAAGATATCGGCTTTATCCCCAGCCTGTGGATTCTGCCTCCTCCCTGCCAAGGCTAGAAGAGTACGTAGCCCTCTCCCCACTCACTGCTGCCCTGTCTGCTGACAGCTCGGCTGCTGTACTCCGTGCCGGACAGGTCCAGCAGACTGGACTCAGGGGATGGACAAACCTTGTAGTATTACAGCAAGTGAGAGAGAGGCCTGTGATCGACACACAGAGAGACAGCCTGTGATGGGTTGGATCACAGAAACCCCCTTGGGAGCTGCCAACTGATGTGCAAAGGCTACCTCTGTTCCTGTTTTCCCTGCCAGCTCAGTGGCTTCAGCACCCTGTCTTGCTGAAGCCAGACACACCCGTCTGCTCCAACACAGACCCAGGGTCTGAATTACCTGCCCCAAAGCTGCAGGTTTACCTGAAAACAGCTCACAGAAGTGTGCTTGTCTTTAGCACTCAGATGCCCAACTCCCAATGGGGTCTAAACCCAGATAAATCCGTTTTACCCTGTAT
>QXTE01000053.1:9242925-9277637 GCA_003942145.1 Platysternon megacephalum
TTCCCCCCCCCCCCCGCAGTGTAGACCAGGACTATAAACTGTGAAGGGGAGAGAGAGAGAAAGAATGAGAATGGGAAAGTCCAAGTAGGGCTTACATGACGCACCCATGGCCACATTAGAAAACAGTGCAGAGCTAAGGACAGGGATAACACTGAGTGGGAGGGGGTACATATGCATTAGGGTTGCCAGCACTCCAGGATTGTCCTGGAGTCTCCAGGCATTAGAAATTAATCTTTAATTACAGATTATGTGGTGTGATGAACCCTCCAGGAATATGGCCAACCAAAGTTGGCAACCCTCATGTGCATNATCGATTCCCCCCCCCCCCCGCAGTGTAGACCAGGACTATAAACTGTGAAGGGGAGAGAGAGAGAAAGAATGAGAATGGGAAAGTCCAAGTAGGGCTTACATGACGCACCCATGGCCACATTAGAAAACAGTGCAGAGCTAAGGACAGGGATAACATTGAGGGGGAGGGGGTACATATGCATTAGGGTTGCCAACACTCCAGGATTGTCCTGGAGTCTCCAGGCATTAGAAATTAATCTTTAATTACAGATTATGTGGTGTGATGAACCCTCCAGGAATATGGCCAACCAAAGTTGGCAACCCTCATGTGCATGCATGCCACAAAGGCAAGCCCATCCTCTCCTGCTGTGGCGAAGGTGGTCAGCCCATCTTGGGGTTTCTGAGACCATCCTGATTTTCATGGCTCTGTTCTCCTTGGACAGTTTGAGAGCCAATCAAGTTCAGGAGCTTGGTTTGTGACCTCATGAAAAAGGTGGTCCCTGCAGCAGCACAGAACTTCTCTTCCTGATGTCCTGCTGTGAACAGGACAGAGGGAAAAGCACTCCCTACTGCATCATCATCACCACTGCCTGCAGTAGCAGCATGTTCCTTAGAGCAGCGGTTCTCAAACTATGGGGCGGGCTTCCCAAGGGAGGTGCAGGAACATGTCAAGGGAGGCGTGAGCTGTGTGCTTTTTTTAAAAGAGCTCTGGCTGTCAGCCCTGGGTGGCTGGGGCTTGTGCAGAAGGGCTGTGCACACCCANTTCAGGAGCTTGGTTTGTGACCTCATGAAAAAGGTGGTCCCTGCAGCAGCACAGAACTTCTTCCTGATGTCCTGCTGTGACCAGGACAGAGGGAAAAGCACTCCCTACTGCATCATCATCACCACTGCCTGCAGTAGCAGCATGTTCCTTAAAGCAGCGGTTCTCAAACTATGGGGCGGGCTTCCCAAGGGAGGTGCAGGAACGTGTCAAGGGAGGCGTGAGCTGTGTGCTTTTTTTAAAAGAGCTCTGGCTGTCATCCCTGGGTGGCTGGGGCTTGTGCAGAAGGGCTGTGCACACCCGGGAGGAAGGGATAAGAGGGACAGCCGGAGCCCCCCCTCCTGGGGATGACAGCTGGAGCCCCGCCACCCGGGCTCAGGCTCTCCTTCCCCCCCATCCCCCCATCCCTCACCCAGAGACAATGGCGGGGTGACGGGGCTGACAGATCGGGCTGTTGGGGCTCCAGCTGTCAGCCCAGGGGCGGTAAGGCTCCGGCTGTCAGCCTCGGGGTGGCAGCAGCTGCACAGAAGTAAGGGTGTCAATGGGGCGCTAAGTCTGCTGTGAAAAGTGACATTGACAAATATCACTTTCCACATTGCTGCCCTTCTGTGCTGCTGCAGGCGCNCCTCCTGGGGATGACAGCTGGAGCCCCGCCACCCGGGCTCAGGCTCTCCTTCCCCCCCATCCCCCCATCCCTCACCCAGAGACAATGGCGGGGTGACGGGGCTGACAGATCGGGCTGTTGGGGCTCCAGCTGTCAGCCCAGGGGCGGTAAGGCTCCGGCTGTCAGCCTCGGGGTGGCAGCAGCTGCACAGAAGTAAGGGTGTCAATGGGGCGCTAAGTCTGCTGTGAAAAGTGACATTGACAAATATCACTTTCCACATTGCCATCCTTCTGCACTGCTGCAGGCGCAGCGCTGCCTTCAGAGCTGGGTGTCTGGCCAGCAGCCGCTGCTCTTCACTCTGCCTTCAGAGCTGCTCTCCCCTCTGCCTTCAGAGCTGGGCGTCTGGCCAGCAGCCACTGCTCTCCTCTCTGCCTTCAGAGCTGGGCGCCCAGCCAGCAGCAGCTGCTCTCCCCTCTGCCTTCAGAGCTGGGCGCCCGGCCAGCAGCCGCTGCTCTCCCCTCTGCCTTCAGAGCTGGGCGCCTGGCCAGCAGCCGCTGCTCTCCACTCTGCCTTCAGAGCTGGGTGTCCGGCAAGCAGCCGCTGCTCTCCCCTCCGCCTTCAGAGCTGGGCGCCCGGCAAGCAGCCGCTGCTCTCCCCTCTGCCCTCAGAGCTGGGCACCCGGCCAGCCGCCGCTGCTCTCCCCTCTCTCATCACAGTTTGTCCCTTTGGTCGCCCCAGCTGCTCTACACTCTGCCTTCAGAGCTGGGCGTCTGGCCAGCAGGCACTGCTCGCCTCTCTGCCTTCAGAGCTGGGCGTCTGGCCAGCAGCCGCTGCTCTTCACTCTGCCTTCAGAGCTGCGCTCCCCTCTGCCTTCAGAGCTGGGCGCCCCGCCAGCAGCAGCTGCTCTCCCCTATGCCTTCAGAGCTGGGCGCCCAGCCAGCAGCAGCTGCTCTCCCCTATGCCTTCAGAGCTGGGCGCCCAGCCAGCCGCCGCTGCTCTCCCCTCTCTCATCACAGTTTGTCCCTTTGGTCGCCCCAGCTGCTCTACACTCTGCCTTCAGAGCTGGGCGTCGGGCCAGCAGCCACTGCTCTCCTCTCTGCCTTCAGCGCTGGGCGCCCCGCCAGCAGCAGCTGCTCTCCCCTATGCCTTCAGAGCTGGGCGCCCGGCCAGCAGCCGCTGCTCTCCGCTCTGCCTTCAGAGCTGGGTGTCTGGCCAGCAGCCACTGCTCTCCACTCTGCCTTCAGAGCTGGATGGTGGTATATGTACTTGTGTGGGGGTGGGGGTGATTCGCATAAACGACTACAGACACAAAGAAGAGGGGCCCGATCAAATACATTTGAGAACCACTGCCTTAGAGGGCTCCATCCCAAGTCCTGGGCTGACCCCAGCTAGTGTGTGTGATCTGGCAGACTCACAGCACAAGGGACGGGCATGGATCTAGCAAGCCATGGACTAGAAAGATGTCTCTCTGAAACCCTACCCAAGGTGCACACATGTGACTCCGCAGAGGAGCTGACAGACTAATGAAGGCAGCAATGAGCATTTCACAAGCTGAAATGGTTTTTAAGAGGAGTTAGATAAGAACACAGGTACTAATGCGACAGGAGGGCTTGGGCCTGTGTCCAGATGTTGGGGAGCAGCACCAGAATCAGCTCTGATATCAGCCGACTTGGTCTGTGGTATGCAAGAGATCAGACTAGATGATCACAATGGTCCCTTCTGGCCTTGAAGTCTATAGGCCAGATCCTAGCTCCATGGGAAGCTGCATCAGTTTACACAGCTGAGGATCTGGTCTTATGAACTACAGCTAACATGTAGAACTATAGCTACCAGGGCATCAGGGCCATTAGTTCACCTTGATTTCCCACACGACCCCAGGACACATGTGCTGATGTGCGGCATAGCCTGGCTGAACTCTGACCCTAAACCTCTTCCCAGGGGTTCCATATATTCCTCAGCACAATGCTCTGATCACCTGGTCTGCAGGGGAATGTGCCTGCACACAAACATAGATGGTGCCTGGAAGGCCAGCAGAGAGCTAATTTTGTTTACCTCATTCCCGAATGCAGAGCAGTAAAATGTTACTGCTTCCCAGAGGCATGAAATGTAATTTTGCCTTGAAGGTTAATAGTATTCTCCCCAATGAGGAAAGGAATGAGTGAATGAAAAGCTCTTTTGCAACGTCTCGCTCTGCCCCTTGGAAACCCTGCTTCTCCTAGCCCCTGACTGCAGTCTGCACCAAGTGCCCTCCTGTCTGTGAAGCTCATGCTAACAGGCAAGCCACACAGGAAGGTTGCTCTTGTGGCTTAGACGCTGGGCTAGGACTCAGATCTGGATCCAGTTTCCAGCCCTGACACAGACACCCCGTGTCACCTTGGTCAAATCACAGATCTCTCTGGGCCTGTGTTCCCCGCCTGTAAAGTGGAGGTTCTAATTCCCTACCTCACAGGAGTGCTGGGATGTGATGACGGGCCAGATATGCACCCAGGCAGAAGGAGAAGGGTGACCCACTGGTGAGCCAGGCAGTCCCTGAAGCCAGGGCCAAGAGGAGAAAGGTGAGTGTTCTCAGCAGTCCTGCTTCTAGCTAAGGAGCATTAGATTGCTCCTTAATCAGGGACAAGAAAACCTCTGTTCATTCTTGGTCTGGAGCTGATGGCCCTCAAATCCCACCCCAGCAACTCTACCAGTTACACTACAAGATAATCCCCATTAGCTAGTAGCAGTAGCAGCCCAGATAGTTTTTATCAGATCTAGAATCAGCACAGGGTGACAGCACTTCAATGTGGACTATTTCCTTCCTCTTGAGCACCCTGCCTAAATGCGCTCCTATTCCTACCAGGCTGCACTGGAGAGATCTGTGACTTGTAACTTGATGCCCTGTCCCATGTGTGTTTTTAAGCCTCTAGGTTCCAGCCTCTGCTGCCTAGGGTCACCACACAAGGTCTCCTGAAGTCCTGGCCTGGACTTGTCAGTTGTGGAACAGGCTGATGATTGCACTTCCCCCAGTGGCAATCAAGGCAGAATTACTGGTGGAAGAAATGTAAAATATTAGACTCCCCTTCAAGCCCTGAGTTTCCTAGTCAGCCATGGAGTACAAGGGCAGCCTCTACACTCCAACCTGGTCTGTCATGAGCAATCCACTAAATCCATCAATTTCCCACATCGCTCAGGAGAGGATATGAAACACGAAAGGCGGCAGAACACTAATCCATTCTCTATATAAAACAACCAATAATAAGCGGGACATTTCCTATTACCTGCCACACATTCAGACAATTACGCTGATTGATTCCAGTCAGGTTTTACACCCCACTTTATCCATCAGCAAAAGGCTTCGTTGCCATTTAATAGAACAGAACAGAACATGCTTAATGCAGCCTGGCAAACCGCACAGTATCGGCACTACCAGTCACAATAATTGATGAAGTAACACAGCGTTAGCATGGCCAGGTTTTGTGCAATCTCTGTATGGAAAGTGTAATAAAAAATCTATTCGAACGTCCACACAACAGTGAGTCCTCCAAGAATTCTTCTCTTATTTTTAATGACCGTAGTGCCGGTGGAAAGGGCTGGTCTGACAGTCTTGGAGACAGATGTCTTCCACTCTCAGAACAACTACAGCCGTGAGATACGATGGTGATGGGCACAGGTAGATACAGTAGAACCCCCGAGTTATGAACACCTCTGGAATGGAGGTTGTTCGTATCTCTGAATGTTCGTAACTCTGAACAAAATGTTCTGGTTGTTCTTTCAAAAGTTTACAACTGAACATCGACTTAATACGGCTTTGAAACTTTACTATGCAGAAGAAAAATGCTGCTTTCCCTTTATTTTTAGTAGTTTATGTTTAACACAGTACTGTGCTGTATTTGCTGCTTCTTTTTTTGGCCTCTGTTGATGCCTGATTGTATACTTCCGGTTCCAAACGAGGTGTGTGGTTGACTGGTCAGTTCGTAACTCTGGTGTTCGTAACTCTGAGGTTCTACTGTAGGTAGACAGATAGATATTTCCAGTGTTGTTGTAGCTGGGTTTGTCCCTGAGATTAGAGTCACAAAATGGGGGAGGTAATATCTTTTATTGGACCATCTTCTGTGGGTGAAAGAGACAAGCTTGTCCTCCCTAAGGATAGGACTCTTCTTCAGGATCTGAAAGGCCCTAGTATNGCAGGCAAGCAGGGAGCCTGCCCTGCCCCCGGTGCGGGTCGGGCCGGAGCCCGCCCCCCGCACTCCTCCTGCACCCCGACCCCCTGCGCTGAGTCCCCTGCCGCACCCCGACCCCCTGCTCTGAGCCCCCACCGCACCCCACACCCCTCCTGTGCCCCCTGGGGGCAGGGAGGGGGCAGAGTTGGGGTGGGGATTTCGGGGAAGGGGTTGGAATGGGGGCAGGGAAGGGGTGGGAAGAGGCGGGGCAGGGGCGGGGCCTCATGGAAGGGGTGGAGTGGGGGCGGGGCCGAGGGCGGGGGGGGGGGGAGGTGTCAGTAAATGCGGCCCTCGGCCCAATGTACTAGTCCTCATGTGGCCCTCGAGGTCATTTGAGTTTGAGACCCCTGCTCTAGCCAATCGCTAGCCTTCCTCCAACCCCCGGCTCCATCTATGGTAAACACCCTGTGTGTCTCTCAAACCAGAGAATCCAGTGATGGAAAAACACCTATTAGCTAATGCAGTCTATTTTCTGCCAACAGAGGGTAGGTCCCTACAGCACATTCGCTAGCATTTTGTCCAGTCTCCTGTTAAGATCTCCACCACTTCTACTGGAAAGACAACTCCGCAAGCTGACGGATCTCACTGGCAGGAACTTTCCTCTGACATTCAGCCTCCACTGTCCCATTGTTCTTAGTAAACACCCCATCTAATCCCCTTCCCTCCTTGGTATTCACACCCTTCCAGTACTTGCGAACTGCTATCGCGTCTCCTCTTATTCACTCAGCCAAGCTAGATGTATTCTAGCTCTAACTCTCTCCTCAGCAGCCAGCCCCTCCTGTCCCCTAATCATTTTTAGTAGCTCTTCTCTGCCCTCCCTCCCCTTTGTCAATCCCTGCCTGGCGCCTGGAACTGAACGTGCTATTCCGGGTGCAGTGGCAGCAGCGTCACCCAGACCACCCTCCTCTGTGATGTGATGCCCCTGAGCACGCACTGGACTCTCTTTAATGCCGTATCGAACTGCAGACTCATGGACAGATCACTAGCTGCCGGCGAGTTGTGCTTCCTTCCATCAGGGCTCAATGTAGCCAGTATGGCCGGGGTTTCCAGAAGCACCGAGCACTTGTGACTCTGCACGAAGTCAATGGGAGAACGTGGATCGTCGGCACCTCTGAAAATTAGACCCTGAATTGCAGTTGTTGTCCGCAGGCAGCTTTGACCCGCCATCAATGTCCCTGCTCTCCCAGGCTTCTCTGCCCTTCTGAGTAGATTATCTTTCTGCAGATGTATTAGCTTGTATTTTTCCAAGTGGAATCACCCCTCTCCTACAAAATCAAGCAATCAATCAGTCTAACAAAGCCCTGCAGGCAAAGCATCTTTGACCAAGGCCCTGTGTCATTTTATCAGATGCTGAAGCAATAGAGGGAGATGGCTAACAGCCAAGTCCATTGAACAGCAAGTTCTAGTCTTGTTTATTAATCTGTGCGCCTAGCACTGGCTGCATTGTGCAGAAGGGTCTGTAATATGGATTCCAAATAATTAGAGGAAGGTCACTGGAGGTATAGACCTGGGCAATCCACAGAAACATCCAGCTCAAGCTGAGCAGACAAGGGGATGCTGACCTCAGCTGTTCTTGGAAGCCTGGCTTCCAGGGGGGCAATTCAATAGGTAATTAAAATGTGCACAGTTCTAGCTGGGTGGTTTGTTGTTGGTTTGTTTTTTGTTTTAAAGGCTCATCTGCTAGCCTGGCAGCTTGTGTGAAAACTGGCACACTCGTATAAAAGGCTCCCTGCCCCTGGCTTGGGAATCCACTTCTCCACTGTTTGGGAATAACCAATGGAACACAATATGGTCCCCTTTTACCGCACCTTTCATCTAAAGACCTTGGAGTAGGAAGAGGGCCAGAAACATAAGTCCTCGTATCAGAGGCCTGGTATGAGGCCTGAGGCCTGGGTTAAAGTAGCGGTCAAAACTTTGCTGATATAAAGGCTGTGAGTTAGAGGCAGGCCCTGCTCACAGAATCTGGCAAGAACAGGGCTGATATTGCAAAAACACAGATTCCTAAGAGGTGCTGGGCACAGAGCATTCACGCAAACACATTCGAGAAGGGTGGTACCAGAACACCTCGATACCAGCACACTCCCTAAAGAGAACAGGAACACACTGACCCATCCTAACGATAAGGTCAGGATGACAGTGGGATGGATAGAGATATACAAGGTGATGGGGTGGTAACTGGATACGTCAGAGGGTGTCAACTAGCTACGCCAGAACGTAACCTTTTTTGTATTGGTGTATAAAGATGAGTCTCGGAGGGAGTGTCTTTGGCTGGCCTAGGGGATAACGGAAAGTCCCGCCATTAACTGAGCTAGTCCATTGCAACGGGCATACACGTGTTAGTGTACCTGTAAGCATTTAGCCAGGGCATTAGGACCGTGCTTCGTTGACAATAAACCTGACCAAGTGCTTTCGCTATGAACCAAGTCTGTGGATTTATTGGGCAATTTGATTGGAGCCTGCTGTACGGGCTATCTGGCCAGAGTCAGTACAGCACGCAGAAAGAACACACACACACAGCCAAACATCTCTCAACATTGTGACCCAAAACCGCTGATCTGGTAAGTAGTAGGAAGAGGGCCTGAAACAGACCTAAGAGTGCTCTGCAGACATTTAGCTTCACAACAGCCTTGTACAATTATCCCCTTGCCATAGGCAGGTAAACTGAGGCCCAGGGTAATTAATTAGTAATTTGACCCAAGGGCACACACCCAATCAGTGGCAGAGCTAGGAATGAAACCCAGGAACACTGGATCCACCCCCCCTTACACTAACCACTAAACCACACACCCTGCAGAACTCAGGGCAGAGATGGAGAAGCTAGAATACAGTGGGGACAATTTATGGTGGCTCTGCCACAGGCTCCCTTTGTGTCCTTGGGCAAGTCACTGAATCTCTCTGTGCCTCAGTTCCCGCATTGTAAAATGGGAATCATAATACTCCCCCTCCCTCTCTATCTTGTAAACTCCTCAGAGCAGGGACTCTCTCAATGTGTGTATGTACAGCATCTAGCACAATAGGGTCCTGATCTCAGCTGGATCTTCTAGGCCTTATCATAATACTAATAACATAAATAACGAATAGGATTGGTTGAATATTTACCATCAAAACTATATTTTGACAGAAAATTGGGTTTTTGTCTAAACAGTTTTTTCATGGAAACGGTCTGTTTTCCATGGAAATTTTGACTTTTCATTAAAAACAAAAAGCAAAAAAAAAATTATTCAGAAATGCCACCACAGTACCTCAGAGGAGACATAGTCCAGGTGCCTCATGCCCCCATTCTCCTCTATAGACCAGGTTCCCCAGACAGCCTCCATGATGCACCGCAGCCAGGGACTCCCATGATGCACCACAGCAGCTCAGCAAAGAGGGGAGACTGTGATGCGTTATGGGAGATGTAGTCTGGCCAGGGACACTGGCTCATAAAGGGTAATGGGAGCATGAAGTGTCCAAACTACAATTCCCATGGTGGCATTACTGAATCAGAAAAAAATTGAGTTTTGGGCAAAATATTCAACCTTTTGCTGAAATCTCAAAATTTTCTGAGTCAAATGCTGATGAAAATATCCCCCCCCCCCTTCCATTTTTAATGAAATTTGCAGTGGAAATTTTTTTTCCAACTAGCCCTAATATTAATAATAATAATAATAATAATAATAAAATCCTGCTGGTCACAATAAGAATCAGTGCCCCTAAGAAACAGACTGATTGCACGGTGCTGATACACACAATGTATGTCTATTTACATACTCCCTCCGAGCCTTCACTGCTCCCAACCAATCCTCCAGCCACTCCAGCCACAACCAGACAGTCATGGCTCAATCTCAGCCAGTGTTTGCCCTATCGATTTTCTCCCTCCTTCCCCCCCCCCAAATAGTTAGTGATTAGCTCCAAAGGAGATGGGGGGAAAGGGACCATCAATAACACAAGGTAATGCTCTGGGTGCAGCTGGGAAGGAGGAGGCCAGCAATGCAGAGCCTGGAAAAGTTGGCTCACTCTTTGGCTCTAATGAGGGGCTGCTCTCATTAAAACATGAGCTGGATCCAACCATCTGTTCCTGCCCTGGCCTGTGATGAATTCCCACCAATCCCCAAACTTACATGGCCTCTAAGTGGTAGCTTAAGACAAACAAACAACTCTGTTAGCAAGTCAATGTCAAGGTGAGATGCAGCAGGGTGTCCAGATATTTCCCAGTAATGGGAGGAGACAGGACTTAGATCCAGAGGGATCCTTTGGCTAGCTCCTGGCAGGTTGCATTTCTCAGGGGATTCTCTACCCTCAGATCCCTTGTGTCCCCACTAGAGTGACCAGCAGGCTGCATTTGAGACCAGTTTGTGACAGTGACTTTGAACCATCGTATGTTGGGAGTGATGGCGTGAGGGGATAATCCATGCATAACGCATCCATAAACCATCACCCATCAAGCATCTAGAGGCACCTAAGATAAGCTTAGCATGTATCCTACTGGTTAGATGAGGGAGAATATGGCCTTTTGGCTAATCACATTACAGATGGAGAACTCGGGGCACGGAGAAGTGACCTAACAAGACCAAAGTCACACAGTAAGTCAGTGGCAGAGGTAGAGACAGAACCCAGGAGTCCTGATCCTTTGGGACGACACTGCTTTATATTACACTCACAAAGACACCGCTGGTACAAACCTCTTTCTCAACTGAAATCAAAGAAAGAAAAAAGAAAGGATGAGAGAGCGAGCGAAAACAACTTTGACTTGAGCCAAGCTGAACACACATTTTAATGGGCATCTTTACTCCCTGCTGTTGCTGCTGAAAGGCTTGTAAAAAGATCCTGGCTTCCCCTTCACGCAGTTAGCAAGCTAATCAAACACAATTCAGAGAAGGCGCCTGACGGCAGTTCAAAGGCTGCAACTAATGAAAGGGAGTTGAGGTTTCTTAGCAGGACCACTGAGTAGCTGAATGGAAAAGGAGATCACTGCTCTGGGGCAGCATGGGGGAGCTGCCAAACCCCATCCTACTCCAATGTCATTTCAGAGCCAGCCCTGCCTGTTGCATCCTGGGAGAAGTGAGGAGCAGTTTAGCAATTACCTCTGTGGGAAAGGGTCCCAAGCAAGCCCCTTCTGGAACAGCAGGGGCTGAGATTCTCCTCTGAATTCCCCAGCGTAACTCCATGATTATGTGTATTACAATAGCACCCATAGGCTTCAACTGAGCTCAGGGCCCCTTTCTGCTGGGTGCTGCATATACCCAGAGTGAGAGACAGTCACTGCTCTGAAGGGCTTACAATCTAGACAAAGGGAGCAGAGTTATTTCCCTTTTCCAGGTGGAGGACTGAGGTACAGAGAGATTAAGTGACTTGCCCAAGGTCGCACAAGGAGCCTGTGGCAGAGGTGGAAATAGAACTCAGATCTCCTGGGTCCCAGTGCAGTGCCCTAACCACAAACCCTCCTTCCTCTCGGTGGAGACATCAGTAAAGTTATGCACATGAGAGGAAAATGAGGCCAGCAGCGTGTACAGGTAACAGGCCGGATCCTGACCTCACTTACACTGACACACTGCTGCCGATGGAGTCACGCCAGATTTACCCGAATTTCTGCCCTCTTGGTGTTCAAACTGTTCTGAAAAGTGAGCTAACCCCCCACTGCGTTCATCCCAAGGGGGAAGCTGCAACATCCATTTTTTGCAATCCATTTTCCGGTAGACGTTTGGTCTATAAATGTCTCCGACCCCAAAAGAGACAAGTTGCTATTTCAGATATTTAAAGATATAGTATTGCACTGCTTGGCCTTAATTTTGGGCTTCAGCAGGCTATTGGTTGCAAGGCTCCTTATATTATGTTAATAATGTCATAATCATGTCAGGGCTACAGCCCAGTCCCATAAAGCTCCGGAGTGCAATATGTTCAATAGCTACTATTGTTATTAATCAATTTTGCTGTCCTTTGCTCTATGTGTGTTTTTTTCTTTTAACGTTTTTTATTAGATTCCCCAAACATCCAGGCGGCGTGAAAAGTCAACCCGTTTGCAGCTACTTTTACCTTTAATTCAGGGGAGGTCTTCTCCCACTTTCCACCAGGATCAATAGGATATTAACTGTAACACTCAATAGCTGAACCGATCAGTTCCTGAGCTGCCAGAGCTGCAACTGAATGACGAACTATCAATGGGACAGGAAGACTGACACTCGGAACCTTTCCTCCTCCTCGCTCAGGCCTTGTAGATGGTGGGAGGGACTTGTTGATTTCAGTGTTATGCTTTTAATTCTCTAGGGCAGAGAGAAGAGCATGGGGTAAGGAACCCTTGTTTACATGTTGGCAGGGCCCAATTCAGCTCAGGGCCCCATTGTTGAGAGGCACTGTACAAACACATAGGGGGAGACAGTCCCAGCACACCTCTTTTTGAACTCCATGGGAGTTAAAGTTACTCCCATGCCTGTTTTCAGGATCAAGGTCTAAGACAAGAAGTGACACATAATGGGAAGGGGGAGAGGGATGCAATCAATTCATGTATTTTTGTATACCTTTGCAATCTCCCTTTGCCCCCAGTAACTATTCACGTATCAAATCAGTGACAACTGTCCCAATCTACCCCTCATGCCGTTGTTAACTGGTTGATTCCTCATAGACACCATTGCAGAGGGAGGGCCACCAATCTTGCCTTTAGATGAGCATCAGTCAATTAAAAAAACACAACACCTCTAGCCAGCAACTTGTGTTAGTGTGTCCAATAGAGACACACAGAGCCATAATCCGGGCAGGGTGACATTCAGAGAGCAGAACAGACACAACAGGAAAGCTTTATCTCAATTCAAATCCTGACCCTTGCGCCTCACGGAATACACAAGCCTACTTGGCAGGGTTGGCCAATTGACCCTGACCTGTCTTCAAAGAGGGCGGAGGAACAGAAGCGGTTTTGACTGTTGGTTCCTGACTCAAAGAGGTTCCAAGGGAGGACAGAAGTGGTGGGAGCTCTCTCTCTCACAGCCTCCTCCAGAGCCAGGGCCCCCTGCCGTCTCTCAATGAATCCAACATTCCTGGGCCAGGCAATGGGATGGAAATGGGTATTTAAAACACTGCCAGCCAGCGCTAAGCTGCAGCGAGCTGCACGGTGCACTGACAAGGAATGACACTCCCAGGCGTGCGATGGCTAGATTGTGATCATTTTCTGAATATATCTCAATTCCAATGTAGATCTACTCTCCTGCCTGGGGCCAGAGGGGCAGACACTTGGAAAGAAGCACAGAGGGGAGAGGCTATGCTGCAAGTCAAAAGAGCAGGCAGCTCTACTCCCCTCCAAACCTGCTGCTGAGATAGAGATGGGTCCTTCCTCTTTTAACCCTTCTGGCGCTGCCACTTCTCTGCCAGACAAGCAAATGCTCAGGGTGATGTAGGCACAGGCTGGATCTCCAACAAGTTACGCAGCCAATGAGGATTCATTTACCTTTCATCCATTGATGCTGATGCCCCACGTTCTACTTCTCTGGTCCCCACAATCCTAAACCTGCTTGTTAGATTGCAAGATGGAAAAGACTGGACAGTGTATTCTTCTCTGTGGGCCAATTCTACTAGTCCATCGTACTTCTATGACTCCCACCACTAGAGTATCTATGCACATCACAATCTTTAATGTAGGGCCATCAATTAATTGCAGTGAATTCACACCATTAACTCAAAACAAATTAACTCGATTAAAACAATTAATCTCAATTAATTGCAGTTTTAATCAAACTGTTAAACAATAATATAATATGTTTAAATTTATTAATTTTGGATGTTTTTTTACATTTTCAAATATATTGATTTCAGTTGCAACACAGATACGAAGTGTACAGTGCTCACTTTATATTTATTTTTGATTACAAATATTTGCACTGTAAAAAAGAAACAAAAGAAATGGTATTTTTCAGTTCACCTCATACAAGTTCTGTAGTGCAATCTCTTAATCATGAAAGTGCAACTCACAAATGTAGATTTTTTTTGTTATATAACTGCACTCAAAAACAAAACAATGTAAAAGTTTAGAGCCTACAAGTCCACTCAGTCCTACTTCTTGTTCAGCCAATCGCTCAGACAAACAAGTTTGTTTACATTTACGGGAGATAATGCTGCCCACCTCTTATTTACAATGTCACCTGAAAGTGAGAACAGCATTCGCATGGCACTTGTGTAGCTGGCGTTGCAAGGTATTTACGTGCCAGAACTGCTAAACATTCGTATGTACAGTACTTGTATGAGGTGAACTGAAAAATACTATTTCTTTTATCTTTTTTACAGTGCAAATATTTGTAATCAAAAATAATAAAGTGAGCACTGTACACTTTGTATTCTGTGTTGTAATTGACATCAATATATTTGAAAATTTAGAAAAACATCCAAAAATATTTAAATAAATGGTATTCTATTGTTTAACAGCACGATTAATCATGCGATTAATCACGATTATTTTTTTATTCTTGCGATTCATTGCGATTATTTTTTCAATCATTTGGCAGCCCTAATTGAATGTCTTTATCCTCAAAAGACTCCTCCCTGTGAAGGAGGGCCGTGCTATTATCCCCACTGAACAGATGGGGAACTGAGGCACAGAGAGGCTAAGTGACTTGACCGCGGTCACACAGGAAGCCTGTGATGGAGCAGGGAACTGAATGCAGCTCTCTCAAGTCCTAGGTTTGTGCCCTAACCTCTGGATCTTACTTCCTCTCAGCTCTAAATGTCCCAAACGAAAAGGCTCCCATTGCTTCCCTTGGAATGCTGTTCCACAGCTGAATGGATCTCACCGTTAGGAAATTTCCCTTAGCATTCAGCACAAATTTTCTTTAAAACCCCCAGCGCTCCTCACTATAACTCTCAGACCCCTTGCTGCTTAGACCCTTACAATCCTATGAGGCAGCTACCACAACCCACCCTGGGTTACCGTGTGGCCAAGCTTCACAGCTGTCGTTCTTTTAACTTCCCCTGATCAGTCACTCCAGACCCTTCAGCACTTTTGAGATTCACTCCTGTCTTTGAAACGAGATCGCCAGCAGAATAGTGCATCCATTCCTGGCATGTAGCGTCCTTGCAGTGCCTTGTGCTGGCTGGGACTCAATTTGCCAGGGGCTCCTAGGCTGTGATGGGGGAAGGGAAGGAGGAGGAAGTAGATTTGCAATTAAACATTCTTGTTCTTTGCGTTCGCACATCTTATAGGCCTAGATCTAGCCATCGCTATCGCTAGGAGGAGTATAAAAATATTGCTCAGGCATGCAGGAGTGAAATCAGGAAGGCCAAATCACACTTGGAGTTGCAGCTAGCAAGAGATGTTAAGAGTAACAAGAAGGGTTTCTTCAGGTATGTTAGCAACAAGAAGAAAGTCAAGGAAAGTGTGGGCCCCTTACTGAATGAGGGAGGCAACCTAGTGACCGAGGATGTGGAAAAAGCTAATGTACTCAATGCTTTTTTTGCCTCTGTCTTCACGAACAAGGTCAGCTCCCAGACTGCTGCACTGGGCAGCACAGTATGGGGAGAAGGTGACCAGCCCTCTGTGGAGAAAGAAGTGGTTCGGGACTATTTAGAAAAACTGGACGAGCACAAGTCCATGGGGCCGGATGCGCTGCATCCGAGGGTGCTAAAGGAGTTGGCGGATGTGATTGCAGAGCCATTGGCCATTATCTTTGAAAACTCATGGCGATCGGGGGAGGTCCCGGATGACTGGAAAAAGGCTAATGTAGTGCCCATCTTTAAAAAAGGGAAGAAGGAGGATCCGGGGAACTACAGGCCAGTCAGCCTCACCTCAGTCCCTGGAAAAATCATGGAGCAGGTCCTCAAGGAATCAATTCTGAAGCACTTAGAGGAGAGGAAAGTGATCAGGAACAGTCAGCATGGATTCACCAAGGGCAAGTCATGCCTGACTAACCTAATTGCCTTCTATGAGGAGATAACTGGGTCTGTGGATGAGGGGAAAGCAGTGGATGTGTTATTCCTTGACTTTAGCAAAGCTTTTGATACGGTCTCCCACAGTATTCTTGCTGGCAAGTTAAAGAAGTATGGGCTGGATGAATGGACTATAAGGTGGATAGAAAGCTGGCTAGATTGTCGGGCTCAACGGGTAGTGATCAACGGCTCCATATCTAGTTGGCAGCCAATTTCAAGTGGAGTGCCCCAAGGGTCGGTCCTGGGGCCGGTTTTGTTCAATATCTTCATTAATGATCTGGAGGATGGCATGGACTGCACTCTCAGCAAATTTGCAGATGACACTAAACTGGGAGGAGTGGTAGATACGCTGGAGGGTAGGGATAGGATACAGAGGGACCTAGACAAATTAGAGGATTGGGCCAAAAGAAACCTGATGAGGTTCAACAAGGACAAGTGCAGAGTCCTGCACTTAGGACAGAAGAATCTCATGCACTGTTACAGACTAGGGACCGAGTGGCTAGGCAGCAGTTCTGCAGTGGACGAGATAGGGGTTACGGTGGACGAGAAGCTGGATATGAGTCAACAGTGTGCCCTTGTTGCCAAGAAGGCTAACGGCATTTTGGGCTGTATAAGTAGGGGCATTGCCAGCAGATCGAGGGACGTGATCGTTCCCCTCTATTCGACATTGGTGAGGCCTCACCTGGAGTACTGTGTCCAGTTTTGGGCCCCACACTACAAGAAGGATGTGGACAAATTGGAAAGAGTCCATCGGAGGGCAACAAAAATGGTTAGGGGGCTGGAGCACATGAGTTATGAGGAGAGGCTGAGGGAACTGGGATTGTTTAGTCTGCAGAAGAGAAGAATGAGGGGGGGTTTGATAGCTGCTTTCAACTACCTGAAAGGGGGTTCCAAAGAGGACGGATCTAGACTGTTCACAGTGGTACCAGATGACAGAACAAGGAGTAATGGTCTCAAGTTGCAGTGGGGGAGGTTTAGGTTGGATATTAGGAAAAACTTTTTCACTAGGAGGGTGGTGAATCACTGGAATGGGTTACCTAGGGAGGTGGTGGAATCTCCTTCCTTAGAGGTTTTTAAGGTCAGGCTTGACAAAGCCCTAGCTGGGATGATTTAGTTGGGATTAGGTCCTGCTTTGAGCAGGGGGTTGGACTAGATGACCTCCTGAGGTCCCTTCCAACCCTGATATTCTATGATTCTATGAACACGGCTCCCGTGAAAATTCAACACTCAGGCCTCCAACCACTATCGGGTACTAGCCCAGGCCAGCGGATGGGGCATTGCCCTGGAAGTCGTGAGTCCTTTGTTCCATACCCAGCTGTGACATTGGCCAAATCGCTTCATTTTTCTTTGCCTCAGTTTCTTCCTCTGTAAACAGCTGATGATGCCCTGGGCCTCCAGTCTAAGGGCATGTTATTTTGTTCCTGGGGATCTCCCTATTCTCACAGGAGGAGCCAGTGGTACCAGATTGGAATATATTCCATTTAAATATTCTAAGCTGCACTATGAACAGACTGAGTAAAGGGGGAGGGAAGGACTCCCGTATCTCCCCGCAAGGCCAGGGTTCAGGCTTTCATCTGGCTGCCCTAATTCATGGCAGGGGGCTAAGGAATTAAAGCAACGGCTTCTGCCTTGGGAGACATTTCATGCTCTCAATTCAATGCTATTCCAAAGCAGCTAAGGAAGAGGCCTGGGGTGAGAGCTGATGGGAGAAGGAATGCTGCAGAAAGGAGAAAGAGGCTCATTGCTCAAACCCCAGAAGGAAATAAGGGGTCTGTGTGTTGTTGAGGGTGGTGGGGTGTGTGTGTAGGGGAGGAGAGTGGCAGAGGATGAGGGGCTGGATGAAACCAGAGCATATAGAGAGAACTGGAAGAAAATAATCTAGGCAAATGTGGAGCCTCAGCTCCCCTCAATTTCAGCTCCCCAGAGAACGTCCCCACATCAGGACACACTGAGCAGCTCGATCCTTTGCTGCCATATGCAAGCCCCACAGCCAGCCCACGTTGCCACCCAACTCAGCCCTTAGGAGCACATTTCCCGCCAAGCCTCCTCCTCTCGTGCAGTGCCGCTGTGCGCGGAGGGGACAGTGACAAAGGCGCCCTCGCCTGAGAGCAGGGATGACATGAGGCAATTCAAGGGTTAGCGTGCGTGAGAGGGCGGAGGTGCGAATGCATGTGTGTGTGAACGTGACAGGGAAAGCTAAGCAGTGGTGTGAGAGACAGAGAGTGCGCGCGGGTGGCCGTGCTAAGGGGAGTTTGTTGGTGTGTTTGTGCGCGCAGAGAATGCGGTGTGTGTTTGTGCGTATGTGTGTGCAAAAAAACCCAAGAGGATTCTGTGTGTGTGTGTGCAATAAGAGCAGACCGGCCTGCATGTGCGTCCGTGCGCGTGTCCGCATGTGAACATCCATACAAGGAGGCAGCTGAGTGTCCTAAAAAATTGCTAGCGATGATTTCAGGAGGGAAAGCCTCCCGCTTTTCCCCCTTCTGAGACCTGCCAGGAATTTGACACTGTCAAGGATGATGAAATGTCAGGGAGAAAACACATTCGGAGGCAGACGTGACCCCGCCCTGGGGAGAACTCATTCGCTGTGCCATTTTCTCTCATTGGCAGGTTATTGGCTGCAGAGATACTGGGGAATGTCTGACAATAAGACAGAAATCAATTCCCTGGAAGCAGCCCTATGACGGAAACCGAATTTTCCAAATCATCCATCCATCATAACTCTCTGTGATTTTGCTCCAGAGGCTGCAAGGCATTGCAAGGAACCCTACAGGGCATTCATTATTCTGATATGTAGCAAGTGAGAAACGCAGTGGAACTGCTTACCAGAAATCCAGCGTGAAATTCTGTATTTACCAAAGATTGGCCCAAGCTGCAAAACTCAGATCAGGAGTTTGGCCTCCCCCAGGGTGTTCAGATTTGGGGTTTCAATTCACCCACTTATACAAATTGTCCCGGATCATGAACATTCAAGTCAGCATCTGGACACCACTCACTAGATTCAAACACAGCATAACTTTCCCCTGCACATCTGTTCTGCTTTCCCATGCCTGCGTCCACCACGCAGCTCTATCAATGTGCACGTCAATCCTCATCTACCAAAGCACCAGGTAATCTAGGCCTCCTAATGCACATCAATCCAGATCTGTAGCAACCCTGGCTATTTCAGTGCCAGGCTCTCCTCTGATCACACACATAATGCTGAACAGCACCATCCACTGCTACTAGGGTGACCAGATGTCCTGATTTTATAGGGACAGTCCTGATTTTTGGGTCTTTTTCTTATATAGGCACCTATTACCCCCCACCCCCGTCCCGATTTTTCACACTTGCTGTCTGATCACCCTAACTCAGTGGTTCCCAAATTGGGGTTCGTGAAATGTTACAGGGGGTTCTTGGGGAAAAATTCCCTAATGGTGGACAGAGCTGTCCCTAGGAACCCCGGGCAGCACAGGACCAGCAGCCCGGAGCCCCTGGACTTCCCAGAGGTCAGCAGATCAAAGCAAGCATACCTATCACACTGGGGAGATTTAAACTTCAAGACTCCTTATAAGAAATGGAAAGGGGAGGTGGATATTTTTTGCTGTTTTTAAAATTAAATAGGCTGCTAGTGTTGTTTTTAAATTACTATGAAGAACAAGTTTAAGCTTTGTTGTAACGTGCGTTGTTTGCCTGGGCTGCTCAAGACCTGAATGCTTGTGTAGGAGGAACTCTTTCAGTTGGCTTCTTAAATACCTTCCTGCTGTTTCACATCTGATACTCCTTGATGAAACATAGGAGCCTTGTCTTATAACAGGCTTATTCAAAGTGATACAAGCTACGAATGTGAGATCTTGGAAGAGCGTTGCCGTTTTCATAATGTAATAAAAATACTGGAATGATAAATAATAATTAATAATAAATAGTGTGTAATAAGCATGTCATAAAAACAAATGTCATATTTCCAAGCTCACTGCTTTTATAGTTTATACTCAGGTAAAGGAGAAAATCTCTGGGAATATTCATTTTTAGGAGGGGGTTCGCGAGACTTGACATTTTAGTGAAAGGGGTTCACAGGTTGCTAAAGTTTGGGAACCACTGGCCCTAACTGCTACTCTAGTCTTGGGCCTCCAACATGCTGCTGATGCATCTCAGTCCTGACCTGCAGCCTTGCCTGAGCTTCCAGTCCTCGGCCCTGTGCCATGCAGCCAAGGCACCTCGATTCTGATCTACAGTACGCTCAGCGACTCTAGCCCAGAGATCCCCACACAGCTGTGCTGAGGCGACCTGTGACAGACTGACAATATCCTGTAATATCCTGAACAAACCTGAAGGACTTAAGATCAACTTTACTGAATTCAGTTAAAACCTTATTGAATCAGGGTTAATACCTTTAGGATCCATTGCATTAAAAATTCAACTGTGTATGTGTTATTGTCAGGGCCGTCCCTACCCATACGCAAAGTACGCAGCTGCGTAGGGCACCAGGAAATTTGGGGCACCATATTTCCTGGTGCCCTGTGCAGCTGCATGCTGCACCAGCCCCTGCTCCGGCTCTTCCCCAGGGCCCCCGCCCCTGCTCCGCCCCAGCCCCGCCTCTTCCCGCCCCCACTCCCCTGAGATCTGCAGCATGGCTGGGCTTGAACTCACCGGCGGTGGGAAGTGCAGACCCGGCCCCAGCCGCGCCGCCGGTGAGTGGTTCCCCCCTGCCCCCCAGCCAGCCCGGCTCCCCACCCCCGCCGTGGAGGCCTGGGGCCCGCCCCCCCCCATTTCCCCTCCCGCAGAGGCCTGGGGCCCCACTCACCCACCCCAAGGGAGGGCTGCATAGGACCCCAGAATAGCTAGGGACGGCCCTGGTTATTGTGGCACTGTATGTACCTTCTCTAGTAGGGAGGGGAGAATGCTAATGAACTTCCTCTATTATCAACCTTTTGAAGCCACCCCCCTTCAGAGGTTCACATATACTACTTCAAACTGGATCCTCCAGGCACCAACAGACAAAGAGAGGGGCTGGGGAGAAGTAGCCTGGTTTTAAACTGGGTCAGGGTGTTCTTCCTGATCCAGCAGACAGACAGGACCACTGGTCCACGGAGGGCCCCAATCCTTTGGGAAGGGTTCGAAGGACTGGCCTACTGAAGCCTCATAAGACTGGGTGCTGAAGCTGCGATGAACTGGTAACCACAAGGAATCCCCATTGGGCGGGGGGTTGAAAGACTCCATGTTCGAGCTGGGGTGGTGCCTGGTAAGCTTATTAGTGTGTAGGTTCATCTATTGTTTTTAATGTTTTCTCTGTACGGCTTTTCCCCTTAAGACTAGAGCCGGCTTGCATCGGCAGTGCTGTGTGGTACCTGGGATCTGTAGCAATAACACCTGTTAACTGTCTCTGAAGAGCAAGCAAGCAGGTGCGCTTGGCTAACCTGTCTGCGCTGGGAAATGCAAAGTGAAGGCAGCGAGCTGTGAAGCCTGGAGATACCCCAGTCAGAAGGGAGAAAGACGTGGGTCTCCACCCAGAAGGGCAACGGCTGGGGAGCCGGCAGCCTGACAGCGGGCGCCCCGGCTGGACCACTGAAGGGAAATACAGGTGCAGTTGTCCTGAGCTGTGGCAGATCCTAGTCCTGATGTACAACATGCCATGCTCTGGCAGCCCTGCCTCGTGTCCCGACTTGCACACAGAGCTCTGCCAATGCTCCTCATTCTTGACCTGTAGCAACAGCCCCCCCCCATCTCCCCTGAGCAGAGACTGCAAAGCGGCTGCTCTGTCCCGGAGACAAATCACAAGTACGACACCAAACTCACCAGGCCTCCAGTAGTGAAAGGCTCATTCGGAAACCCGCTGCACAAACTAATTAGCCTCCCCCCCCTCCCCCCTGCCCTCTAGCTAGGAAGAACTAATCAAGGAAAAAGCCTGTTATCAAAATACATTTACCAGACACCAGCGTATTCCAGTCTGCGGGGCCCGGCAAAATCCGTGTGTCGCCTCAGGCGGATGCAGCCGCGCCGATGAATCAACCTGCAAAGGGCACAGGCCTGTCCTGCACCACTATTTATGGGAAAGCAAATGGAGCGCTCCGGAAAGGGATCTGAGTGGCATCTTGGCAGGTTGAGATCAGAAAAGGGGGAGGGGCAGTGCCAGCTGGCTCCAGGCTGACCCGGCTACCTCTACCTGTATGGTTAGCAGGATCTCCTGGCCTTGTCACTGGCCTTTCTACTGAGGCCACCAGGTGCAATTCAGGGTGGTTTGTTCAACGTCCACACCTGTACACCCCAGACGGATGTGATTTATCAAGAGCCAACCACTGCGTCAGAGCCTTTCGGACGTTAACAGGGGATTTGCTCTCTCTGGACCTGGAACTCATTTCACAAAGCCATGAAAGAGCCTCCAAGATGATGACACGTTTTGGGCACTTCTGCTCTGCTCCAGGTGAGATCTGATGCCGAGGTGCTAAACGGAGAGGTACATTAGATATGCCTCAACCGATGGATTACGATGAAAGTTTGCATAGATGTGATGCAAGATGCTGACTAGCCCAGTATAAATCCACTGAGCCATCTGGTCCCCCGGCTGCGAGCACCTTTATGTAAAGGAGAAAACATCCTCTCCTCTTTCAATAACCACCTGAGAAAAAGATGGATTCACTCTGTGTCAAGGCCCATTGCGGGCAGATTACTCCACTCTGCCTAGCTCTCTGACCAAGCTTCTGCTAGGGTTTGAGTGCCGGCTGAGACAGTGCCAGCCACAGCTTGGGGACGCAGCTCAATGGCTACGCCCACCCCCACCCCCCAACTGCCACTTCCGAGCGACACATCAGAGAGTTCCAAACCAAATTCCATGCGACTCCAACCAGTCCAACAACCTTAACTCTGCCCAACAGCCATTCCGGCTGCACTAGGAAATGGGGCTTAATCTCAGCTATGCATGTGGGTGGAAGAACAAACAGGGCGAAGGGAGTAAGGTGCAGATCTGAACTTCTCCAGCATTTGGGGGTTCGGCTCAGCCTTTCTGTGCCAGCCACAAGCTTCAGAGCCAGATCTGGGTTTGAATCTGAAATCTTCCACCATTCAGCGGAAGTCAGGCTCATCTCTAACAGACGATGTACCTTTGTTCTGACTCCTACTGGAAGCTCTCACAGCTCTTTGCAGACAGCAAGGCCCCTGCGGGATTAATGCCCGGGGTAAGCAGAGCATAAGAAGCCCTCCATACCCCACACAGGGTTCCAGTCGCAACTGCAGTTCNGCTATGCATGTGGGTGGAAGAACAAACAGGGCGAAGGGAGTAAGGTGCAGATCTGAACTTCCCCAGCATTTGGGGGTTCGGCTCAGCCCTTCTGGGCCAGCCACAAGCTTCAGAGCCAGAGCTGGGTTTGAATGTGAAATCTTCCACCATTCAGCGGAAGTCAGGCTCATCTCTAACAAACGATGTACCTTTGTTCTGACTCCTACTGGAAGCTCTCACAGCTCTTTGCAGACAGCAAGGCCCCTGCGGGATTAATGCCCAGGGTAGGCAGAGCATAAGAAGCCCTCCATACCCCACACAGGGTTCCAGTCGCAACTGCAGTTCGTGGGTCTAATTCATCATCGCCCTGCTCTTGTGCAGTTGTTTACACCAATGCAAAACATGACCATTCTGATATGGCAGCAGTTTACATCCTGGTGTAACACGGACAATAATGAATTGGGCCCCTGGGGTTTTTTTTCTTCAGTGAAATTGTGGGTGCAGGATACCTCCCAGGATCAGGCTCAAGCCGATAGCAGGAATCTACGTGCTCCACCAGCCCATTCACTCGCCAGTGCTCCGAGCTGACGTTCTGAACAGCGTGGGGCTCGGGGTGCTCTTCCTGTCCCCTCGCCCCAAACGCTGGACAACCCCTCTGAATCCCTCCTGGCCTTCCCGTGCAAACATCACTTCCCAGAGCGGGCCCCGACATTTCCTGTCTCCCATGGCAGCGCTTGTTAAAGGAGTTCAGAGAGGGAGAACCTCAGCCCAAGGGGGCGCGACATCCTTTCAGCGGACTAAAAGTCAAGCGAGAGAAAGACTTTTAAAGAGCTCGCGCCTGATCTTATCGCTGCCTCTGTAGGCGGCTTGGGTTACCGGAGACTCTCTTTAGCGACTCTGAAGACTTTGACCAAGAAAGGTAAAGTCAGGGTCGATCAATGAGACTGTGCCTACTCTGTGGCATCACGTTACCTGCCGAGGCGAGACAGCGTTATTTTCTGGTCTGGGCATGAGTCTGTGGGAGGAAGAAAAATAAGAAAAAAGCCCCCAGACTAGGCCAGTTGTTTAAGTGCAGTTTTCCTTTGTATCAGGACAGTCTGTTAGAAATGAGCCTCGTGACTTCTGGATGGAGAGGCTTCCCCAGATCCCAGGGTGAAAGGGGGCTGACACCGAAGACCAGAGCTAACTGACGGGATCGACGCCCTCTCAGCCAGGACTCTCCGTCCCAGAAACTCTCGTTTCCCCATGGTGGTAGCTAATCACTAGCCAGGCCCAGCCTGCTCAGCTGGGGGACAGCTGAGAGAGCAGCCTGAGGCAGGCTGGGTGACAGGGCCAATTCATCCCAGCACCTGCACAGAGCTCCGCACTGGGACCCAGAGAGGCAGCTTGTGCTTCCCCTATCCCAGGGCTGTTTGGGGTCAGTTCCTCCCTTGGCATAAGCTAGGGCACCGCTGTGGGGGTGTGGCACTGGCAGGAGCGCCGCCAGCTTTTTCGCCGCCCTAGGCGGCGGAAGGTCCCGCCCCCGAAATGCCGCCCCCGACAGAGGTGGCGGAAGGTCCCGCCCCCAAAATACCGACGACGACCGGGGCGCCGGCGCCCCCCAAATGTTAGTGCCCTAGGCGACCACCTAGGTCGCCTAATGGGTTGCTCCGGCCCTGGGCACTGGGGACTGTGCCTTTCTGGGCCGAACTTCCCAGAGACAATCTGGGCAGGGTGCTGGGAAGCTCTTGTTCCAAACAGCTGGCTGGAGCCAGACGCAGAATAAAGCCGCACTCTTCAAACACTGAGTGACCACTGAGCAACACATAGGTGGGTCCTCACACACACACACACACACACACACACACACACACACACACACACACACACACACACACACACACACACACTCTCTCTCTCTCTCTCTCTCTCTCTACCTCTCTCTCTCTCTTTTCCCTGTGGCTTGATCTTGCTCCCATCAAGCCCAATGGCCCAACTCCCAGTGAGTTCAGCAAGAGCAAGGTCAGGTCCCAAGGCTGGGAACTAGCAGATAAATCTCCTGGCAACTCCTTCTTATCCCATTCCCTGGCTGCAGACTGTGCCTGCAGCTGGGCGATGTACTGTAGCCAGCAGTTCCTGCTGTGACTGCTTAGCCTCAGCCAGGATTTAGGCTATGTCTGCCCTGGAGCTGGAGCTGTCATTTCCAGCTCAGGCAGACAGACCCATGCTAGCTTGATCGGCGCGAGCCTGCTAAAAATAACAGCGTAGCCACGGCCGGTGGGACGGCTCAAGTACAATCCCACCTGAAACACTAGCTATGGACTTGGGCAACTGGGCAGGCCATGGCTAGGCTGCTATTTTTAGTAGGCTAGCTCAACGGGTATGGAATGATACCTTCCAGCTCCAGGCTAGACGTCCCTAAATAGCAGTGACACTAGGCAGCCCAGCCTGCATTAAACCACAGACTCCTGCCTCCGGCCAGCAGCCCCAAGAAAGAATCCCCTTCTGGTAGTCATTGCAACCACGTCCTAGCTGCACGCTGCTGCTGCTCAGGACCGGAGGAACCTGGTATGTCAACAGCAGGACAACAGTTTGTGGCCTAACTTGGTACTATACGTTGCTAAGATCCTAACCGGTCACCATGTGTGTTTGCAGGAGCGGGGTACGTCTGTGAAGAGGAGGGTGTTTTCACACTCTTTCATCTCGGTAAGTGGCACAGGCCCTCTGCTGCAGCCGGCGAGACTGACATGGAGTGGTGGGGGTCCAGGTTTGGGGGTGAGGCAACAATGTAACTCAGCGTGTGTGCGTGAGGGAGGGAGAGGTGTTGGCCCATGCGCATTTATGCGGCATACGTTTGCATAGGTGTCTCTGGGTGCATGTCTGTTTTGGCACGTGTGGGTTGCATGACAGGCAAGAGCGTCGTTGCGGGAAGACGGGGGGGGTGCCTGTGCATGCTGGGGCTGGCATGTATCCCTGTGCGCCTGGTCACAGCCAGGTGCGTGCAGGGTGCTGCACAGGTATTCATATGGCCACAAGCCAGTGACTCCTCCCCCCCCAATCCAAATAGGGAGGGGGAACTGTGGACACAGCAGGTTTATCCCCCATCCTAAAATATACATTCCTTGCCTGAGATTGAGCCACTCTCCAACGGTCTTGGAGTCATGATCAAACACCTGGGGAGGATCCTTCCATTTGCCTCCTTGCTCCTCTCAGTCCCTCAATCCTCAGCTGTTCCATGGCTGGGAAGCACTGAGACACCGTCTGGAGAAAGCCCAGTGACAGAGGAGGCAGGGCAAGGGGAGGGAGGTGGTGGGGTGAGGGGTCGCTCCCCAGATTTGGAGGGCACTGCTGGGCCGGGCTCGGCTCAGGAGGCTGGTTGGCACGACGATGCCTCTTGCGGCAGCGAGTGGAAAAGCAGCAATTTGTTTCCCACTGAGAGAAAACTTTCACCCTCCCCTCCTTGTGCTCTGGTTCAGTGACACGATCCGTGACCTTGCAGGTGCCCTTGGCTCACCAGCTGCCTTCTGCCCTAGGCACTTGGTCTCTCTGTGCCAGCTATTAACTGCTCAGCCTGGTTACCGCCCCTCCCTCAGCCTCCCTGGAGACCTGTGCAGAAGCCGAGCCCCACATTTTCAATTTACACCATCTAAATGATTCATCACAGCCTAAAGAGGCCTAAACGCAGCCCCGGAGGAGAGCTGAGCCACTGAAAGGAGAGGAACGAGATGAGCGCTAGAGATACAGCAATGCAAAGCTCCAGTGACCGGCTCTCTTCCTGGCCATGTAGAAGCCAATCAATGTCCCTTCCTACCCCCTCCTCACGCTTCCCCCCACCCCCGGCTCTCTCTCTCAATAGAGTCACATTTCCCTCTGTAAGATTAGGATGGGAGAGTCACAGAAATCAATTCCTGGGCGCTGGCACGCTGCCCCTTGCACAGAGAATTCAGGATCGCAATGCAAAGTTGGATCACAAAGCAGTCACCAGACACCGTCCCAGCTCCCAGCCCTCCGGGCTAAAGCATTCACTAGAGTTCACCGGCTGGAGACTCAGAGCTTCCAGTGAACTGATGGATGGGGCTGTGGGGTAACCTTAGAAGCAGCGTGCACTGAGGACCTCAGTTACTGATGCTCAGATCCAACAGTGAGAAGCACTCTAGAAATAAACAGACAGCTACGCACACCCGACAGGCAACCCTTCTCCGTTAGGTGAGCAATTTACGGCATGCCCACGGCATAACCCTGCACTGCCATTAATTAAAGATGATTGATACTGGAGAGGAAGGATGCTCTTGTAGTTAAGGCACATGCCTGGCAGTCTGGAGCTGTGAGTTCCATTCCTACTCTTTCAGCGAGGGCTTGGACAAGTCACGTCCCGGCTCTGTGCCTCAGTTTCCCCATCTGTAAAACAGGGATCACTTTACCTCAAAGGAGGCTGGACTCCTTCCTGCTTATGAAGCGTTTGAGACCCTTGGCTGAAAGGTGACCGAGGGTGATGTATTAACACTAGTGACGGGCAGTGGTTCTGACAGGTTTTCCTGGAGATCTCGGGTGGGCGGAGGGGTGGGGGTTTGATTGTACAGCAAGTCTAGGAAAGGTTGATTAATGAACTTCACAACGTTCCAAGGTTCAGTGCCAATAAGGACCCAAACACCCAGGTGCTGCTACCCTGAGGCAGCTGGACAGCTTAACTCTGCAGAACAGGAGCTGGAAGTTGTGTGAGGCCAGGGATATCTGGCACTGCCTGCTGCTTGCCTGGCTGGAAATGCCCAGGACACCCTGGCTCATGTGATTTGGCCCTTCTGCTTCCAAGCCCAGCTTGAGGGGCAGAGGCAGGCAAATAAAAAATAAATAAACACAGAGATCACAGAGAAGACAAAGAATTCCTGGCACCTTCTCAGCCCCCCAAGTGCCTAGTTCCCTCCAGGTTTGGTTTAAGGGCGAAGTGTCCTTTGCCAGGCTGGGTGGTTCTAACTGGAGCCAAACTTGCTCACCCAGCCCCACCAGATCAGACGTATTACAAGCGCTTTGGAGAGTGGACCCGGGACGCAGTGGGACGGGAACAGGACAACACAGCAAGGGCAGAGACTGGTGAAGTGGCCACAGCACTGTCGTCTTCTCTTAGGGAGTTGTGGTCATTGACTTGTACGGTTTCCTAGTAAAACCCATAGAGCCTGATTCTCCTCTCCCCAGCCATAACTTCCTGAGGTCAGTGGCATGGCACTGGGGGAAGCGAGGGGGAACTCGGGTTCTAGGCACACAGCAGCTTCCCCCAAGGACAGGAGAGGCCGTGGGGAGCACTGGCGCGGAGCTCACGCCTGGGAAGCAGGACGAAGGAAAGGAATTTAGAGGGAGGATTTACATGTTTTCCTTTCTGAGCACCTCAAAACCCGAGGTGAATTAGCCCTCATGGCCCTACTGTAAGGCATGTAAATAAAGGGCAGCCCCATTTACAGCAGAGGTTAAGCAACAAGCCCCAAGGTCACACAGAGTGTCTGTCCTAAAGTTGGGAATAGAACCCAGGAATCCTGCTGTGCTGGCTGGTGTATTAACTATAAGGCCATTCTTCCTCCTTAGGGAGGAGAAGGAGGGTGTTGGGGGGAAGGTTTGCACGTGGGATTCCTAGTCTATTGAATCCAGTTCTCCCTTCCCTACTATACGCTGGCTAACATTTTCTTTAGCTCCCTTGCACCAAGTCGCTGTGCAATCTGCAGTTGTGTCTGCCCCTTTTCTCTCTCCGGGGATTTATTGCTAGGTGCATTGATTGCTTGATCCCTGCCA
Organism: Platysternon megacephalum; assembly: GCA_003942145.1. NCBI lineage: Eukaryota > Metazoa > Chordata > Testudines > Platysternidae > Platysternon > Platysternon megacephalum. The sequence goes on from QXTE01000053.1 coordinate 9,271,605, forward strand.
CTGACCCTGGGTGGCTGCAGCAATAGCCTGAGATGAAATATCTGGTATTGCCGTGGTTCAATCAGCAGCTAATGTGGTGTGATGGTCTCTTCTATGCATCTGGAATCCCGATCACTGAGCCAGTCGGGTAGCAATGACACCTACTTCTCCAGGCCAGACCTGGAGACCCAGACTTGCATGCTTCCTCAAACAGAAGAAATGAGCTGGGTGACGTCACACCTGGGTCTGTGCTCTAACTTCACCCACCTTTCAGGGACTCCACCTTCACCTCGCAGGTAAGTGAATGGGATTTAGCTAGGCAATGGAAATACCCTCCCTGCCTTATCTGCATCTCCATCCCCCAGCCCGACGTCCAATGATTGTCTGAAAAATGTCTGAGCTGCTTTTTAATGCTAGACCGTGGGCAGGGCCCCCCCATTCCCGCTTGGTACGGAGGCGGCCGTGTTTGGTTCTTGGTTTGGAGAGGAGGGGATCTGTGACGTATTCATGATGTTTGTGCCACAGCTCAGGCACCTTGGTGATGCGGCCGTGTGCTTCATACATCACTCTCACCATCGTCATCAAACTAATGCACTGCACTGGACAAGCGTACCTGTGCCCCCGCTCCACACAGGATAACAGCCTGCTACTGCTCTCCGCTAAAGGAATGAGTCCTTCAGCTCCAGTAGTAGAGGCTCATGCTTTAGACTGAGAGGTGCTGGGTTCACTCCTCCGCCTGGGGGGTTCTCAGCAGCGATGGGTGACTGAGTCACACCAAAGTGTTCTTCAGGTTCCTATAGACTTGGGTAGGAGGGAGCATCTGTCACTCCTCACACCCTCAGAATACGCTGCACGTGATCAGCAGCCACACAGCGCCAGATCCCACAGGTGGGGGGGTTCAGCGTGCTCTGACAGGCCCTATGTGCCTACACAAAGGGTGCAGTGCTGGCAGAGGCACCCTACGCTTCCCCTATGCTGATGCCTCCAATATGCCTCAACCTGAACCCAGAGGAACCATCTCTCGAGCTGGGCATGGAGTTCATGGCTGCTCCGCAGAGACCCCCACCGAAGAGACCAATCAGTGCACACAAGGTGGCTGTTTGTTGGGCTGTGGACACCTGCCTGCTAGGCAATGAACCGAGAGCCACCGATTCATTGCATGCAAGCCACCGAGCACCGATCAGACACTACCAGCATTCAGTCACCACGGGGACAGGCTGGATGGAGCTGATGACTTAGAGATGAGAGGCCTCCTAACCCATGACCAAGCCCACACGCCAGCCAATCCCTCTGTCCCGTGAGGGTCATTTGACATAAAGCTGACGGATTCCCGTGAAAGATGCTACACAAACAAATCAATAATGGCAATCCACGCAGGTCCTCGATACAGAAGAGGTGGGCTCCTTCATTGGCTAGGTCATTGATAGCAAAAAGCACTCTGCTCGGGTATCACGGTGATGGGCCCGGGAGAAGAAGAGCAGAGGGGAAAATACACCAAAGCTGGCTGTTGAATACAAGTGCTGGCCTCACGTTCTCAGACCGAGAGGGACTAGCAGGGCCCTGGATGCAGCTTGCTCGGTATAGTGCCTCAAACGGTTACAAACCGCAACTCAGGCCAGGTGTGCCCAGGATCTACTGAGTGAGCCCAGGGCCGAAGCAAAGGCGGGGCCCGACTCCTCGTTTTGGGCATATTCAGTCAGGCCACGTGGCTCTGATCTGAAATCAAGCAAACCTTGGTGGTTTCACACCCCAGGAGTTGATGGGGTCAGCTCATGGGGGTGTGAACCACCCAGGGGCTGATTTACATGAACCCCCTTAGCGCTACCAGCACCGGGCTCATTTCACTCCACTCTCCAGCGACCCCTGATAGCCACAGGTAGGAGTGGCGCTGCTGGCCTCCAAAGGGCATTGCTATGTCCTCTGTTGGATGGCAGCTTGCCATGACTCTTGAAGGACAGGGCTGTGAATACAGGGGAGGAATAACCATGCAGTGAGCCTCTTTCCCTGCTGAAGACCCTTGAGACTCAAGCAAAGCATCTGTAGGCTATTAACAGCACCATCCCCGCCGCCCCAGCTGCACTCGGCTGGTCTATATGTGGCCACGAAGATCAGGCCACAGGCTCTGTTGACATGTGATGCTATCCCACCATTCACAGCCTGCCCCGGCCTTGCGCTCGACAAGCCTGAGACCCAGCTCTCTCCGGCACTGGAAGAGGGTTCTCTGCAGGGCAGAACGGGGGCTGGGTGTTGAGGTTAGTGAGAGGACGCCTCAGGGTCAAAGGAAAACAGTACAAAGTGCTGCAATGTCAGCAGGGCCTGGGACCACCTCAGCTGAAGTTCTGCATTCATTCTAGAGGCACCTGGCAAGGGTGTATTTCAGTGTATGGCCTCCTTCCCTGCAGTGCCATTTTAGTGAGCAGACTCCCCCCTGGACACTGATACTGGGACCCACGTAGGGTGGAAATTATCTGCTCAGACTTTGCCCACTGTCCCAGAAGAGCCAGGTGGATCTGCTTAAAACGATCAGCATTGAAACAGTTGGGCTGACATTTAAATTGTTGTCACTAGGTTTCAGAGTTAACACTCCACTGAGCTGAAAGGGGGCAGTTCCCCCTTACACATTACCTTTGAATTTGGCCCCCTCCGCCTATGGAATCCTGAGGTCCTGATTCTCCTCTCATGATAGTGTAAAGCAGGAGTAACTCCCTTGAAATCAACAGCGGTCAAAGCAATGTAAGCAGTGGAGAGTCAGGCCCTACAGTGCATTTGAGACGTGTGTCTGAGTCTAGCCCCAGCCTTGGTCCTGCTGCCCTATCCCTTGGAGAAGGGAATGGATTTGTCCCCCAAAAAGAAACTGTAAGAGCGAATGGGCCTGATTCAAAACCCAGTGGAGCAAACAGGAGCCTTTCCATTGATTTCAATGGACTCTGGATCAGAGTCTTGCTGAGTCCCTCCTTATCCACTCACATGTGCACTCAGAAGGGAGAAACCCAGACTGCCTTGTCTCTGTCATTATTTTCTTTACCATTCTAAGTGAAAGGAAGACGACTGCTTCAGCAAGGACACTCTCTCTCAGTCTCCGAGGCCCCAACGGAGCTGCTCGGATCGCATTTTCGAGTGATGTCTTGTGCCCCACCAGGCACAGACCTGTCCATTTGCAGCTTTGCTGCGTGCCCCGGTAGAGAGTGAGAAAAGCGCCCTGGGGCAAGGGAGGCAGGGCAGAGGGAGGGAAATGCCATCGGGCCGTACTTACGTGTTGTGGAGCACACACCAGCCACAGTGGGGGTCCCCGGAGCCCAGGCACGCGCTGCAGGTCTCGTACTGCCCACACGACTCCACAGGCATTCTGGTCAGCTGCGGGAGGAAGGGAGAGAACATTTCAGTCTTGCTGCACTGCTCCCAGTTCCTTTCTGGAGTGCAGGGTGTGAAGCCATTCACCCTTCTTGCTGCAGCAATCTTCTGGAGCAGAGCTCCCCAGGCCAGCCACGCAGGGAATGCTGCAGTGCGGCCTCTGAATAAAGCTGTTTGTAACGCACGTTGGTCCAAATTCCAACCTGGCACAACCCTATTACAATCAATGGCGTTACACCAGGGGATTCAGCCCCATACCTCCCTCTCCCCTGCTCACACACACACACACAGCACTGAAACAAACACCCACGCGTAGGCTCACGTCCACCCCTCCCCACACATACTGCCGTATTGCTTCAGTTACACGGTTCTGTCTGGACAGACCCGGGCTCAGCACCGCAGACAGCCTGTTTGCAAAGCACGGCTCTAGAACGCATTGCTAAATTGCTAATTCATCTGATCAACACACCTTCGGCTTATGCCCCGAAGGGCAACTGCGGGGCCTGAACTGGTAACAGAGGCTCTGAAAGTAGCTCTCTAGATACCTCTCTCCGGGCCTTATATGGCCCCCCTTTATCACAGCATCTGATCCTCACAACACCTTGTGAACTTGCGCAGTCTCCTATTATCCCCATTTTACTGATGGGAACTAAAGCACAGGAAGGCTAAGTGCCTTGACCAAGGGCACACAGGAAGTCTGGGGTGGAGCAGGGACAGGAACCCAGTGCTAGGATAACACCCTACAACCACTTGGCCATCCTTCCATTCTAGGGTGACCAGATGTCCCGATTTTATAGGGACAGTCCCGATTTTTGGGTCTTTTTCTTATATAGGCTCCTATTACCCTCCACCCCCTGTCCCGATTTTTCACACTTGCTGTCTGGTCACCCTATTCCATTCTAAGAGCTCTCTCCTGTTCTCTTGTCTCCAGTCCTCTCGGCCACACCTACTCCATGGTGAATATTTCCTTGGTCAATAAATCGCACACCAGGCGTCGCCCACAAGCCCATCTTTTCTTCTGGAAACTCCAGCGATTTTATTTTCCACGTGCATCCACGTGCAGCTGTCATTCCTCTAGCCCTCGGCCCCCGGGACTTCAGCTCCAACACCACCTTAGCTTAGGGCAGCCGAAGGAATTTCAAAACCTCCTAGAATTTTCAACCATTGCCGGTGGTTGTTTATACACCGCACTTCGCGCCGCTTGGGCTTTCTGTTTACACACAGTTTCACTTCCTGTTTTTCCTAGCCTAGCCCAATGCTGTCGACACATTGGCATAGAGTCTCTTTGTCCCCCTCTTGTGGCGAGACAACATAAAGAGGTTTATGACTTTATCCATGCCTCCAAGCTGCCAGCTGTGCTCCTTTAGCTCAGTGTGTAGAGGTGCTAATCTCCAAAGAAGTCTACAGGATATAAGCAGCCAGAGAGCTGGAACTAGCGGCACTGTGATCTGAAAGAGCCTGCTGCGAGCCTGGCTGCAGAGAAGAGTGTTTTAACCCATCCCACCGCAAGAAAGCATCTTTGCATATTCCTCGCTCTCTCTTTCTTTCTTTTTAATTAAAACATCTCACAGAGTCATAGAGTTTAAGGCTAGAAAGGACCTCTCTGACCTCCTGTATAACAGGCGAAAGATTTCCATTTTATTAGGCTCTCTTTTTTTAACCAAAATCTGCATTTTGTGTCCAGTGACCTGAGAGGGTCTTTCCCACTGAATGAGCTCCAGAGTGGATCCGTAATATACAATCAATCGCCCGTGCCTTCATACCAGCCCATGATGGCAGGGCAAGTTTATTCCTTCAGATGATACAGTATGGTATTACCCTGATGAAACACCACCGAGAACTGCCAACAATAAACTGCTGAAGAGCTCCTAGTGACAGCTAACAAGAGAGTACATCTGGTTCTTGTGGACAATTTTTTAAAAGGATACAGCATTCAGGTGGGTTTGAACTGTGAAATGTCAGACTAAGATTCATTCTGATGGTATCTTTGCATGAAACAAGAACAGGTTGTTGTTTTTTAACATCACAAGCAAAATCCTAGAGTTACACAACATCTGTGAAAATCCTTTGTTTTGTTTGGAACCTGTTTTTTTTTACCTGTAAACCATCACAGTCTGTGGGAAAAGGTTTCAAATCCATATTTCATAGGTCTGGCAGGACTTTTCCCAGACATCCTCGGATGGACCCATGGCATATTTTATTCATCCATTTTACCATTCCCTATGGTAAATCCCCCAAAGAAACCAGCTGCTGCAGCTGGGCACTTTTACATAACTATGGGCAAACATCAAAAGCTCAAAGAAACCTCTAGAAGATTGGGCCTACAAAAGTGGCCATGGAAATCTCATGAGGACAGGCCAACGGGGCAGAGGAAATAGGGAAAATAATGCAGGGAAAACAGGATACAAACTTTTTCACACCTTAAAAAGTTTTGGTGGAAGGTTCAAGAGGTTATGGGCATGCTATGGGGGGGATGGGGTGGAGAGTCCATAGATCCATAGAGTTTACAGTCAGAAGAGACCATCAGATCATCTAGTCTGACCTCCTGTATGACACATGGAATTTCTCTCAGATACTTCAGTATTGAGCCCAATAACTTGTTGGACTTGGGGATAATCTACACCCCAAAGTAGAGGTGGGCAAACGAGGACCCGCGGGCCACATCCGGCCCGCAAGACCGTCTTGCCCGGCCCTTGAGTGCCC
>QXTE01000053.1:9277892-9304918 GCA_003942145.1 Platysternon megacephalum
GGATAGGCGTGGGAGTCCAGGGGACCTGTCAGGGGGCGGGAGTGTGGATAGGGGTCAGGGGGAGCAGTCAGGGAATGGGCGGGTTGGATAGGGGGTGGGGTTCCGGGGGGCAGTTAGGGGCGGGGGGTCCCGGGATGGGGTGGTCAGGGGACAAGAAGCAGGGGGGGTTGGATGGGTCAGGGGTTCTGAGGGGGCCAGTCAGGGGGCAGGAAGTGGGAGGGGGTGGATAGGGGGTGAGGTCCCGGGGGGCAGTTAGGGGCGGGGGTTCCCGGGATGGGGTGGTCAGGGGACAGGGAGCAGGCGGCAGTTGGATGGGGCGGAGGTTCTGGGTGGGGCGGTCAGGGGACAGGGAATGGGGGGGTTGGATAGGCGTAGGAGTCCAGGGGACCTGTCAGGGGGCGGGAGTGTGGATAGGGGTCGGGGGGGGGGCAGTCAGGGGATGGGCGGGTTGGATAGGGGGTGGGGTCCCGGGGGGCAGTTAGGTGCGGGGGGTCCCGGGATGGGGTGGTCAGGGGACAAGAAGCAGGGGGGGTTGGATGGGTCGAGGGTTCTGAGGGGGCCAGTCAGGGGGCAGGAAGTGAGGGGGGTGGATAGGGGGCGGGGGCCAGGCTGTTTGGGGAGGCACAGCCTTCCCTACCCAGCCCTCCATACAGTTGCACAACCCCGATGTGGCCCTCGGGCCAAAAAGTTTGCCCACCCCTACTCCAAAGGCTTTGCCAATACAGCTCCACCGGCAGAGCCCCCTAGTGGAGATGCAGCTTGTGCTGTAAAAGGTGTTCTTTTGTCAGTATAGTTAAACGACCTCCCTGAACGACATAACCTGTACTGGTAAAAGAACTCTTTTGCCGGTATAGCTGCACCTACATGGAGTGTTTCGCCTGTATCGCTATGTCAGTCGGGGTGTGTGTTTTTTTCACACCCCTGACTGTGCCAATCAAACTTGGCATGGTAATCCTGGCCTTACACCGATCTCTCAGAAAGGCATCCAGTTTTGATTTGAAGACATCAAGAGATGAAGACTCTATGACTTCCCTTGGTAGTGTGTTCCACTGGTTAATCACCCTCCGTTAAAAACTGGGCTGGGTTGGTTCTTCCTTTATCAGGTCTGGTTGGACCATCCCTAGATCTTAACCCAGTAAAATACTTGCAAAAGTAGCTCATAATTCAGTGGTTAAAGACTGTAAATCTGTCCTTCCCTAATCCAAACGCAACTTATTATGTATTCGACCTTCATCCACCTTGAAGGACAGAAACTTGTAAATACCTTGAAGGACAGAAACTTCACTAAGCTATGAAGTTCAGCTCCAGACCCAAACTACCCTGAAGTTAGACAGGGTTCTGATCTGATTTTCCACTTTAATTGGGGACCTCGATTTCCCCAAAGTCTGACAGGGCTCTAGTCCTGTTTGCATCCGTCTGATATAAAGGGGTCTGAGCTGTGACGTTTAGATCAGGATGTGCACTTCTCCGTCATCGGATGGGGTTCCAGTCTGGTGTCCTTATCCACACTCACCTCTAGTTGTGACTACAGCATTAGAATGAAAATGGAGCTCTGGGGAAAAGACAACACTCTGTCAAGCCAGAAGCAAAAGCCTGACCGTGCTAGTAGCCGTGTTAACTACCCAGGTGGGGTGGCCTCATTGGCAAATTGGTGCAAAGATGTAACAGAAATTAGCTACCTATGTAGGTTTTTGTATAATTGCCCATCACTGTGGTATCTGATCACCATTCAGCCACCCAATGAGAGCAGTAGCAGGACCTAGGGAGTATGGTTATTTCACATACCTGGCCCTGTACTGCATGCCTCCCATTTGGTGAACCGGAGACACATGGGTATGTGCTACAGCAACACATCTTGTTTTGTGTTAATGCCTCCAAGACACACAACTACCCAGTATGAACTCACACCAAACCATGCGCCACGTTCCGTGGTGTAGGCCCTAGTAAGAGGTATCCAGTATAACCACTCCTATCATTGTGTGCTATTGCTGGTACAGTGGGCCCTGTATGAATTCATCTCAAGCAGCTTTATCGTGAGATTAATTACAATTGTACCATGCTGATAAATGTCTTCAGCTGCAGTGTCAGACCTTCTAATTAATAAAGGGAGAGACTACAGAAAACAAAGCAGCTGTGACTGAAAGGAAAGCCACCCAGGGGTCATCAGCTTAAGAGAAGGGAACATTGAGCAAATAAGACAACATCAGAGCTCATATTTTACCCTGGAACATAATCTGCAATTAATTCAGCTCATCTCCGTGAGTCTAAAGTTTCGAGAACTGTCCGTGCCCTCTAGGAGCAATCAGCCTTTGACGCTGCCCCAAAGATATATGAAAAAGAAAAGTCCACACAACCCGGCAATCACGTCTTCTCCTCATCATTACTGACAGAGGCATTGGAATCGAGACGTTTTCTGTAGTGAAGGCTGAAACAATCTCTGAAACCAGATTTTGATTCCCACCAGGAGCAGCAGAAGTGCCTTAAAAGTGGGGGGCCACCAGTACCCAAACGGTGGCGCTGCCCCCCCGTGCCACCCTTTCCCCCCAAGTCCCTGCCCTCACATCACCCATTCATGCCGAGGCCCTACCCTCGCGCTACCCCTTCTCCCCGAGGGCCCCCCCCCGTCCTGTTCCCCACACTCCCACCTATTCCCTGTACCACCTATTCCCACTCTTACAGCCAGTAAAAAGGTGGAGGGCTATCCCCTTTTTAAAGTGATGGGGCCATGGCCCCTGGTCCCCATGTTCCAGCACACCTAATTCCCACCCCACCACTCCGACAAACTGAAACCATTCCAGATGACACTTCTTAGGAGTGATCTTCTACCGAGGTGGAATTGTGATGAGTGTTTGGGGCACACCTAACCAAGGGTGGGGAGATCGGAGATTCCAAACATTGAGGTGCCTCTGGTGCGGAACAGCACGAGCTGGGATATTATTTATATGACTATTGTGCCTAGAGGCCTAACCAATATCGGGCCCCATTGTGCTTGTCAGCAGATATACTTAGTAAGAGGTTGTCCTGGCCTCAAAGAGCTCGCAATCTACATAGACAAGACAGATAAAGGACGTGTTGCTATCCTCATCTTACAGATGGGAAACAGAGACTACGATTGAGTGATTTGCCCAGGGTCACACAAGGAGTCGCTGGCAGAGCCAGGAGCTGAACCTAAATCTCCCATGTCCTAATTGAGTGCATAGGCGCCGACTTCCTCTCTACTCGGAGGGGGTGCTCGACCCCCCCTCCCCCGCCTCAGGCTTGCCCCAACTCCACCCCTCCCTCCCTCCCACCCCCTGCTCCGCCCCTGGCTCTGCCCCTGCCCCCACTCCACCCCTTCCCCAAAGCCCCACCCCGACCCTGCCTCTTCCTGCCACCGCTCCGCCCCTGGTCCCACCCACCCCCACTCCACCCCTACCCCCAAGGCCCCAACCCACCCCCGCTCCACCCCTGCCCCGCCTCTTCCCACCCCCTCCCCTGAGCATGCCCCATCCCCATTCCTCCTCCTCCCTCCCAGTGGCTCCTGCACACCACTGAACAGCTGTTCTGCGGCGTACAGGAGGCACTGGGAGGGACGGGGAGGAGTTGACCGGCAGAGGTGCTGGGGGCAGGGAGCTTGGCTGCCGATGGATGCTAAGCACTCACTCATTTTTTTCCATGGGTGTTCGGCGCCTATGTCTGAGTGTCCTAACCACTCAGCCACCCTTCCTCACAAATCAACTGCAAACCTGAATTACAATCTTTACATTAACCATAAGTAGGACCAGCTCCCTCCAAAAACCACATCTTTCATCTCTGTCTAGTATAACTGAGTTACATGGAGTCATTTAAAACAAAATGATTGAGGTTTTGGATTTGGTCGACACTAACCAGCTAATCCTGCTAGAAATTTGGCTCCCCCTTCTGCCATTATACAAGGCTCCTGGTATGTGCTCAGCCCTCGTTTTCTGGCTTCCATATTTGATTCTTTTCTAATTTCAGTGTAGACACATGCTTTTTTCCTAAGCTGCCGCCATTCTGGTCAAAATGTGAATTATTGCTCCATCTCTGCTGTTATAATTGGCTGTTAATACAGCAGCTGGATTTATTCAGTCTGATGGACTAAGTCAATTTAAATGTACAAAAAGGCATCTTAAGTAGCCAATTTCCTTCCCAATAGTCAAAAGATACATTTCCAAAACACTGAACGTGACTCTGTCAAGCTGTGTGGGTTCAGTGAATGCTGCTCCTATCTTTCAAGGCTCAGCTGGCCCCCCAAAAGCTGCAGCAAGATTAAGAGAGGCTGATTTCATTTCAAAGCCCTGAATAGAGCATTCACGCTAATGCTGTTTGTTGAATAGGTTGAGACAAAAACCACCCAAGAACCAGGTTCTGTGCTCCCTTAGCAAAGCTCCTAAGGATGTGGTTAGTGCAAAGGACTCTGGGAGAGCTGGGATGCCAATCCAGCGTGGGCCATTGACCGTGTGATCTCAGGCAAGTCTCTGCAACTCCTGTGCGTAATCCCAGCAGGAAGGTGTGTGAAAAGCAGGAACCCAACTGAAAACCAAACCCTGGGCCTGATCCACCCACCTCTACCGTATACCGGTGTGAATTAGGAGTAAATTTTTATTTACATGATTGTAAAACCAGTTTACGAGGAGACCCTTCGGCTGGGCTAGAAATGGATCCTGAGTTCCATTCCAGTCCACATCATTGAGACACCTAATGCAAGTGACATCTCACCTCCGCTGGGGTGTGGGAATGACACTGCAAACTGCACGCAGCTGTTCTTTCCCAGCACAGCCAATGCGAACGCCACCCTCCTTTCCCAGCACAGCCAATGTGAACGCCACTTTCCTATCCCAGCACAGCCGCCGCGAACGCCACCCTCCTTTCCCAGCACAGCCAATGCGAATGCCACCCTCCTTTCCCAGCACAGCCAATGAGAACGCCACTCTCCTTTCCCAGCACAGCCAGTGTGAACGCCACCCTCCTTTCCCAGCACAGCCAGTGCGAATGCCACCCTCCTTTCCCAGCACAGCCAATGTGAACGCCACTTTCCTGTCCCAGCACAGCCAAGGCGAACGCCACCCTCCTTTCCCAGCACAGCTAATGAGAACGCCACCCTCCTTTCCCAGCACAGCCAATGTGAACGCCACTTTCCTGTCTCAGCACAGCCAATGCGAACGCCACTTTCCTGTCCCAGCACAGCCAATGCGAACACCACTTTCCTGTCCCAGCACAGCCAATGCGAACGCCACCCTCCCTTCCCAGCACAGCCAATGTGAACACCACTCTTCTTTCCCAGCACAGCCAATGCGAATGCCACCCTCCTTTCCCAGCACAGCCAATGCGAACGCCACCCTCCTTTCCCAGCACAGCCAATGTGAACGCCACCCCCCTGTCCCAGCACAGCCAATGCGAACGCCACTCACCTTTCCCAGCACAGCCAATGCGAACGCCACCCTCCTTTCCCAGCACAGCCAGTGCGAACGCCACCCTCCTTTCCCGGCACAGCCAGTGCGAACGCCACCCTCCTTTCCCGGCACAGACAGTGCGAACGCCACCCTCCTCTCCCGGCACAGCCAGTGTGAACGCCACCCTCCTTTCCCAGCACAGCCAATGCGAACGCCACCCTCCTTTCCCAGCACAGCCAACGCGAACGCCACTCTCCCTTCCCAGCACAGCCAATGTGAACGCCACTCTCCTTTCCCAGCACAGCCAATGTGAACGCCACTCTCCTGTCCCACACAGCCAATGTGAACGCCACTCTCCTGTCCCAGCACAGCCAATGCGAACGCCACCCACCTTTCCCAGCACAGCCAATGTGAACGCCACTCTCCTTTCCCAGCACAGCCATTGCGAACGCCACCCTCCTTTCCCAGCACAGCCAATGTGAACGCCTCCCTCCTTTCCCAGCACAGCCAATGTGAACGCCACCCTCCTTTCCCAGCACAGCCAATGCGAACACCACTCTCCTGTCTCAGCACAGCCAATGCGAACGCCACTCTACTGTCCCAGCACAGCCAATGCGAACGCCACTCTCCTGTCTCAGCACGGCCAATGCGAACGCCACCCTCCTTTCCCAGCACGGCCAATGCGAACGCCACCCTCCTTTCCCAGCACAGCCAATGCGAACGCCACCCTCCTTTCCCAGCACAGCCAATGTGAACGCCACTCTCCTTTCCCAGCACAGCCAGTGCGAACGCCACTTTCCTTTCCCAGCACAGCCAATGTGAACGCCACTCTCCTGTCCCAGCACAGCCAATGCGAACGCCACCCTCCTTTCCCAGCACAGCCAATGCTAACGCCACTCTCCTTTCCCAGCACAGCCAGTGCGAACGCCACCCTCCCTTCCCAGCACAGCCAATGTGAACGCCACCCTCCCTTCCCAGCACAGCCAATGCACATGCCACTCCAAACTATTCCTTCTCAGTGTAAAGCTCCCTCCCAGCAAATCTATTCTCCTATGCTCAGAACGCTGAAAACCAGAGGCTTTAATTAAGGCGAGTTAATTGGAAGCAGCAGTAGCTGCCGAGGACATATAACACAATAATTAAGCTTGGGGTCAATGTGGCTGCTGCATGGCATGGGTGGAGTAAATTACCTGTTCAAGTCACACACTCATTTCTGCCTATCACCGTGTCCAGGATCTGTTATCCCCAACTCTCCTCTCTATCTGTGTGAGCGGGTTCTCTTCTGTGCGGCCAGTGACACTCCCAGCAATAGACAGAGGGAGCTCATATGGGGCAAACATAAAGGTGAAGGAAAAAGAGTTCTCTACACTAAGCCAGAGAATTCACAAGGAAAAAACAAAACTCACCCCACTAGCTCAGGCCTCTGGAGTGAGGGTTCAGAGCATCTTCATCCAGGGCCAGCAACAATCCTGGCCTCTCCCCCCTAACTTGCCTGCAAGCACCCAACTTTGGTCAACTTGCAATTCATGCTGTCGCTGAGCTCCACTCCTGATCCACGCACCTCAGCTCCCTCCGAATCCCCAGCCTGGTTACTGATGAATCTGGCCTCACGTGGTCCCACGAGTTAAGTGTTTCAAATAATTGCAGGCTGCAAATCGTAAAACAAATGAGGTTTGGCAAGATGTTTGCACTCAAAAGCCTTCAAAATGGAGAGCCTAGTGTCACAATTAAAGGAGAGAAAGCCCAATCTTAATGAGCACCGGTTCCTGTGCGGTTACTGAGGCGTGCATGCCGAGTGAGGGATAGATCGTTAGCGAGGCTCTATAAAGACTATATATAGATTTAATTGGGCCCAGCAATGGAATTTATGTCAAAGCGCTGGGTTTTTCGAAGTCCGGCACCACTTGAGGGCTAATGTCAAAGGCGTGAAAAGCTAAATCACCCAGAGAAAGTCTGATTGTTACTGCTAATGATGATGGCTACCATGTTCTGCCCTCTCCCCAGGTCACCTTGTTCCACCATCTCCTCAAGAGGAGTTCCATCCCCTCCCTCAGTTATCCGGTCCCATCTTCTTGCCAATGCATCCACACCTTCCCTCTCCTCACATTAACACACCTCACCCACTCCCTGGCACAGTCTCCCCTGTCCCCACCTTCTCCCCAGCCTGTTTGTAAATGTTTGGGGTTTACAGGAAGCAGTTGATGTGGGAGCAGATGTTGTACGTAGATGTTAGTCTGGTACAGGGAGCAAACAGCTGAGAAACAGGAAGGAACCTTCATTCAAAGGTGAGCTGATTTGGGGGCGAGGAGTGGGGGGAGAATCAGAATAATTTCAGCAACGTAACATTTTTCATTCCCATGAGCCTCAGCACTTCCTGGTTTTGGGTGGAAGCAGAGCTGTTCAGGTGCCCCTAGAAAAGCTGTCCTTACAGCATTTCCGGATGACACTGCAGGAACAAGGACTCTCAAGAGCCAGCTTGTTCCCCTCCAGTGGGTGGGAAACCTTTGGATTGCCCTATGAACCAAATATCTGAAACTCCTGAGTTCACCCACCACTAGCCCAAACATGTCCAGGTCTCATTCACTGTGTGACTATAATCCACTCAATTGAACAACTTCTTCCTCGGCCTTGGAATTCAAAGCACTTTACAAAGGTGGGCAAGCATCATTAGCCCCATTTTACAGGTGGGGAAACTGAGGCTCGGAGACACACAGAGACTTAACCAAGGCCACACAGCGAGACAGTGGCACAGTCTGAATTAGAACACAGGTCTCCTGTCTGGTAAGCTCCTGCCTAAAGTGGGGCATCACTAAAAACAGGGTGCTCTTTCCTATCCCAGTTTCTTGGAGGAAATACATTTCCCTGCATGGAAAGGGACAGTAAATACTTCCCCTGCTGTGACACTGGCAGACCAGGTGCCAGCTCATGCCAAGGTCCCCATGTCTCAATTGACTACTAACAAACACGTAGCTGGAATCAGCCTGGCTCACCTGTGTGTCTGTATTGTTAAAAGAGGTATTAGAATGATAAGAATGTGTTTAGTGTTTGGACTTTATTGAATGCTTGTAAATTGCTGCATGCCTTAATCTCACCTGAAACCTCTGTATCCCATATTGTAAGGCACTACTTGAGCATTTGTACCAAGGGGCTTGTCTGTGCCACTATAGTGCTTTAGCGAAGACATTACTACGCCAACAGAAGAGTTTCTCCTGTCAGCACAGTTAATCCATCTCCCCGAGCGGCGGTAGCTATGTCGATGGGAGAAGGTCTCACATCGACATAGCACTGTCTACATGGGGGCTTAGGTGTGGATTTTTCACCCCCCTGAGCGACGTAGTTATACTGATATAGGTTTGTAGTTTAGACCTGGTCGAAGTCCCCGTGACTGTGTAAATCACCAGAAAGAAGAGAGACATTAACTGGTGTGATGTGCTGGTCTCCAACAGAAGATGGTATGTCCAGCCCAAAAGGGAAGGTCCTTCGACACCAGGTGGGCTATTGTGGGACATTAAAGAGGACAGAATACTGTTGTTCTGCTATCCCTGCCATGAAGACGAGTCATGCAAGTGGATTCCTCCTATCAGTTGAGACCACAGCTCAGAGCACATGGGAGGAGGGGTAAAAACCCCTAACAAGAAGAAACCATCTCTGTGCTGCTTGGACTCTGGGGTGCAAGGTTTCTAGGCATAAGTGATTAGCCGAGGTTAATCCTAAAGGACATAGAGACCTTGCTTATTATAGGTGCTCCCATTACCTTTCGAAACTTAAGATAATAACTCATGTGTGTATCTATGTTTACCTGCTTTAACCTTATAAATGACTCTTGTTTCCTTTTCCTATTAATAAATCTGTAAATAGTTTATCAAAGGATTGGCTACTAGACTTGTCTTTGGTGTGAAATCTAATGTGCAATTGACCTGGGGTAAGTGACTAGTCCTTTGGGACTGGGAGTAACTAGAATATTGTTGTGATTCTTGGTGTAAGGGATTATCTATCAAAACGCTAGGCTCAGCTGGGTGGCAAGACAGATTGGTGTTAGGGAAAGTTAGTATGAGTGACTCTATTTTGATTTGGGCCCGCCCTTAGCTAGAAGCGAGCACCTCGGACATCTGGCAGGAAGAAACACTGATAAGAAAAGGCTGACTCAGGGTATTTGGGGAAGGGGGGTTGGGGTTGCTACAGAACGGGATAGTGTGAGAAAAATGCTTGTTAGGATAGGTAGGAGACAAGGAAAAGCTTGTTAACTGGTTGAGCATTACGGCGCACGAGGATAGCATGCATCGTTACAAATCATATAACCCTGTGTAACTTGTACTCTGGGTCCTCCCCTGACTAGCAGGGGGGCACCACATTCGAATGTAATAAACTTGTTTACTTTGGAATACTCTGCAGTTTTGGATTTTGTTAATGTGCCTCAGCCTAGACTCGAACTGAGCGTGACCTATAGGTATAATTCGCAACATTGGAGAACCCCAGGGGACTGTCTGTGACTCCATGGTTAGGCTGTTATAGTGTATGAGGAGTTTACAGGTGATCATTGGTTGGTGCAATCTAAGTATAGAACTCACAGCCAATTTGGGGTCTGTGCCCTGGTTCTTAAGAGTCTGCCCTGAGGTTGGAACTCACTGCAAGGCAGCTTGACACCCCTCCGCCCACTCAGTCTCTCTCCCTTCACCTGTCCACTCTGTTAGTTTTCCATGCAGTGCCCTCAGCTCTCTGCTGACACTGTCTGAGCAGCGTTCATCGGTCTGCCCCAAACACAACAACGATAGCATCAACAGAGATACTGTAAGGTCAGGCCAGCTGATCTACAAACTAGGGGCCTAAGATCTAAGACCTGGGAAGTTGAAGAGCAATAAACTGCATTCACAATTCATCTGGGCTTTGGCTAACAAACTCTTGCCCATAAAAGAGTGAGAGAGACTTTATTCATGACTATTTGAATACCTGTTCATCCATGGAGCTGTACCCACTGCCACAGTGTTAACAAGTGTCTGAGTCTAGAGCTAACAAGCAGCCCTGGGAGGAAAGAGAGCTGCCTGGGCTCTCAAATACATGTTACAATTTGTTAAACGAGGGAAAACCAGCAAGTGCCCTTACTGCTGGAGGAAGCTCATGAAGGCTCAGCTATATACTCAGAAGCTCGGGCAATCATTAGTGCTACCCAGCTGTGGTCGTTTTCAGGCATCTGTGCAATTGTTTCTTTGGCTGATGTTCAGCTGGGTTCTGACACAGAGAGTTTCAGGTTGGAATGAACCAAAAAGCTCCAAGAAAAACTCAGTTGGAAACTGCAGCGTTTTCCACGGTTTCAAGTTTCACACATCTTCGATCAGAGCCGGGCCTAAGATGAACAATTCAGATCCAGTCACTGAAACCTCCCTCCCAGCCCCTCGAAGTGTATTTCCGTCGATGGATCAGAAGGCCAGGTCAGGCTGTAGGTTCTGTACATTCTCTAAGAGCTTTCTTAGCTAGTTGTATCACTACAACAGGAAAGTTCTAGAGTGTTCAAGTTCAGGGATTTCATAGATTCACAGAACGTAAGGCAAGAAGGGACCATTAGATCATCTAGTTTGACATCCTGTATGTCACAGGCTATTGCATTTCACTCCACCGCCCCTGTATTGAGCCCAATAGCTTGTCTTTGACTAACACATAACTTGTGATTGGCTAAAGCATATCTTCTGGGAAGGCATCCAGTCTGCATCTGAAGACATCAAGAGATGGACAATCCCCCACTTCCGTTGGCAGCCTGTTCCAATGGTTAATCATCCAAACTCTTAACATTTGTGTCTTTTTCTCATTTGAATTTGTCTGGCTTCAGCTTTCAGCCACTGGTTCTTGTTATGCCTTTCTCTGCTAGATTAGATAAGCCTTCTGATGACGGTATTTTCTCCTCAGGAAGGTGCTCGTACACTCTAATCAAGTCACATCTCAGTCTTCTTTCTGATAAACGGGTTGAGTTATTTAAGTCTCTCACTGTGAGGAATCTTCTCCAGTCCTCAAATCATTTTTGTAGCTCTTCTCTGCACTCTCTCCAATTTTTCAACATCCTTTTGAAAATGTGGACACCAGAACTGTACACAGTACTCCAGTATCAGTCTAATCCAAGCTATGAACAGAGGGAAAGTCACCTCGCTACTCCTACTGCCCTGGTTATACATCAAAGGATCCCATTAACCCTATTTGCCACAGCATTGCATTGGAAGCCCATGTGATGCCTAAATCCTTTTCAGAGGCTACGTTACAGTCACCTATTCTGTAGGTATGGCCTGCATTCCTTGCTCCAGACGTATAACATCACCTTTGGCTGTATTAATGCATTTTGTTTGAAAGGGCCCAGCTTACCAAGGAGTCCAGATCACTCTGTATGACTGCCCTGTCCTCATCATTATTTGCCACTCTGCCATTTTTGTGTCATCTGCAAATTTTATCAGCAGTGATTTTGTATTTACTTCCAGATCACCGATGAAAAAGTTGAATAGTGTTGGGCCTACTGCTAATCCCTGCGGAAACCCGACAGTAGCAGCCCCATTCAGTGATGATTACCCATTAACGACTACTTTTTGATATGTCGGTTAGCCCATTCTTAATCCATTTAACGTGTCCATGATATTGTATGGTGATTTTTTTAATCAGCATGTCATGTAGTACTAAGTCAACGCAACTATGCAGTTACCTTTATCAATCAAACTTGTAACCTACTCTAAGAACTAACTCAGGCTTGTTTGAAAAGACCCACAGTCCATAAAACCATGCTGACTGATTGATTCAGTTTGACACAATTTAGAGATGGGCACCAGAAGCAAGATCTGGGTTTGGCTCCCCCGTCAGAGTCCAGGTTTGATCCATTCCTTGGGGTTTTGTTCAGGACCATCTCTCTCCCCACCATTAAAGCTGATCTCTAGTGGGAGCTTCTCTTTCCTTTGTGTTTCTATCTTCTTGGACTGAGGTGATTTCTAACCACTAGCTAGACCAAAGAGTTGAGACTCCAGCTCCTTAAGCCACATGCACACATGGAACCCAGAGCACTTGTGGGGAATGGATGGCTTAGGAACTGGTAATGAGGCACTAGATAGCTAATTCAATCCAAGGACTTGATTACCCTCTGATGGCTCTTTGGAAGACTATGTGAAATGGGGGTCTTGATTCAATTCTGAATTGTCAGGCACCCACATCACAAAATCCACCACTAGGCAGGATCCTTGCCCAACAGAAAAGACTGAACAGGTAGAGAGACTGATGGTGTCTGATGGCTGTAGGGAAAACACCATCAACTGGACCACACCTGAGGCACAGTTCCCCAGAGAAAGAGATGCCAAAGTACACAAAGACCCTACAGGGCTTTTGCTGATACTATCCAGGTGGTCTCCAGGATGGTATCTTGAAAGCGAGTGGGATCAGCACACTGAGACATGTCAAAGGAGCTCTCCACATGGCAGATCAAAGCAATTCTAACACCGTGGCTCTTATTACACCTAGCTCTTTCAAGGAATCACTTACAAAAGCCCGCAGTGCAATCTGAGTTGGACTCAGGGATTTGCTGAGATGCATTTCACATGCTTTTCCAGTGAACACCAAGCTTTGTTAACACAAACCTTTGTATCCCAGGCCATGAAGAAAGAGGGGGTCTATTTGGCATCAAGCTACACACAGAAAGAAATACTGCAAGACTAAAAGGGCTTGTCCTGATACACCCTCTGAAATGTTAGCACTGCCCTATCTGTCTGTAAGGATCCAAGAATGGGGTTTTTGGTTTCAGGGGGTCTAGAACCCGGGGCTGTGAGGAGCCAAGGTTTCTGACACTCCCTTGTTGTCCAAGGTAGGCAGATGAAGCAGCACCTCACAAATCTGGGAAGGTCGGTCCCCCCAGGAAATCCTATCGGCACGCCCAAGGCGTGCTGTCACCTGATTGGCTCGCACCCACTACTTAAGCCAGGAAGTGACTGAAGTGGACTGTCCAAGCAACCGGGCAGATTCTCAGTTGCTGCTGCATTGGACCCAGCTCTTGCCTGTGTCCTGCAATCTGTAGCCAACCCCTGTTCACAGTTCCTGCTCCAATTCTAGCCTGTTCCTGGTTCCTGCTTCGGTCCTGCCCTTGTCGTCTGTTCCTGCCCTGCACCTGATCCATGCCTGATCCTTGCCTCGTCTCTGGCTCCTGCCTCTACACTCCACTCCTGGCCTTTGGCTACCAGTCCTGGCTCCGACCCTGGCTCGTCTTCTGGCTACCAACGTTGGCTTGACTCCTGACCCTCAGCTCCATTCCCAACTCTGACTCCGGCTCTGGCCCTCGACTCCCGACTCTGACCACTAAGTCTGACCGCCCATGCCCCAGTTCCTAATACCGTCAGGTAGCAGGGCAGGACTCTGAGTTCAAAGGGCTTGTCTCTCATTCTGCTCTCCCCACTCCCATCACTACCAAATTCCACGGGTACCAATTGTTTGGCTTTAATTTCAGGATGCCAGAGTCTCCCCTCTCATTGACTCAGAGCACTGACAGATGGGCAGGGAACCCCACCCCTCGGATCAGCCAGAATGACTAGGTATGAGTTCCCCTGCAGGGCCAGCCCACACACAAAACAATATCCTCCCTTTCCAGTGACACTTAACAGGGCAGGAAACTGCTGACCCCGCCAAGCCACTCCATCAACATGCTAGCTGATTCCCATTTCAAGGGCTCAAAGCTGGGGTGCAGAAACTGGGAGACCTTAGGAGAAACAGCAATGACCTCTCCACCTCCCCACATTGCCACATCCTTTGTCCCGCTAACACAAGTGCACACCTTGTCAGAACTGCAACAGTACCGGCACTATTCACTGATACATCTCAAAGCACTTTACAAAAGGGGGAGAGTAGCATCATCCTGGGGGAAACTGAGGCACAGAGCAGTTACGTGGCTTGCTCAAGGTTAAAGAGCGAGTCTAAGGCCTCGTCTATACACAAATTTGCATCAGTTTAATTTAACTGATTCATTTAAGCCAGTAAACACCCCTACATGGGCACATTCATTTCTGCTTCTGAGTGGCTTAGCTTAAACCTGTTGCCCATCAACTTGCACTAAACTGAAATAAGTCTGGTTTTAAACCAAAATCAGAGTGTCCACACAGCCTTTTGCACCGGTTTCGTAGTACATTGGTTTAAAAATCTCACCTTATGTTAAACTGATGCAACTTCCTCCTGCAGATTAGTCCTAAGGCTGAGCCCCAGGTGCCCAGTCTGAGACCTTTGCACTGAACCAGAGCTCCTTCTGCACTGGCCAGCATTGCAACTCCAGTCTTTTGGTAAAGGATGGCCAGGTGAGAAGAGCTGTTCTGGTGTTTGTATTACACACACGCTGCTCGTGCTCACACACACAAACATGCCTGCACACACGTGCCCACGCAGTCAGCTGATAACATTTGCAAGCGCTTGCAGATTTACACAGTGCAGCAGGCAGCTGCAGAGAGCGCTTTATTTACCGGATTCCATTTCGCACCAGTGAACTGTAAAATTATAACCACATCTTTTCCCAGCCTCTTCTCTCTCTCTATCTCACACACACACAGGCTGCAATGATGAACAACCTAAGAAGAAGTTTAACTTTAGGCTAGGTCTACACTGTCAGAGTTTTTTTGCCGAAAGTTTTATTGACGATCCAAAAGTGCTAAAAGAAAATCGTTGCTGCATGTTCAAGCTGTCTTGCTCTGTCGCCATAGTTCGTCCACACTTGGGTCAGTAGCACTGACAGTGAGAGCAATGCACTGTGGGAAGCTATCCCACAGTTCAGCTCTCCACCTTCTGCCGCTAGGTCTTGTGGGAAGGCAGAGTGGATCGCAGCACATCATGGGTCCGGGCTCACTTTCCCATGATGCATTGCTCTCCGTCCCAGCATTCCATGTGCTTCCATCTTCGGTTCGCAGCATTTTTCAATGTCCCTTGAGTTCTTCTCGCCCCGCCACGGATCCTGTGCTGTCCTCCCATGCTCCGCTAGCTGTCAGTAGCACATCGCGAATGGCAGTGCAGTTAATCTTGAAGTTCCAAAGTCAATGGGAATCACAGTTGCCTGACATGCTGTCCGACACCGATAGGATCAACATGAAATTGCTTTTGGCATTCATAGAGCAGCTGCACATGGTGGACCGTCACTTTTGGGTGCGTGAAACAAGCACTGAGTAGTGGGATCGCATAGTTATGCAGGTCTGGGATGACGAGCAGTGGCTGCAGAACTTTCGGATGAGGAAAGCCAGTTTCCTGGAACTGTGTGCTGAGTTCACCCCAGCCCTGCGGCGCAGGGACACCCAAATGAGAGCTGCCCTCTCGGTGGAGAAGCGTGTAGCAATCACAGTGTGGAAGCTGGCGACTCCAGACTGCTACCGCTCGGTCGCAAGTCTCTGATCTTTCCATGAACATACCCTGCACTCCTCTAGAAAGAGCAGCTCCCCGCCATGTCTTTTATTGCCACCAACAGCAGGCATCAAAAATAACCCTCCAAGGAGAACGAGGCTCATATGTTTACAGAGCACAGGAGAACAGGAACACATACAAGAACTGGAGATCAGATTCAAATCCCACTGAAGTCAGTGAGTGTCTTTCCTTCGACTGAGGTCAATGGGAGTTGGCTGGGGTCATCGGTATATTTCCTGCTTTAGTCACCTGAGGGATTACAACATTCTTATGGCTTTTTCTTTAGTAAAATAGAAATCAAGTCTGGTGCCCAGCTTCCTTTCTTCGATAGAAGTTTGTATCCTTCATGAAGAATGTATAGATTTTATAAGCAACAGAGAGTCCTGTGGCACCTTTAAGACTAACAGATGTATTGGAGCATAAGCTTTCGTGGGTGAATGCCCACTTCGTCAGACGTAGATTTGATAAGAAACACATCTCAGGCTTGCATGGAAAATAGGGGACATTTGTAACCCCCATCATTTTTCATCTTGATTCCTTTCCTTAGAGTTGGCCCAGTAATCCATTGTGAATTCAGCTCTTTTTCCCATCTGGGATTTCTGCAAATGTGTTTATTTGTTCCAGTGGGGAAAAAAAATGTCCCGAAATGAAGAATGGCACAGCAGTCAGGCCACTGGACTTGGATTCAAGCCCCTGCTCTGCCACAGACTTCCTGTGTGATCTTGGACAAGTCACTATCTCCGTGCTTCAGTTCCCCAGCTGTAAAATGGGGGTTATAGGCCTTCCCTATCTCACAGGGGTGTTGGGAGGTGCCCCAGATGCGATGATACTGAGGGTCATTTAAGAACTAGAAAGAGATACAGAGATATGGATGAGATGGATTCTACATCCACGGGCTTGATACAGGAATCACTGGGTGAAATTCTGTGACCCGTGTTATGCAGCAGATTAGACTCAATAAGAACAATGGTCCCTTCTGTCTTTACACTCTATGAATCTATAAGTATTTGCCAAATAGTTCCAATAATAATTTCCATCATGTGATGAGAATAGCTGGGATAGGCATATATAGACCTTCCGTCCAATTTAAACTTTTATCTTTTTGATGGGTTTCATCTTGGTGAGTTTTACTCTATCAAGATTTAGATTTCAGAAGGTATGTTCTCTGTCCTAGAGCCCAGTTCCAAAGTAGAAAGGCTACCATAATTGCCTTGTTTGCGAGAAGAATAAGAATCTCTGGTTTTAGACAAGCAGAAGAGAAAGTGGAGATGATAAAATTTACCATAAGTCTTTTTTTTATTTTTATTTTGCTGATGCCAGGATGTTTGACTGACTGGCTTTGTCATGCTTTTTCTCATCAGTTATTTTTATTGGGGTTTTATATTGACTCTCCTGTAAACTGGTGACATAATGTCTTTTTAAGACATTCGACCCAGGAAAAACCATACTAACTTCTCCAAAATGGTCTTGCACGTCTGGACTTTTGCTGTTTCTGGTGAGTCCAATGGGCTCTGTGATATGGAAAATACCAAAAAACTTTGAAATTACTGACTTAAATGGGACTTTTCTGAGTTGATGCTCACTAACAACAATCTAATTCAAACTTCATTGGACTGAGTTGTAGGCTCCAAGGTAGGCCTCACGCCCGATTTGCCCCAGGACTTTGGTGGGAGGCACTGCAAAGCAGAGTGAGTGAAATTCGTAAACTATAAGAATCAGGGGTAAGGCTGAGCAGCCTCTCCCTTCAGGTCAACACACTATCTGAGGGAAGACTGATGTTCCAGAATCTCCAGCACTGATCACCCTGGGGAGAGGGAGTCACAACATCCACAAATAGGTCACACCAGCCTTCAGCCAATCTCTCCCTAGACCAAGGGAAGGTCCACTTGGGAGTAGCACTGTGCCAGTAGAACAGTACCAGCTGAATCCTTGTCTGCATGTCCTGTACCTGCTCTAGGTGAGTCCAGAAGACACCGAGAGCAGAGGAGTTCACGAGCCCCTTGTCATTTTCAGTATCATACTTTTTCTATTTTTCTGTTTTTGTTTTATGTCTGTCTTGGGTGAGGTCCCAGCTTTTTGTTTAATTTATTTGTAGGATGTGAAAATGAAAGTAAGAGGGGGCACGTGAACATCCTTAAAACCCCAATGGGGAAGGTGTAAAAAGTTCCCCAGGTTTAAAGAGGTGTAAATATTGTCTCACAAAGATGCTCATTGTGTACTTGGTTTAAAAGATCTGGAGAGACCCTGGGATTGTCCTCTCTCATTTCTGGTGAGTAAGAGTTGTTCAGCTTCTGCTTATTAAGTGTGTTCTGTTAAAGTGTGTGTGAGGCCTGGTCAAAACTTCTCCATAATGACTGTTTTTGGCGGGAGATCGGGGTTTCCGTTAAATGAATATTTTTGCGGAAAGCATCTCCTTTCCATAGAAAATGTCAACTTCTCATAAAAAACGAGGATTGAAATCTAATCCAATATTGATGCAAACTTGCTTGACTTTTTTATCTGATCTTGATTTGATTCTGCTTTGACAGTTGTGGTGTTTTAGTCTTAGTTTAGCATTCTTAGGAATAGCTTGGCTTTGGTGATATGTCCTCTTGATTTTATTTCAGTTGTCTAAGAGCTTTCATAAATGTATAAAACAGAGACTGACGGAGTCACATTTCTTTCCATAGGTAACACGGGTCCAGAATCTCCAAGGGCCAGGGGTGGACACCAGCAAGTCAACCTAAAAACCTGACCAGATCCTGCTAATAAGTCTGTGGTTCTCACCCTGTTAGCTTTTGGAAGAAAAGTCGACGTAGATATCGATTAGCCTTACTGCCACACTGTTTCCGAACTGCTATTTACACGGGGTCTGTTCTCTGAATCACCAGGCTGTTACAGCAAACAGCGCTGTGACATGCAGAACTAGTGCTAGCAGCGAAGTGTCCAGCATGCAGCAGGAAAGACCCATCTGTGGTTTTGCTAGTGAGCAAAGACAGACTCAACCGCCTTTGGATCTCTTCTAAATTGCTGTATTGATTACCTAAGTTATGAATTTTATTTTTGATTCAAGTCCCCTTCAGTTGGATTGGCAAAGTAATGGGGATTTAAATACTAGTGGCTTGCAGCTTTGTTGGTGTAAGATGCTTCCTGAATTTCACACTGGATCACGTCCAGAGTCCATCTAATCCAGCATCCTGTCTCTGACAATGACTCACAGTAGATGCTTCAGCAGAAGGTGCAAGAACCCCACAATAGACAGATGTGGGATGAACTGCCCCCTCCCCACGGGTCTCATCTTGATCTCTAGTAATCAGTGTTTGGCTTAAATCCTGAATCATGAGCTTTAATATCCCTACCAACATTGTTGTTGTCATTAATTATAGCAACTCTGGATAGTCTTTGCTATCCACGTAAATATCCAATCCCTTTTAAAATTGATACAGACAAGCACGTTCTGAGTTTTAAAGGCATTTCACACTTTTTATATTCCTGCCTTTGCCAGCAAGTGTATTTTTAAAAAGCTGATGCCACAACAAAAGACCCTGACACCCCTCAAGACAGAAGCCAACTGCCTTATTCATCATCAGTGAGAATCTGTCACCGAAAATGCAGGGGAACTGCTAGAGTCCACTCCAGGAAGCAGTGAATTGTATTCATTTTCTGGATGCCCCTCTGTACTGAGTGGTAACATACCCCCAACATATCCATCCAACATCACAGCACAGCACATTTATATAGTTTGATGTTGTGCGTGTTTTATTTTAACCATGAGTCAGCCAATCCAGTTTTTACCATACAGGATAAGGAGGTTACACCCTATATGCTGGAGCAGGGGGAGGTTGTTCCAGCAGACTAGGACAGCTGGTACTCTGACAAATTGCAGAAATTCCTACTGGGATTGTGAAGGACAGGAGAAGAGGTACCCTAACGCCAACAGGGATGTTGCATAGGGTTAAGCCTTTCTGGTGATTGCATCAGGGGCGGTTTGAAGAGAAATCCAATGTTCAGGGTTCTGCAGAGGTACAATGATAAATTAAGCTGGCCATTAAATGCAGCATGTGAAAGACTGACTAAGAGGGAGAAAGAATACAAGGAGTTAGAAGAACAGACTCATTAATTAGGCAGAGAGGGATACTTTGAAGTGGAAATTAGAGAAAACTCAGGAGACACCAGGAACTCAGGATGTAGACTTGACTGTATCTTCTAGGCGACAGACTAAGGTCTGGATCCCAGACAAGAGAGGGTTGTCTGAGAAGGCTAAGCAAATTGATATGTAGGACTCCCATAAGGAGGAAGCACAAATCTGTGAGCATATCACCATAGATAGGACTTCCCCAAGGCCTTTGGAAATATCCCAGAAGCTTATAATGTGAGTTTCTGAGGTGGACACTGACTACTAACCCTAGAGTTTGGCTGGATAAAGTGAGTGGAGACTTTAATTAGTCATGCCAGGAGTTGATGATACATCATACAGAAGTGATAAGCCCAACAGCTCTTACTTATACGTAAGTTATACGTAACGGATGACACGCTCGGGATGCAGTCTGATGAGATGGTTCTGTATTAAGAACATAAGAACATAAGAACATAAGAAAGGCCGTACCGGGTCAGACCAAAGGTCCATCTAGCCCAGTATCTGTCTACCGACACTGGCCAATACCAGGTGCCCCAGAGGGAGTGAACCTAACAGGCAATGATCAAGTGATCTCTCTCCTGCCATCCATCGCCATCCTCTGACGAACAGAGGCTAGGGACACCATTCTTACCCATCCTGACTAATAGCCATTTATGGACTTAGCCACCATGAATTTATCCAGTCCCCTTTTAAACATTGTTATAGTCCTAGCCTTCACAACCTCCTCAGGTAAGGAGTTCCACAAGTTGACTGTGCGCTGCGTGAAGAAGAACTTCCTTTTATTTGTTTTAAACCTGCTGCCTATTAATTTCATTTGGTGACCCCTAGTTCTTGTATTATGGGAATAAGTAAATAACTTTTCCTTATCCACTTTCTCAACATCACTCATGATTTTATATACCTCTATCATGTCCCCCCTTAGTCTTCTCTTTTCCAAGCCGAAGAGTCCCAGCCTCTCTAATCTCTCCTCGTATGGGACCCTCTCTAAACCCCTAATCATTTTAGTTGCCCTTTTCTGAACCTTTTCTAGTGCTAGAATATCCTTTTTGAGGTGAGGAGACCACATCTGTACACAGTATTCGAGATGTGGGCGTACCATGGATTTATATAAGGGCAATAATATATTCTCTGTCTTATTCTCTATCCCCTTTTTAATGATTCCTAACATCCTGTTTGCTTTTTTGACCGCCTCTGCACACTGCGTGGACATCTTTAGAGAACTATCCACAATGACGCCAAGATCTTTTTCCTGACTCGTTGTAGCTAAATTAGCCCCCATCATGTTGTATGTATAGTTGGGGTTATTTTTTCCAATGTTTATCCACATTACATTTATCCACATTTATCCACATTAAATTTCATTTGCCATTTTGTTGCCCAATCACTTAGTTTTGTGAGATCTTTTTGAAGTTCTTCACAATCTGCTTTGGTCTTAACTATCTTGAGTAGTTTAGTATCATCTGCAAACTTTGCCACCTCACTGTTTACCCCTTTCTCCAGATCATTTATTACTGCTGAAAGCAGTGGTGACACAGACGATAACCCTCACTGAAGTAGTTGTGTCTGGAGAAAGTTACCTGTTTTTGTAAGGGACAGCAGAGTTGATGGTCAACCCAGATAAGAGCCCTATGAAGGAAATTGTTGCCTTAGCTCAGAAAGGATTCATAGATTCATAGATTCTAGGACTGGAAGGGACCTCGAGAGGTCATCGAGTCCAGTCCCCTGCCCTCATAGCAGGACCAAATACTGTCTAGACCATCCCTGATAGACATTTATCAAACCTACTCTTAAATATCTCCAGAGATGGAGATTCCACAACCTCCCTAGGCAATTTATTCCAGTGTTTAACCACCCTGACAGTTAGGAACTTTTTCCTAATGTCCAACCTAAACCTCCCTTGCTGCAGTTTAAGCCCATTGCTTCTTGTTCTATCCTTAGAGGCTAAGGTGAACAAGTTTTCTCCCTCCTCCTTATGACACCCTTTTAGATACCTGAAAACTGCTATCATGTCCCCTCTCAGTCTTCTCTTTTCCAAACTAAACAAACCCAATTCTTTCAGCCTTCCTTCATAGGTCATGTTCTCAAGACCTTTAATCATTCTTGTTGCTCTTCTCTGGACCCTCTCCAATTTCTCCACATCTTTCTTGAAATGCGGTGCCCAGAACTGGACACAATACTCCAGTTGAGGCCTAACCAGCGCAGAGTAGAGCGGAAGAATGACTTCTCGTGTCTTGCTCACAACACACCTGTTAATACATCCCAGAATCACGTTTGCTTTTTTTGCAACAGCATCACACTGTTGACTCATATTTAGCTTGTGGTCCACTATAACCCCTAGATCCCTTTCTGCCGTACTCCTTCCTAGTCAGTCTCTTCCCATTCTGTATGTGTGAAACTGATTGTTCCTTCCTAAGTGGAGCACTTTGCATTTGTCTTTGTTAAACTTCAAAGGATGGCTGGCAAGAGGTTCTCCCTGGAAGGCCTCTAGTGACTTGCTAAGTGTGCTCTTGAATCTGGAAATGCTCAGCTAGCGTTGGAAGGTGGAGAACGATCTTCCCCATAAAGTGGGGCAAAGGATCAGGCAATAAGGAATCAAGTGCCCGAGGTGGCAGTTCAAAGAAGGAAGTTCAGGTTATAAGACTTGGAAAAAGACTCAAAACAAAGTGGTTAGGGATGGAAGGTCTGAGACCAGACAGCCTGTCCAAGCAGTGCACGATAAATTGGAAATGTCCTTGATAACTCATGAGGCCCCAAAAAGTGGTGGCTGGGGCAGAAGCCCAGGTGAAATGGTACAAACCAACCCATGTGCCATGATTATTCTGGTGCCTATGTGGGCAAAGTCCACCTGCATTACAATACACAGTGAGGAAAGCAAAGACTGCTTAGTACTTTCAGTGCCATTAACGGAGCGTGAGGAAACTCACTCCTCCAGGCCCTGAGTGAGTTAGAATGCGGTGAAAGAAGTTCAATCCCTTCCTGAATTCAAGAGGCAGCTAGACGAAAAGGTTCGGTTGACCAGGAGTGCCGGAACAGGGTGGGCAGGGGGCCATGGCCCTCCCACATTTACCAGCCATAACTGCAAGTGTCGGGGGGGAGGGGCGGTGAAGAGCGAGCGGGGGACGGGGTCTTGGGGGGAAGAGGCGGTGTGGGAATGGGACCTCAGGGGAAGAGGCGATGAGGGCTCAGGGAGAAGGGGCGGAGTGAGGGTGGGGCCTCGGGGGGAATGGGCAGCATGAGGGTGGGGTAGAAGGGGTGGTACGGGGTGGGGCCTCGGGGGCAGCATGGCACAGGGGGGCAGGGCCACAGTTCAGGTACCTGTGCCCCCCACTTTTAAGGTGCTTCTGCTGCTCCTGCAGTTGACTGATGTTCTCTAGACACTGACCGGCAAAGGGAGGCGCTAAAGCAGCTAGATGTGTTTGCAAAAGTCTTGTGGGGGTGGAGAAACAAATGTAAAGGTGGTTAGAATCCCCACAGTGCCAGGGGCTCTGCCTGTTTTTGTTAGGCAGGGCAGATTACTGAGGGCTGTTTATGAGCCCATACAAGAAACAATGAATGCTCTGATGGAGAGGAAAATTATATGCAAACGCAGTTCTTTTAACACACGTTTTCTTTTACCTTTCCAGTTTCACGTTCCCATGTCCTTTGCCCTCTCTCTCTCTATTTACTGTATTCCTGGATTAAAATCCCACATCTCCGAGTTGTAAAATGCAGATGGGATTCTTATCCAGGACTGCAGAGAGATAGACAGAGACTGCCAAGGCTTACAGACAGTGAACCTGGAAGGGGAGGTGCAGCCATTGGGATTGAGAGCAACCTGCTCATTTTGCGGGGAAAGGCGTTTAAAACATGTGGCTCTTGAGGGAAAATGGACATGTTTCATAGCTCAGTAGAGGGCTGGCCCACCTTTATCAAGAGACTGGAACCGTATGTAACAGCTAATGATGTAAATGATGAGGAAAAGGTGATGGTTTTACTCAGCGTAATGGAGGCTAAACCCTACAACTTGCTGTGCCGCATAACAGCTCCAGTTAAATCCAGACGAAGCGTTCGCGGAGATTGTGGAAACTCTACAAACCACTTATCCCTAAAGCCACCGGGGGACTGCAAAGCATTTCTGCTTGTCTAGATGGGATCAAAACGAAAATGAAGCAATTGCTGAACATGTGGCTAAATTGAGGAAATTAACAGCGCCTCCCGTGCATACATGTAGCCAGGCTGTACACAGTGAGTAAATGCTGTGATTTGAACAGCGCTGTACCTGTGTGGTTCCTTTGTATTACCTTTGTTGAGTGAAGAGCAAAAGACAACAGTGGGGCTGGTGGTGGAGCAGGCTGCCCCCATCCCAGGCCAATGCGCCTCTACCTGGGCCTGGAGGGAGCACCTATATGGGATAACAGGGGAGCTCAGTCTCCATGATGCAATCCCTGGCCTCTCTGCTATCCAGCAAACAAAGGGGCCAACTAGCACCAATTCTGGTGGTTTATGTGATGTTGACTCCTGCCCTCTAGGAACTGAATTGAGACCACTGACAAATGAAATATAATCATCAGAAGGTAACTGACAAGTGCGCCTAGTAGGTAAGACTCCATATCCTACTAACAATCCCCTGGAGCCATCCAGCCCTCCTGCTTTTTAAGTGTTCACATGCATATCCTATACCCATCCTCTGTCCATATAACTGCAGCTGGACATCCTGGAGAAAGGAAGTCTGAGGAAAGGTATAATGGAGGATGAATGAAGGGAAAATGGTGGCAGAATACGATCGGGAGCAAGGAAAGTTCCAGTAGAATATTAGGGGGGAAACAGTTTGCATTATGGAACTGGCCACCAAGGAAGGCCTCGACGTCACCCTCACTGGGAATATTCAAGGCGGGACTGAACCCCCATCTATCAGAGATAGTTCTTCGTAGATGGACTGTCTCAGTGATGATACAATGGGGAAGTACACATCAAGATTTATACGTGGGGAACATGTGCATGGGAGACCAAAAGTCTTTCTATCACCTACACTTGCCTTCTCGCCTGTTATACAACAGAACTGCCTTCTCCATGTGGTAGCTAAGGTTCCGTCGGTTCCCGTTATAAACATCATTTCCAGGGGGATACAATTCATCCATTTTATTTTACATCTAGCTGGGGGACCAGATGCACAAATTATTGGCTCAAAATACCACGGATGTTGATTTCTAAACCAAAATCCCAGTTAAGGGAATGATCACCTGATCAGACCCAGCACGTGAACAATATTCTGTTCTAACTTAGAACAAAGGCTGAAGGTTGAAATGTGATATTGGAGAGGAAGGGAATCAGACTGAAGAATCGACTCCCTTTTACCAAATTTAAGGATCCGGTTTCCCAGCTCGGCTTTCTTCCCTCTTGTTGGTTGAATTTAGACTAGGGGTTGCCACTTGATTGAAATCGTCATGTTGCGAGGTTGTGACATTACTGATGAGTCATTTTTTTCTTGGCTACGTAATGATGCAGCATCATGACACAATGTCCTACCCCTACTGTGTTAGGATTTCTTGAATGGTTCTATTGATTTGTCTTAAAGGGCCTGGGACAGAGCCATCAGAATTGATACTGTCATTGGTTTTCAAGACAGGTTCGAGATTAGGGGCCTTGATGCAGCTGCATTGCTAGAGCGCTTAAGAGAAGACACTCCTACGGTGACAGGAGAGAGCTCTCCCATCGGCGCAGGTAATCCATCTCCCCGAGAGGCGGTGGCTTTGTTAACAGGAGAAGCTCTCCCATCAACATAGTGCTGTCTACATGGGGGGTTAAGGTCACATCCCTGAACAATGTAGTTATACTGACATAGGTCTGTCGTGTATACCTGACCTAGGTAGGAGTCACACTGACCAGCCAAATTGTGAGACCAGGACAAAGGGACAAACACATACAAAGTCAACCTATTGTACCTCCGTCCCTATAGTCACCCGTTACCCATTAACTTCTCATTAAGCTGCACGCAGGTTTTGGTTTTAACCTCCCTCGGGCAGCTACATTACAGCATGTGCTTTTCTAACTTGAAAAATTCCCAGAATTCAGCAGTAAAACCCTGATGTCAAGGAGCCTGACAGAAGGAGCCCTTCTTTTTCAATGGCAAGGCCATGTCCAGCGGAGAGCAACGCCCTGCCTCTTTAGTGTAAAGCCCATCCTATCTGAGTAATGTCCTTCCCCCACCCCCCCGATTCAGAATAAAACCCCGCCTCCCTTTGAACACAGCCCAGCCCTTGTGAAAGAGTCTAATTTTGATTCTTGGCATAGTTGGGGAGGATTTAGATGGTGTAAAGACAGCAGTGAAAATAAAGGGCCTCTCCCTTAATGCCAAGTGAAGACAAGGTGCAGATAACGTAAATCCACGTTTTAGAAGCAATACGGAAAGAAATGAGTGAAGTCTTTAAGTGATATTTTAGCAGTTCTCAGGTGACACAGGAGCACTGAAAAAACATCAAGCCTAACACTATTATTCAGAAATGGGAGCACACGATTAGACAAGCAATTATATACCGGGAAGCTTAACATAAATTGTGGGTAAAAATATCAGAAACAATTTTGTGGGATTTAGCAAGAGAGCACCTTGTAAAGCATAATTGGATTAGAGGAGACAGCCAGCGTGGATTTACAAGCATAAGGCCCTTTGCTTAACTAACCTGTTGGAGTTCTTTGAAGCTACAGCAATACCGTCAGGGTAGGCAAGGGAAATGTAATAGGTGTTATGCACTTAGATTTCCCAAAAGCAATCGGTGAGGTTGTACAGCAAGATTATTGGCTAAGGGAAGGAGTCACGGTATAAAAACAGGCTGGCTAGAAAAGTGACTCAGAAGCAGGAATAGCCAGAGCATAGGCTGTATTGCCTATGCTGGGAAGAGCTTTGTCAGGAAAGTTAATACCGCGGTTTGCCTGAAGGTTTAAGGGTTTTGAGATCTCTTATGTTTTGATTCTAGCATGAACTACTGACCACTCCCAACCTGCCAGCAATAATGCACAGCACTTATGTTCCTGCAGCCTTAGCAATCCTGCAGGTGGGGGAGTTTCCCCTGGACAGGAACTCAGGGCTAGTCACCCTGCAGACAGGGCCGGCTCCAGGCACCAGCAAACCAAGCAGGTGCTTGGGGCAGCACA
Source organism: Platysternon megacephalum (assembly GCA_003942145.1). Classification (NCBI taxonomy): domain Eukaryota; kingdom Metazoa; phylum Chordata; order Testudines; family Platysternidae; genus Platysternon; species Platysternon megacephalum. Next base: position 9,304,911 of record QXTE01000053.1, read on the forward strand.
TTTTCAGG
>QXTE01000053.1:9308482-9599404 GCA_003942145.1 Platysternon megacephalum
GCTCCCGCATCTTGGCTGGTCCAAAGGAGACTGGGAAGAGACAGTCTGTGGGCTTGAAAGCAGGAGAGATGCTCCCAAGAATCTCCACCTGTCAGCAGTATGAGCCCAAAGGCTGTCTATAAGCAGCCGGAGGACCCAGTTCCAGCTCTTTGCATGTCAGTGTTTCTTTGGACAGAGATCTCAATGCAACCCACACAACCTTCAGCAAACCCATTTAGTGTCTTGGTAGTTTCCACGCTTATCCCCGCTCAGCTCTCTCTTTTTCCACGTGTTCATTTCCCTCCCGCTCTGCCATTCCCCCCTCCATCCCTCTCCCCTACACTTCTCTCCTTTTNTTGGGTCCGGTGCCCTTGGGATGGGATGGATCAGGGATCACTAGTGGGCTGCACTAATTAGGGCTGCACATGAGTGGGCTGCTTTCACCTCCAGCTAGCTGATTCTGACCCAGCCCATGTCAGCCGTGAGCGAAAGCTATTGCCATCTGAAGGCCATCCAGTGATTGGGGTGAAAGAAGCTGGTGGGTTTGTGGCCCATTTCCAAACGGGCTGGTAGCCACCCCCCAAAAACAACATCGGAATTGGCATGCTTGGCTGCCTCGTGACCGGCTCCCGGAGACTGAGCTCTCTTCTCTGCACTCCAGGTCAGGCCCAAGGCACTGGAGAGGAAGCCTGCACTGCCCCTGCTCTGTGGATGCCAGGCAGATTCTGCCCTATCACTCTGGTGTAAACACGGAGTAACTCCTGTGGATTTATTCTGGGCTTACACCGAGATGAGAATATGGCCCAAAGAGAGGAGGCCAGTGGCTGGGGGCTGATAATGTGACACCTCACACCAACACACACCGCTCTCCAAGCTAATGCCATTCCAGGAACCCAGTCCCTACATCTCTTTTTGCACCACATTCCATAACAATGGGCAACATTTTGCTCCCCGCTCCAGCTGCTTTTCTTGGCTGCTCTTGGAGCCATTAAAACCGATAATGACGGAATTTGGGCCTAAGAAAACTCCCCTCCAGTCCAACAACAACGAGTCCTTGCTCTGCAAAAAGGGCCCGTGCTTCCAGGATCCGTCTCTGCTGCGCTCCCGCATCTTGGCTGGTCCAAAGGAGACTGGGAAGAGACAGTCTGTGGGCTTGAAAGCAGGAGAGATGCTCCCAAGAATCTCCACCTGTCAGCAGTATGAGCCCAAAGGCTGTCTATAAGCAGTCGGAGGACCCAGTTCCAGCGCTGTGCATGTCAGTGTGTCTTTGGACAGAGATCTCAATGCAACCCACACAACCTTCAGCAAACCCATTTAGTGTCGTGGTAGTTTCCACGCTTATCCCCGCTCAGCTCTCTCGTTTTCCACGTGTGCATTTCCCTCCCGCTCTGCCAGTCCCCCCTCTATCCCTCTCCCCTACACTTCCCTCCTCTTTTCCTTCCGATCCCTCCCCAACACCATCCCTCTCTTCTCCACCCGCTCCGTCTCCTTCCCTTTCTCCCTGTTAGCCCCCCCCCAGTTCTCCCCTCACTCCCTCCCTCCCTCTCCCCCACCCTTCTCTCCTCTTTCCCTTCCGCTCTCTCCTCAACCCCATCCCTCTCTTCTACCCCCCCTCTTTCTCCTTCCCTTTCTTCCCTTTAACCCCCTCCTATTTCTCCCCTCCCTCCCCCCCTCTCCCGTACAACTTAACCCGAGTTTTTATGGCTCACTCTATTAACAAAGCTTAAGCTGAAAAACAATTTTAATTATAAAAATCCGTTTGCCGTATCAATAAATCATAAAAAGCCTCTGCGATTTATAGAAGGAAGGTTACACCTGAAAGCTGTCTCTTATACACATCTAGATGTGTATAAGAGACCACTCTGTCTCCTTCCCTTTCTCCCTGTTAGCCCCCCCCCAGTTCTCCCCTCACTCCCTCCCTCCCTCTCCCCTCCCCCCCTCCCTCCCTCCCTCTCCCGTACAACTTGACCCGAGTTTTTATGGCTCAGTCTATTAACAAAGCTTAAGCTGAAAATCAATTTTAATTATAAAAATCCGTTTGCCGTATCAATAAATCATAAAAAGCCTCTGCGAATTATAGAAGGAAGGTTACACCTGAAAGTGGGGTGTGGGGGCTAATAACTCATTTTCCCTCTGGAACAGCCCACTGCATTCATTGGACAATATTCATCACCGTCATTATCCTTTGCATTATTAATGGCGTAACAGTGAGATGAATGGGACCTGAGTCATTTTTAAACAAATAACACTGGCTGTAACTTGATTTGCCAGCCACCTCTTGACAAGAGCCCTCGTTTTTTATATTTGGGGGGGGGGGGGAAAGGGGAAATCATTCATTGTGTCTCCTTTTTCGGGGTAAACGATTGATCAAACTGCACTGCAGGAAGCTAATTAATCCTTCCCAACTGGACTGCTGTATCGTGTCTCTTATTGTAACAGGGCTATTTACATTTTTTATTAATTATTATTGTTATGGGTGCCTTTATCGGGACTCGTGCTGCTCTGGAGAGACAGACATTCTGATGATTGTGAAAGGCTCTCAAAGATAGAACGGCATCCTGTGATTCCGCTCTCTGCCGCTGGGGGGCGTAATTATGATACTGCTGCTAATTAATGGTAAAGGAACCTCCCACTGACTTCACAGTGTCTGGGCTTTGAGTGTCTGTGTTCTGGGCTTTGAATCAGGGCCTGGGTTAGTAAGCAGGAAGTGTTGCACTTCAGGCCTGGTGCGAGTATATAGCATTGTGTATGTGAAAGACACACCCACAGACATGGTGACTGGAGGAGCCAACAGGAGTGAAGCAGAAGGGTAAGAGACCAGTTACCTGCATCCATGAACAAAGAAGTGGCAGCATGGTCTAGTGGCCTGAGCTCAGGCTGGGGGCCAGCATTTTCCTATATCCAATCCTGGCTCTGCTACTAACTTGAGACAGTCCCTTAAACTCTCTGGCTTTCCCCATCTTGACGAAGCCCTGGCTGGGATGATTTAGTTGGGGTTGGTCCTGCTTTGAGCAGGGGGTTGGACTAGATGACCTCCTGAGGTCTCTTCCAACCCTGATATTCTATTATTCTATTTCTAACACCACACTTCCCTCATGTCCAAGAGGTACAAGATTTAGTTAAAAAGCTTTGGGAATGCAAAGCAGTAAGTGGATTTCCAGAAGCACTCAACATCCAGCAGCTCCCACTGAAAAAAATCTTGCCACTTCAGTGCCTACATCTGTCTAGCTGCGTACCTCACAACCGTTTACCCCCAAAGCCCCCTGGGAGGCAGAGCAGTGCTATTATACCCATTGTACAGATGGGGAACTGAGGCGCAGAGAGGCCAAGGCCCAGATCTTTAAAGGTATATTGCTTTTCAATGAGACTGAGGCTCCTAGGTGCAACTCTGAGTGGAGCAGCGACTAAAACCTTTAAAAATGTAGGCCTAAGTGACTTGTCCCAGGTCACCCAAGAAGTCTGTGGCAGATCAGGGGCTTGAACCTGGGCCTCTCCATTCACCAGCTGGCACCCCAACCTTTTTCCCTAATAGGTCGCTGAACCCTTTTGAAAGCCTACCCCAGTGTTATTAAGGGGCCCGGTCCTGACGTAGTCACTCAGTTTTACCCACACCGGTGAAAGTTTTGGCCTGAATAAGACTCCTCCCCAGATACAGCGAATGGCTTTGCTTTCCAGTCACAATTACCCTGGGCCCAGAACTGATCAGTGCAACAGACTTTCTGACTCTTCCCTGAGGAACCAAGTCATGCAGCCTCTCAAGGTCAGGTGAGAGACACAGATAAGAATGTCTGTATTTAATGAGCGCACCCCAGAGAACCTAGAAACCTGCTCAAAACAGACCTGTAAATCAAGGCTATTCTCCTCCTGCCTGCTTTCATTCCTCTCCAGTTAATCTTGCCCCAGACTGGTTACAAACAAACAACTGCCACGTTAACGAGCCAGGCAGACATAACGGCATCCCCTTTATCTGTGACATGAGAAAGGAGTCTGCTAAAAGGGAATGCAGAGACCCCAAAGAGACAGGCGAGAGCCAGAGACTCCGATCCCGTTCCCGCCCGACTGAGAGAGAAACAGACTAGAGCAGGGGTCGGCAACCTTTCAGAAGTGGTGTGCCGAGTCTTCATTTATTCACTCTAATGTAAGGTTTCACGTGCCAGTAATACATTTTAGAGTTTTTAGGTGATCTCTTTCTATAAGTCTATAATATATAACTAAACTATTGTTGTATGTAAAATAAATAAGGTTTTTAAAATGTTTAAGAAGCTTCATTTAAAATTAAATTAAAATGCAGAGCCCCCCCCAGACCGGTGGCCAGGACCCGGGCAGTGTGAATGCCACTGAAAATCAGCTCGCGTGCCACCTTTGGCACACGTGCCATAGGTTGCCTACCCCTGGACTAGAGACAGTAACTTTTTGGCATGAAGACTTTGGAGTCTTGGGCTCTGGAGCAGGGCTTTTCCTAATGAGGGCTGCAGCAGTGCCATGAGAGAATCTCGGGCATGCAAGGGAAAGCTGCCCCTTTTCAGGCACTGCATGGCAGGCAGGGGTTTTCCTTGGTGACCCCTTAAGAGCCAGGAACCCCATTTCCCTGACTTAGTGCCTGCACTACAGACCTGAGGGATAAGCTGAGACAAAAATGGAGAAGGCAAGCTGCTGTCCTTCACCGGGCGGCCACGAAACCAGAGTCAATCACCACCAACCTGCTAAGGTATCCCCTTGACACTAATCACAACAGCAGCTGCCAGACTAATGCCTGCGGGGAACTCTGTCACTGGAACCTGACCCAAGCACACCCAGGAACAAGTCTCAGGCTTGGAGTTTAAACTCACAGCTGAAGGCGAGAAACGGCTCCTTAATGCCAGAGCACCTGCAGATAGTTAGTGCTAAATCTTCAGGAGTTATTAGAGGTGATAACTTACACATCTGCGTCCGTATAGTCACTTCTCCCCTGCTATGTCTCTCCCCGTTTATCTGCAGCCGCACACAGCCGAGCTCTCTGCGGATGCAGTGCCTGTATCTAAAGTCTGTATCACACATGCAGTTACCCTGGAAGGCTGTGTAACCCCTTTGGGGTTTAGAGAGCATGGCCCCTTTAAATCTTTTTCCTAAGCGGGGAGGGGGAGCAGTGAGAGAAAGGAGGGAAACTCGGGGGGGGGGGCTCTGGAGCTCCAGGGAGAGAAGGGCTGCAGCAAGCAGACCCTCCAAAGTGAGGCAGCAGAGAACCTGCCTGAAGCCTGGGAAGGACAGGGCCGATCGGGGACACCCCCCGACAGGAGCCGAGCCAAGAGGAGCACTGTGCCAGGGAGGAATCGCCCGAGAAGGACAGGCCAGAGCTGGACCCAGTATCACGGCTGCCCAGAGCTGCATGGGGCTGTGAGTACTGGGGCTCGGGACTCTGCATTGGGAACAAGGAGGGAGGCTGTAGCTAGTTAAGTGGGGAGGTGGTCGCTCTGTGTGGCTTTGCAGAGAGCGGCAGAAGAGGGCACCAGAGGGGTTTGTTGGGGGAAAGTTCACACCGCGCCGAAGACGACCAGGAGCACCCAAGACTCACCACCAGACTGTAACTTTGCTCAGGACTCCTGAACTCTGTGTGCAGACACATTGCTCAGTGTCTGCCCTTCCAGCCTGTGCTACCACTGGGCCCGTGGGGCCTGGGTTTGAATGCAACCCTGTTCTACTGCTCCCCCTATATTTCCCCTTGTTGTGTTTCTCCTCTCATCCCTCTGTAAATAAATATTTCCCTTTCTTATATCCATTGTACTTTTCCTGTGGGTGGGTCTGTTCACTCTGGGGGGTTTGGGACAGGCGCCCCTGGGGTGGAAGGGATTTCTCCTGCTGCATTCCTGCGCGCGCTTTCTCTTGGCCAGAGCTGCCTGCAGAGCAGACTCCCTCTTGGCCACGTGGGCGCTAAAGTTACAGCTGGATTTACTGTTTGGGCCTACAATAAAGGACGTAACATATGACTGTTTCTCCTATGAGGGCTGGATCCTGCATAGCACCAGGGTGGTGTGTTGCCTATGTCAGGACAGCACGCTCAGCAGGCTCAGGAGTTCAAGGGAAGCCCACTCTGTGTTAAGACGACGCTGCTATATGGCTGCTCAATTACTCTTGCTCAGTAGCAGGGGGGAAGCCACGGGGGAGCGTGTGTAATTAGACACCTCATTGGCATGAGGAGGACCATGCTGGAGCCCGGATCTCTTCAAACACATCCATTTCCTGCCCCTTTCTTATCTCCTGTAGGAGTGGGACTGCAAGGGTACCTGACTGCAGGTCAGTTCAAAGGGCTGTGACCACGCACAGCCCCCACTCACACTTAGCCTGGAGGGCAGCAAACACTATGCAGGAGCGTGCAGGATTAAGGTTACCATCGTTAATAACTAGGAGAGGTGACCTTTTCTTTCCAATGAGACCTTGCTACCATGAGCGAAGCCTCCCTCAGCTCAGGAGTAGTCCTGGGATTTTCAAAGGAGCCTAAGGGAGTTAGACACCTAACTCCTATAGGGATTTCACAACCTCAGTCCCCTAAACTCTATTTAAAACCCCGGCTTGATTGTCTGCAGGAAGCAGCTAACAAAATAACTAGTTTATTGGAACAGCTTTTTGACCTGAAATCTGAACACTCTCTCTCTCAGGGTAGCATTTTTTTCATTATCTCAGTAAAAACCCTAATACTCTTGACCGCCACTGGAAATGGGGCAGCTTCAGATACAGCTGCAGAACAATGATCACCTTGTTCTCTATTCTGGGAGATGTAGACCAGCTTCCAGTCTGTTGTCGGAAGGGAATATCTAACCTTTCCTTTGCACTGAGTGCACGTGATCCAGCACTAATGGGGACGAGACAGTGAATTGAATGAATTTGTTCAGTGAGTTGGCTCAGAAGCAGCTTCAACTAAATTTAACACCTGATTTTCCAATACCTGCACCAAAATTACACCCACAAAAATGCATGCACCCATGTAAATGTAATACATGGACAGAATGTCTGTTGTATACCCTTCCAGTGGCTGCATCCAATAGAGTACAACAGCCTATTACTGCTACCAGCTAATGGAGTTACTCCTTTTGCTCAAGCAATAGATCTTTCTGTTGATCCCAGGTACAGCTAGTCAGCATTTTTTCATCAAAATGTTCTTTGATGAAAAATGGCTTTCTGACCAAAAGAAAAATGTTGCAGAAAAGTTTCATTTTGGTTGAATTGTTTTGTTGGAAAAAAAATATTTTTTTTGTTTGGTGAGAAAAATACCATTTTCTTCCACATTTTTTTTACTGCTTCCTACTGGGGGAAAAAATGGAGCAGGAGTAAAAAAACTGAGAGAAAGTAGAGGGGTGGGTTCCTCACAAAAATTAAATTTTTAAATTAAAATTGTTTTGAAATTTTATCATTTAAAGATGGAAAATGTCATGAAAAATTTTGAATAATAGGATTCTGTTTAGATGTTGTTCAAAATTGTTCAGGAAATATTCTTCCTTTTTTGACCCATAGGACAAATCCCACAGCAAGGTCCAATTAATGACGTTTCTTGTTTTGTTCTCTGCTGCTTTCGCTAAAGTTGCAGTAATTGAGTTATGATTTTGATTTCCCTCTCTAATTGGAGTATACATCCTAGTTATTTGCTAATAAGACTTTTATAAGAGACAGTATTTTGTTTTTCAGACTTGTTTCTAATTATCAGTATATAAGCAATTACCATCAAAACACTGTGGGCCAAATGCAGGGGTGATGTGTAATGCAGTGTGAGTTAAACTTTAGGGTTTGCCTACACTAGCCTGTTTTCATTGCAACTACCACTCTTAGCAGGATGGAGCGGGACAAGTTTAAAGGCAGTAGTCACTAGTGCATTGTATATACTAATGCTAGCTTCGGTGGAGTTGCATCACCAGTAGCAATGATGGGAAATTTTAATGGGGAAAAACAGTTTGTGCACATAACGCTCTAGGCTTCTTTGTACTCACATAGACTCAGTCGGCCAAATTCAGGGGAGTCTAGTTACACCGTGGGAGGTGGACGTTGGTCTAAAAAACAGCTCTAAGGAAGCCTAAGGCTGAGGGTATTAAAAACAGCCTAAACTGATGTCAAATTGTACCTGTCTGGGAACCTAGAAGAAAGTGAATGTAGATTCACTCTAGGCTTATGCAAGCACACTTGAATCAGCTTGAAGCTGGCCCTGTGGGTGAAATTCCCTCTAGTGTAGGGGACCCTCATAAGGCCTCATACACAAGTTAAGTCTCACCTCTATAGCAGGAAGTGTTCAGGACCTTGTTGGACTGGGACCATAAGAAGGACTTGTCCAGTCCCTCTGCACGGAGGTGAATCTCACTCTAGTTAAACATGAACAACGATCTCCCTCCTCCGTGAGAATACACTATGGAATTAATTACTGTTGCTCTTTAGTAGTATCAGAGTCCTTTAGTCCTCGGCTCTAGTTCAAACAGGAATTAATTCAGGGCAGTCCTATGGCCTGTATTATGCAGGAGGTCAGACTAGATGATCACAATGGTCCCTTCTGGCCTTATAATCTAAGAATTTTTTAATTTACTTTAATTCACTTTGACAAGCATGTATCTGTGATGTTCAACACCATTTGGAACAACCTCACCCTGCTCCCAGAAGGATAGGGCTTAGTAAGCACCTGATCTGAAACACCTAAATTCTCTGGAGCTGCAGTTTAGATCTTGCCAGGAGAAACCTGATAATTCATCCCCCTGCAGTAGAAAAATATAATTCCATGGACCTCCTGGTCTTTCAGATGAGACCTTGAAAACAAACACAAGGTCCTATTGTGACGCTCTGTACCTTGGGGGAACACCCAGGACCCCCATATTCATCCTTGTAAAATGATTGTGTGGTATCCAATGCAAAGTTTGTTACGTCGAGTGTCTTGGGAAGGCTCATGATGTACTGAGCATTGTTGTTATAGTAACTGTTACAGTAATATTATAGTAAGGTTATAGGTTATAATTTCATGTATATAGTTATGAGGCTGAAAATGTATCCTCATGGCTTAAAGCAAGCCCAAGCAGAAACTCTCCAAGAACAGAGAGGCAGTTCACACCTCATCAGGGCATGTATGGGACAAACCCAGCCCAGCCTCACAGGAACAAAGGATGCTGGCCTAGGCAGCAACAAAAGAATCTGTTGGATTTTGAGTGAGTCACCCTCCTTCCTTTGGCCAGTTTGGGACTGCGATGAGGTAATGCTCACCTGATTCTGAGGGGGGGAGGGGCAAAGCCAAGAGGGAAGAAAGAACACGATAAAAGGGAGAGACATTTGCCATGCTCTCTCTCTCTCTTCCACCTACATCTACAGACACCACACCAAGCGACTGAAGCGCTGATCAAAGGGGAGAGCCTGGCTGAAGAGCAACCAGCCAGCCTGTGGTGAGAAGCATCTAAGTTTGTAAGGCCATTGAAAGTGTTAAGATCAGCTTAGAATGCATTTTGCTTTTATTTCATTTGACCAAATCTGACTTGTTATGCTTTGACTTATAATCACTTAACATCTATCTTTATAGTTAATAAATCGGTTTGTTTATTCTACCTGAAGCAGTGCGTTTGGTTTGAAGCATGTCAGAGACTCCCCTTGGGATAACAAGCCTGGTACATATCAATTTCTTTGTTAAATTGACGAACTCATATAAGCTTCCAGCATCCAGCGGGCATAACTGGACACTGCAAGATGGACGTTCCTAGGGTTGTGTCTAGGACCGGAGATATTGGCTAGTGTCATTCGGTTGCACAATCCAAGGAGCAGCTTACATGCCAGAGGCTGTGCGTGAACAGCCCAGGAGTGGGGGTTCTCACAGTAGAGCAGGGTAAGGCTGGCTCCCAGAATCAAGGATTGGAGTGACCTAGCAGATCACCGGTCCAGATAACAACAGAAGGGAATGTCACTGCTCCCAATGAACACTGATGATCATAAAGGTTTGACCTGGTGGTTATAGTCAAAAATCTGCCTCCCCACCCCACTCTTCTCTATTGTGCAGTGCACTGCTGCTCTCTGGTTCTAAGCTTGGCTGCATTTCAGTGAGGGGCATGGGGAATTCCTATTTCTGGCCACTGTCAGCAGCAGGATACAGATTAGATAGACTGTTAGTCTGATCCACTATGGCAGTTCCTAAGTAAATAATTTCCAAAACATTTTTGGATCCTAGTGAATAACTGATGCTAAGTAAATATAAACTGAGGCTACTCTGTGTGTTGAACTTTTCTTTCACTGGAAGTTTCTTAACACTTTATAAATAAACATTAAGCAAGCTTCTTTTATCGGCATAAGGAGAGGCCAGGCAGCAGATGAAGAATGGAGACTATACTCATGCAACATAACGTATGAGCTTGCATGTGTTTTACAGATGACGCCCATCATCCTGACCATTCTTCTGGTTGTCTGTGAAGGCAAAACTACCAGGATTCCTGTTGACACGGTGGTGAGGGAGGGGCTGAAGTCAGGAGTGGTGCCAAGTGCAGCAGCTGGATTTGTATTGACTGACATATCCGTGGCTCCCCAATGTGTTTAATGAGCCTGGATCCAACGCATAACCTCAGGCAATACCTGGGAGGACTCTTGGAAGAGTTAGTCAGTGATGGGCAATTGGTGCCCAGTCAATGGAACAACATTACATGTGTAAGCTGGAAGATGCTTTGATACAAATTCAGCTAGATGGAGAAGACTTCCAGGTGACAGAAAACCTTGTGTCCTCCTTTGGCTCATCAGTCAATGATGCCTTCGTCTTGATGTCTAGGGCATTCCTTACTTTCGACCTTATTCCTGCCCTCAAGTCAAATACTGAAGCTTTGAAGACATGGAAGCATCCAGATGCAGCTCTTTAAGCAGCAGAGAGGCCTGGTGAACCTGGGATCAGCTCCTGATGAGGCAATAGTGCTAATTAATCTCCACCGCAGCCTGGCAAGAAGCCCTTCCCATCATGTCCTTGAAATTGCCACAGTCAGTAAAGACATCTCCATTCAACAGCCAGGTTCACAGTTAATAACCAAGGTGCTAAATCAGATTGACAGATGCCTTTGGGATTTATGCACAATCCAGATATCAGCCCATCTAGTTCCCCAGGAGGTTCTCAAAGAAATCTTAAAGCATGTGTCACCAGAAGGGGTGGACTTTGACCCTCTTCAAAGTGAAGTCGCATACTGCATAGGGAGTGCCTTCCCAATCCGTGCTGATGTTGAGAAGATAGAAGTGGCATTTTTGCTAATTTTGTCTCATGCTGAATTGCATGACGTGTATCAACTGAAATTAGTTCTCAGTGTCGGTTACTGGCTGAAAGATACCTAGATGCAATTTGAAACTCCACCCATGTTTGCCTACCAAGAATCCAACATCAGAAGATGGTACTCAGAACAAATACGAATTGACAAATCAAAGAGGATCACTGCTTATGCTTTATCAAGCTGTGCCTAACAGATGCTGATGAAGTGATGTGTGGTTTGAAGTCAGGAAGTGACTGAGAAATGTAAACTGTCCATCACAAATCCCAAAGGAGTTGTCAAGATCAGAAAGACACTTGCTGATGCCCAGTTGGTTATGTTGGTTAGCACCCAGGAGTCAAGTGTAACTCTTTTCTATCCTATGCGAGATATGCATGCTGAGATTCACCTAACATCCAGTGTTAACCTGATAGCTGTGCTACCAGATGCCTTGATCTTTGTAGGAAACTTAATTCTACAGCCCATTGATCCAAAATATCATCAGGATGAAGTAGAGACTGTTGATACATTTAGATACCACAAACTCCTAGTTCACCAGAACATTGATCACATGCTGGAAAACAAAGATTTTAGAATTGTCTACCTGGCAGTGAATGACCAGAGGGTGCAAGTCTTTTACAATGGTTGGCCACTCAAGATACAGCAGCCTCCTTGTCCCCTCCTGTACCTATTGTTGTTATTAGTGTTAGTATGAGTGGCTTTGTATGGCTTTCTGGGATAATCCCACTCATGTTTGCATTGGAAGGCCAGCTGGAGCAGCCGGAGCAGACATTTGAACAACTCTGGGAGGTTGGGAACGCACTCCTAGTTGTGCGAGACAACATTGTAAAAAACCTGGAAACAACCAAATTATAACCTAATTTTGTGTGTTACTAGCTAATTACTACTGGAGTTCCAACTCCTGAAGGCCTTATTCTCTTCTTCCTCAGCCCTTACATGGCAGGGCTTCCACTGATTTTGCTGATTGTTGTGTGAATAAGGACCCTGTAAAACTAAGTAAGGGCTCCAACATCTCCCTCCTAAGTATCAGTCAATTTACTAGAGTATGCACTTATTGCCTGTTAATTATGTATCAATTACTCAAAGAGTTATGCATCAGTTAATTTTATAGTTTGATAATGTTGCAATGAAAGCTGCCTATGTGAGAATGGCAACTATTCTAATGACAAATGGCAAGTCTTGGTAGGTGGAAAGTGAATGTGTTGACAGCAAACCCGTCTTCTGTTCAAAAAGAGGGAACAAGAAGGAAGAGTTGCCCCAGATGCATAAGAAAACGCTTAAACATCATTAGTAATATATAATATAAAAAAATTTGAGAACACAAGTGACAGGAGCTGTTCAAGGCCAGCTGAAAACACCTATAGGAAGTTTAACTTGAATGAGTCCTTTCAAAATGTTACTTTCAAAAGCCAACTCCATGGTCAAGGCCATTCACCTCCCTGTTTTCATTCTTCTTCAATTAATCCCATTCCAGAGAAGTACCAAATAACTCTAGTAGGACCAGGCTTATGGGAATGCCACTGTTGTGATTAGTCTGTTCAAAGAGGAATGTGTAAATAGGGTCTGCAGAGACTCTGCAGACGACAGAGCATGCAAGAAGGGGAGAGAGAGACAGAAGACAGACAAGAGAGGAAGAGAAAAGATCTGTATCAGAAGTAAAAAACTAAAGACAGTAACCGCTAGGCCTGAAGACCAGAAGGTCAATGTGGGAAGTTCAAAACCAGTGAACTCTGTAGATGTAGGTAACTGCTGACCTGATTTCCACCTCTGTTGGCAACAGTAGAAGTTGAGGATGCTCAACAAGGGAAGCATTAACCCTCTCAGCCCTACTGCCAATTCCCGGACTTTAAAAAGGATTGTAAGGCACCTCCAGAGAAAAGAAGTTTTTTTCTCAATGATCCCTGAGAAGTCAGAGACCTGACTTTGCTGGCATGGGATAGCCAACAAGCAAGCCTGACCAGACCTGAAGAAAGCACCTGCGGATAAGAGAGTGAAGATCAGACACAAGTAATATGAGACCACATTGAGTCCCTTCTGTTACCCACCAGCCAGGATCATCCAGATGATTAACTACAACAGACTTCCAAAACAATGCCCAACAGAAACTAAATAGAACTTTAGCCCCACACTGTTGCACCACAAAATGAGGAGCCACAGCTGAGTGAAAATAAAGAGTTAAAATGTTCAGTTCTAGATGATATTTGACGACTTGCCAGAATACCTAGCCTGCAGATCTCTGTAGTGAATTTTTCAGGAATCACCCTGGATTAGAGGCAATCGCTGACATGTTAGGGTTCATATATTCCTTTATCTAGAATAGATTTGTATTTGGTTGCATCCAAGTATACACATATGTAATCCCAAAAGCAGATGTTACGGTTCATGCTGAAATGCTGATCTACTGTATATTCTGGTGATAACTTAAGACCCACTATATAATGCCTGAGTGATTGTTTTGCAAACAGAGTTTACGGAACTATTCATTCCCCTCCTACCCATATTGAACTTTGGTTGTGATTCTTTCTTTTAATTTCCTTTCATTCACTTTTGTTTAATAAAAGTATAGTAGTTTACTAGACTCAGAGATCAAGTTTCTAATCCTGGAAAAGAACATGAAAAACTAGGCTCTTAGGTAGCAAAACCAAGCCCTCATTCAACCTCTAGTCAAAGTATGGGTCCACTTGGAATGAGATGACTGAAACCAACCGTTCACTACTACTACTCAGACACAATGGGCCAGATCCTCAGCTGGTGTAAATCAGATTCACTCGATTGACTTCAATGACACATCAATTTATACCCAGTCTGGCCCAATGGGTCCCTGCTGCACAGGACAAGTTGAGACATTTCCAGCTTGTCTATACACAGAAATTGCACTAAATTTAACTTAAAATTGGTTTAGTTAAACCAGAGCAAGGTTTGTGTGTGGGTTCTCTTATATCTGTTTAAAATGAGTTCTATTGTTTTAGCTTGCACCTGTACATTAACCAACACCAGCTAAACGGATATAAACTAGGTTTAAACTGATAGAATTGAGGCCACACACAAAGCTGCTTTGTTTTAACTAAATCAGCATTAAAAAACAATCACACTGTCAATTAAAATGGAACAGCTCTTTGTGAGAGGTCAGAGGCATTGGAAAAAATAGGATTAAGAGTCCACTGAACTGGAAGCAGAGAGATAGTGAAGGAAAGATGGTCTGAGGCTTCAAATAAAGGTCTGGGGGCCAAGAGAGACAGAGACTAGACAACACAATTCTTTGGAGCTGGTTAGCCATCGCTGGCCACAGATGGAAATGTTGCCACAGTGCATGGTGTCTCAGACTAGTACAATAAAAACCCAAGCCCCAGCCTACTTTAATTTATGCTTCAATGTTTTTCGTAAGATTTACTTTTTATAAGCACTCCTTCAGTGCCCAAGTTCCAGTTCTGCATAAAAATATCTCAGAGATAAATGGGTTTTTTTAAGGTTTTTTAAAAAATAATGTGTGATGCAGCACAAATTGACGTCTGAAATGCACAGCCTTTCCGAGCAAGCTAATAAAAGAGATGCAGCCTGCCTCCGAGGAGGGATTCTTTGCTGCGGATGGAGGAAGAAATTCAGAGCCTAATACCCACAGTAATGTGATAAGTGTACGCATTGTACATGCATGTAGTGCTTGTGTATGCATTCATTTGTGTTATGTGTCTGTTTCTGTGACTGCTGTGAATGTATTCATGTAGTTGTGGGTGTACATGCTGTATGCATGTGTGTGTTATATGCATTGTGGGGGGAGGGATAGCTCGGTGGTTTGAGCATTGTCCTGCTAAACCCAGGGTTATGAGTTTGGCCCTTAAGGGGGCCACTTAGAGGTCTGAGGCAAAAATCAGTACTTGGTCCTGCTACTGAAGGCAGGGGCTGGACTCAATGACCTTTCAGGGTCCCTTCTAGCTCTATGAGATATAGGTATATCTCCATATATATATATATATTTAAATTGTGTTGTGTGTTATGTCTATATGTAAATACAGGTCTGTCTCATCTTACGCTGAGGTTACATTACGCGGTCAGCGCCTAAAGCAAAAACCACGTATAGTCAAAATTACATTGAGTGTAATGGCGAGCAGAATTGCCCACACTACAGAAACAGTATTTAAATTGTTATTTTTCTCTTTTTTTTTTTCTTGTTTTTGCCAAATGCGTAAAGCTGAAATCGCACATGTTAAATGCGCCTAAGATGCGACAGACCTGTATGCATGTCTGATGTGTGTGTTGTGTTAGATATCACATATTGTATGTATAAATAGTGTGCTACGTGTATTATTTATTACAAGTACCGTGTAATGTGTGTGTATGTTTAAATGATCTTTGCATGTGTGTGTTTTATATATAGTGTATTATGTTGTGTGTATCTTATGTTTATGGGTACATATTCATATGCTCTATATAGTATACGTTGTGTGGTATGTGTATTTTATGTATTGTGTAAGGCATGTCATATGCATAGCATATGTATTGTGTAATAATAACCAGACAATGCATGGTACACATTTCATGAGTCGTGTGTGCTGTGTCTCATCTGTATAATGTAACGGGTTTGTGTGTGCCATGCACGTTCTATATAGTACTGCGTGTCCTGTGTATCATATGTATTGTGTAATGTGGCTGTGTGATATGCATGTTATTTATAGGTTGTTTTGGGTGTGCTGTGTTTTATTAGACATGTCATGTAACGCACGTGTGCACACAAGTGGGTGTAGAGAGATAGGGCCCTGTGAATGCTGTCTGGTAGAGATGTACTCTGGGTAAACTTGGCTGTGTCACTGGCATAGACACAGGCCGACATTTCCACTGCCTCGAGGGAGAATAATTTATGTGGCTGCACATTAAGTTTGTCAAACAGCTCAGACAAAAGAAGATCCATCTCAGATCTAATCTCCAGGATATGGACAGCGAAAGCAGCAGGCTAGAAAACTCTGCATGCATGAAATTCACTCAGCTTTCACGCATCCCCTTCCTCCTTCTCAAAAGTTATTATGGGAAAGGGGAAACAAACGGGGAAAGGAGAAAGTTATTAATGTAAACAAGGGGAAAACACACACACAAATAAGTGTACAGGGCAGCTGTGAATATGATCAGGGCGGCTGGAGGTTCCTACATGGGGAGAGAGACTATTCCCCTTCCCCACATCCTCCATCAGCAGGGGATGGCTGGAGAGAGATTAAGGGGAAGATCCTCAGCTGGTGTAAACTGACATAGCTCCATTGAATTCAATGTTCTCGTTGCTTCCCTAGTGTGAGGGAGTGTTGCCCAATGGTCACAGCAGGCGTCAAGGCGCTTGGGATTCTATCCCCAGCTCTCCTACTCACTCATAATGTGGCCTCAACCAAATCACTTGTCTTCCTTGTGCCTCAGATTCCTCCTGTATCAAATGGGGGTGATGATATTCACCTACCTCCCAGGGCTGAGGTGCGCACTAAAGAACCGATGTTCATCAAGTGCTTTGAGACCCTCAGATAAAAGGGACTTTAGACTCATGTAACTGAGTGTGGGGGCATATTTATTTATTTAACGAATTTGTCTCTGATTAGATCAGACACCTGTTACAGGCACAGCATGATTCCCATTCATTTCCCCACCTTGCTCCATTTTCTAACTCTAAGTGTACACTGCATTCCAACAGCAGGTGCCTCTATCAGATGATCACCCCAGAGCTAACGGGTATGGATGGGTAAAGCAGAAGTAACATGGCACTGTATGTGCAGCACTATTAGACACAGCATATCTGTACATATTTGCATCCATGTCAGCTGAGAACTTCTTCCCATGCACCTCAATTGTGATGGGTGTCCATCTGGGGCATGGGACTATATTTCCATTACCCAATCACCTCCCACATGCGTACTGTGTCTCTACTTGCTTCTGCTGATGCCATCAGCTGCCAGCTGCTACTGCTTCTGTGCTGTGCAGAACAGAAATCTTGCCCAGCCATCCATCCCACACTCATTACTGTGCTATCCGAGCCGGCGGCTACAGTTACTGGCAATCTACCATGTGCTAGATGCCCAGGAACAGTAAATGAAGGTGCTTTTACAATGTTTAAACAAACACTGCCTCTTCCTTACAGGGAAAGTCCACCTCCACTGAAACGCTGCGGCACGCTTTCCCACTCCCACAAGAATGACTGGGCCACAGAGAGTTTCCCATACAGAAAAGCTAAAGGAGGGGACTGGGAGAAGGAGACACGGAGTGAATACAGAGCTCGGAGCAGCACACATGAACGGGATCGAGTGACCACACCATGAGTGGGGCTAAACCAGGGGCACCAACTGAGCCAAACCCTGGCTGGTGTTTCATTTAGAGGAGCAGAGTATGTCCCCCGCCATCTGAGGGGTAGTGATCGGGCCATTCAGAAACAGGAGCGATTCCTGTGGGGGCTGTTTAGGAATCCCATCTGCCAACCTGGCCAGCACCATGTATCTGTCTGGCTCTCCTCCAGGGTGGGCGCCCCACAGTGACACAGGGAAGGAGGTGATGGCTAGAGTGAGTTCAGGCTGCTCAGTGGGGTGTGAAATCCCTGGTGTTATATAACACACACACACACACAAACCACCCTTCTGAAACAGATGGAAATAATTCCAGGCCAGCGCCTGCTTTGCAAATACGAAAAGAAGCAGCCGTCCCGATCCGTGGCCCTGCTGCTAGAAGCTGACTCATCGCACAATCCAATTACTTCTTCCACAAGCCAGTCACCACGTGGGCTGCCCCGTGAACGCCCTCAGCCCTAGCCCCTATGGGCTGCTGGCTGCTTTCCCCTAGGGGGTCAGAGAGCTCAGTCAGGCACAGCACATGAGCTTAATGCAGCACTTCTGAACAGAAGCTGCCTGATGCTGAGCTCAGTACGGCCTGCTCGGAGCTGGCTGTGAGAGTGGTGACAAAGGTGCTCTCCACTTCATTTTAAAGCCCTAAATAGGTAAGTTCTGGCTATGTCTGAGCCCAGACCTCCTCCTTCAGCCTGTGTGTCCTCTGAGATGGTTGTGTCCTTCCTGTAGAGAAGAGACGGGGCTTGGCAGTCATGACTAGCCAGGCAGTTGTTTACTTTTGAACACAGACAGCATCCCTCTGGCCCAGCAGTTCCCAGACTGTGTTGCCTGCTGTCACTAGGACACAGGGTCTCCCCAAATCCTGATCCGGACTAAAGAGTCAGGAGAGGTAATGCCGACGACACTGCAGACTCCGCCTGCAGTTCAGGGATCCCACCATCGCGCCTCACCGTAGCAGGCCCTGAGGTGTGGAACTCACTCACACCCGGGGGGCAGAGCTCAGTCTCATTCTTCGCAAAGCTCCAGGGCTTTTCTTTATTTCAGAGGTGCTTCTTACAATGGCCACCGCTAGCCAAATACTGATACCAACCTCCCTCCCAATCGCCCTCTTCCCTTCTGGGTGTGGTAGAGCCCCTTGTTCACTTGAATTTTAAAGAGACTCTGCTTTCACTTAGATGCTGATGATGGTATTTTTACTGCACAGGGCCCTGAATGCTTTGGCTAAAGAATGAGGAGTCATTTAAGAACATAGCTAGTCCCCCAATGCTGACTATATACATTACCACCTGGGATGGGGCTCACTGAACTGACGGCTCCGTCTTCTGGGCTGACATGGAAACGAGATGAAAGAATTGGGATGAAATGAGAGAGGTATGAACAAAGGCCAAAACCCTGGCCCAGAACTGGGTCCTACTGTCTCCAGACGAAGAAGTGCCGATAGATACTGGATGCCTGGCTCCTCATCCCCAACTAAACTGATGGCAACGAGAAAGTCCTAGCCCCATGCCCTGGTGCAGCAACAGCCTCTCACTCAGACCATCTTTCCAGACCCACTGGGAAATCATCCATGTGGAGGTTCTGCAGTGACAGACATCCAAACCCACATGCATGCATACACACAGTTCCTGCTCCCATGCTACTGAGCAGCTCCACAGAATGTCCTGTGGCCGCCCAGGGTATGTCTATACTGACATTAAAAACCCGTGGCTGGCCCATGCCAGCTGGCTCGGGCTAAGGGGTTGTTTAATGGCAGGGTAGACTTTTAGGCTGAACTAGCACAGTCACCAGAGCAGGTGGAGGGGGCAAGCCAGGAATAGTGTGGGGGCGGGGGCGCTGTTGGTCAGCATTAAGGTGCCTCAGCATCAAGGTGCCTCATTGCGAAGGTGCCCGCCCTTCGCAATGCCTGATTGTAGCACTAAACTAACCCACTCAGTACACAAAGAGTAGCGTGGAAAGTAGCATCAGAGAACGGAGCAAAAAACCAGGCCCGGAATTCCAGCCAGAAAACCTGCCCTCCTCCTTTGTCAGAAATCAGCAGAATGTCCAGATGATCCATCCATCCACAGATGTATATTTGGAAACTACTTAATAGAGTATTCGCCCCCAAATCAGTCTCTTTACTGTGCAAATAACCACCCGAGGATACCTAGCGGCCTGCAATAGCCTTACAAATATTAGGCGTATTTGCTTCCTTATCATTATGCAGCTCCTGGTGTCATGAAAGTATTTAATAAAAAAATTGAGGGCTTTATTTGGGGGAATGTAGGTAATTTAAGAATAGGATCCATCAGCCTGAGGGAAGAGGAGTGAGAGCTGCTGTATCAGAAACGTGAGGATGGTTTGCAGGCGCTTGGGAACGAAAGATAAAGAAGGGTGATGGGGAGGCCGAGATACTAGAGGGAAAAGAGGCCAGGAGACCTGGGCTAGGGACAGAGACTGGAATGTTAAATTCTGTGCTGTATAGGAGTTCCAGCGACATTACCATACTGGGGGGATGTTCTTTTTCCTCTATTCTCTCTTGTGTCACCAGAACTCCCTACATGGAAATGAAGGAAAACCTGGCAGGATCATCTTGTGGTTAAGGCTCTGGGATCCACGAGACCTGCGTTTACTTCTTATCCCTTGGTAAAGTTACTTCTCTGTTGGCGCCTCAGTTCCTTTATCTGGATAATGCTTCCCTACCTCACAGGGATGTTTGTGAGAATAAATTCAAGAGGGCTTGATTCTCATTTACACTACGACCCTTACACCCAGGCTCTTAAAGTGGGCAAACAAATCGATTGAGGTTCTTGTACCACGACAATCAGTGTGGTAGCAGTGCACATACAGCACTGGGTAAGAGTCAGGTCTTATTTAAGATCATTCCAAAGAGTGCAGTGTTTGCACTCCTTCACTGCCCACATCAACGCCCCTCCCACGGTCGTGATTGCGGACAAGAATCCCATAGGACACTCCTGGCTCCCTGCAGCAGCAGAGCTCACGCCTGGGCCCATCCCAGCCTGGATGGTGTTTGAATCGGCCCGCACCTCATCATGCTACGAAAACAGACTTTCGAAGCCACTTGTGCACCCCAGGAGGCAGCTCCTGCTCTCTCCCCTCAGCGCTGTAAAAGGCTGGGAAAGTGGCTAGATACATTGCGTAATGAAGTAGTAAATTACGGCTGCCCAGGTTTCTCCTTGTCACAAGAGTTTAGCCAAACCAGAGGGGAATGAAAGCCTCAAAACTTCCCTCCTCACCTCCCTCAGAATGTGCTGGAGTCCAAAGCTCTAAGAGGAGGGGAATGATAATGCGGGTGGCTACAGCACCAGATGGAATCCAGATGCAGTGGAGTCTCACTGCCTGCCCAGGCTGTACCCTCCGCTCCGTCCCTTTCCGATGTTTACAAGGAGGTGTGTTTAATTAGCCAGGGAGCATCCTTGTGCTGGCTGAGCAAATCAGCTCCGACCACTGCAGCACCAGAGCAGCCGGGATTTGGTTGTATCCGGTTGGGATTTCACGCACCCTTGAACAATCAAAAAATAATCAACCATGCAGCGATGCGGGTTTCTGCAGAAAAACTTTGTCATGCACACCTTGACCTTAAGAGACTGCACCCTGCATCCAGGCCCCATGGAGTGCTGCTGCCCAGACCCAGCGCTCTAACCCAGTGGTTTTCAACCTGGGGTCCGTGGACCCCGGGGGGTCCACAGACAATGTCTAAGGGGTCCATGAAAGCTGCTTGTTACCATAGAACAGTGGTTTTCAACCTGGGGGTCCGCAGACTATGTCTAAGATTTCCAAAGGGGCCCACAGCTCCATTCGAAATTTCTTAGGGGTTCATATATGAAAAAAGTTGAAAACCACTGCTCTAGACTGTGCATGCAGAGACGTCAGTCTGTTACACAGTGGACACTGGGGACTCCATGGGAATTTCGTTCAGACCCCTCTCCTCCCTCATGTTACAACCACACACACACACACACACAGTTACCGTGTCCCAAGTTCCTACGAGGTGCTTCAATCAAATCACTGAGATGCAGAGGGAGGGATACCTAACCATGAGTTTTACTATTATATCTGCGCTGCTGCTGCGTAGGGTGACCAGATAGCAAGTGTGAAAAATCGGGACACGGGGTGGGGGGGTAATTGGTGTCTATATAAGACAAAACCCTGGATATCAGGACTGTCCCTATAAAACCAGGACATCTGGTCACCCTACTGCTGCGTGAGCACTGGCTAAACTCCCCAAGTCCTATCTCAGCACTGGGCAGAGTGAACAACTTGCATTGGATTTTCTGAGGGCCAGCCACTTGTGTGGATGTTGTGAAATCCTGGGCAGGAATCTGAAGGAGATACCTGAAAACACAAACTCTCACACAGACAAGGTCACCAACCAAGGAACACTAACTTACAGACAAAGCACTCCTGCGCACAGAGCAACAAACACCCACAACGCCACCCACGCACACAATGAGTGTGTCGCCACAATTTTTCAGATAGCACTGGGCTGGGGCAAGAGAGGAGCAAGTCCAGGGAGGATTGGCGCCTACTATTTGCAGTCCCCTCCGATCCCTGTTAATTGCATTGCAGGAGCACTTACAAACCTCAGTCAAAGATCAGGGCTTTGTTGGGTTAGTGCTACACAAACACGTAATTAAACCTAGCACAAGAGACAACCAAGGGAGAGAGCCAGAGTTAGGGAGGACACGGTAACCGTAAAAGAATCACTTTTAGCGGAGCAGATCACCAAGACACTGATTTTCAGAGGTTCTGAAGATCCCATTGACGGTCCCATTCCCTTCCATTGGATTTTTGATTGGTCAGCACTTCTGAATGTCCATAGTTCAGGAAGGCACTTAATTTTCAAGAGGTTAATGCTTTCCTGAACTGGATCCCAATTGCCATGAGATGTGCAGGCATAAGGCCCCAGGTGAGCACTATGCGTGGTTCTGAAGGACCATATCTGTTTTCCCTTTATTTCCATGTTACCTAAGAAGCAAGGGGAGACAATAACCAATGCAAAGCCACTAAAATTACAGCCTTTTTAATTCTGTTCTGAGCAATTATACAAGACATAGGGGCTAGTTGTGAAAGCCTGCCTGCATCAGAACTAATATTAATTTTAAATCTCCAGCCTCTTCAAATTAATGTGAAATGTAAGTTTCCACATTCTTTGATTAAACATTCTGCTGTGTAATGACTACTATATTATCCCCCCCACCTCCAAATTACTGATTGTTGTCTTACATTACGGCCTCATTGGCACTTATTAAATTAACAAGACTGTGAAACACTTAATGAATCGAAACTCATCAAGTGTTTCCAAAGTTAATAACTAATCTAAAGATTTTTTTTTAATATATCTGCTTGTGAAATTTATACATTCCCTACACAATCGCCGGAGTTCAGATGGCCCTAATCTCATGAAAGATTTATTACTGCACAGCTCTGTGATTTATTCATTTGCTGGAGCAACATGTAGCAAGCTTCTTTTTTTTTTCTTTTCCCAAGGCTTATTTCAAACTGTTAGAGCGTGTGTGTGTATGTGTGTGTGTGTGTGTGAGAGAGAGAGAGAGAATCAGAGACTATAATTTAGAAGTGGAAACTGGAAGACGTAAAGCACAGCTCAACCCAGAGAAAAGCGATTGTGCAGCCTCCGTGACAGATGCTGGATCAAGAACTTTCTACTCTGACATCCAAAACACAAAGGAGTGTGAGGAAGAGATTTCCTCAAGCTCTCCGGGACCAGACAAGCCTTCTCAACAGGAAAATCAGCAGAGATAACAGTGCGATGTGCAGTGGCCTTACCCCACATCAGGAATGGCAGGGCACGGGAGATCAAACCCCAAATACAGCGTGAAGACTTATCTTGGGCAGATTGTCACCTACCTCTGAGAGAGACCTGACGGGTCTGTCTCTGTTACATTTTGACAACACTTGCCAAACTGATGAGGTATTATGGATTGGGTGATCCCGTGTGACTCTGAGCCTGTGCCACTGTATGGCTGAGGGCACGTGACGGTGTGTGACTTGCTGTGTGAATTGTGATGTGCCTACGGGGGCGTGTGACTGGGGTTGGATTAGCCTGGCTGCGTGACTCTGGGGCTGCCACTATGATGAGTGGATCGGGTGGGTGTGCGTGGGCCTATGTGACACTTTTGGTGATGGAGGAAGCGGTGTGGGTGTTTGTGTAGACTGCCATTGTGTGAGTGAGAGTGGGTGTGTCTGGGACACTCGGGGCAGTTGTCTCTGTAGGGAGGGAGAATGTGCGGGAGTCTGGGAGACAAGTGGGTGCGAGTCACTGGCTGTGTGTGCACAATAGCCGCTAGAGCCTACGGGTGTGCGACTGCCTGTGTCTCCAGGAGGGCGGAGCAGGAACCGAATTAGCTCATTCGCCATCTCTCCTATTACGGCTAGAGCCTCAGTAGGGGAAGCACAGAATGTGAGAGACTGAACTGTGACATAGCAGCCACTGGGTCCTCTGACAGATACTCCTGCCCCAGGCTCCCTCAAGGATGGCAGGCCGAAAAACAGAGCAGACAGGAGTGGGGACAAGAAACCCAACTGGTTGAACACGGTGTTTGATACGTTTCTGAAAGGGATTATACAGAGCTGCCCTGTGATAGGAGAGCCTGGACTCTGAGCCAGGAGCTCCTGTCCAGTCCTCTGCTCTTACGTTTTAGTATTAAAAGTAGAGCTGGGCAGAAGTTTTCGACTAAAGGTTGGGGGGAGGGGTGGGGGAAAAAATGCAGATTCCTGTTGACCCAACATT
Organism: Platysternon megacephalum; assembly: GCA_003942145.1. Lineage (NCBI taxonomy): Eukaryota > Metazoa > Chordata > Testudines > Platysternidae > Platysternon > Platysternon megacephalum. Next base: position 9,332,737 of record QXTE01000053.1, read on the forward strand.
TTGTTTTGGTTAAAAACCAAAACTTTGCAATACTTTCACAAATGTCCATTTGTCAATTCGAAAGGGCTTTGTTTTGAAATGTCCTTTAATTTTATTTAAAAATTAGAATGTGTTAAAGAACTGCTAACAATCAAAGCTAAATGTTTAGTTTGACCGAACATGATTTTTTCCCCCTTTTTGACTTTTTGATTCACTGACAATTTTGGAAAAAAAATTCTTTTCAGGTTGACAAAAAAACAAATCGTTTTCTTCGATTTTTTGGAATTGCCGGTGAATTTTTTTTAAAATGGTTATTCACACAGCGCTAATCCAGAGTGAATACCCCGGCCTCTGTGAACAAGATGGAGTTGGAAGATCTTTAGTGAGCTCAGTGTCTCAGATTAGGAAGTCACCTGGTGTAACAGAATTATTGGAAAAGTCTTGGCAGCTTGGATCCAGTGGGGACCAAGACTGTCTCAGATGGCGCTGAAGAGCAGTTTTCGGGAGGTGGGAGACCAGTCTAAGACTCTTGTAGGAGGGAGAGGAGGGAACTCGCTGATGGGCGACAAAGGAAAGGGAGGGAACCCTAGAGAGGGGGGGCAGAGGAGGGTAAGAAGGTGCTTTGTTAAAGGTCTCAACTCAAACCATCACAGCAGCACCATGTGCTCTAGCTGCCCAGATGAAGCCTTGTACAACTTCGACACGATTTACATCTCAGTCCTTGTTTATATAAATTACACCTCTCTGCCAGAAGCATGACACATGTCCCCTAGGAAGCTACCCCAGCCCCCGCAATCCCCCATCTATGTTCCCGACTAGCTTGGGGCTGTTGGATTTGCCATCATCCACTCTGACACCCCATCAATCTCTGGTGCGCCTTTTATAAACGCAGTAAGAGATATCCCTTCACTAGGACATCACCGTAAAACACAGGCCTGCTGTAAAGCTTCTGCAAGAGAGAGCTCACATATGTAACTATGAGGACTCCTGATGAGAGAGCAAGGATCAGCGGGATGGAAGGAGCATGAAATATGACCCAGCCTTGCAGAGCTGGATGGCAAAACCCATCAGGCGTACGCAAGCGAAAAATTCTCGCACAATTTATGTTCCTACATCCGAGACCCAGAAGTGGCCTTTTAACTGAATTTTCGACCAATTCTACACAATGCATCGAGGAGAGAGAGGCACAAAAGGGCCTTGGCTCAGGCCTGGGGCGATCACGGAGGAAAATGCAATTACATCTGGCTGCTGAACAACTCCTCGCTGCCTTCCCCTGCCTGGGTTTGTGCTCTTGTCTGGGAGAAGTCAAGTCATGTGCAAGAGAAAGAGATCAGAACAAATGGCACTGCTGTTTTCTTTACAAGCCCCCTCCCGAGCAAATAAACACAGGATCCTAGGAACAGATTAGACACGGTGAGCGGATGGCAAAGGGGGCTCCAGTCCAGATACCGTGAGCCATGCTGCTGAGTATTGTCCAGTCTGATTGCAGGTCTCTTGGGAGTGTTCCTCAGTCAGGAAGGGTTTTCCTAATGTCTAATGTTTCATACCCTGGCTCCTCATTTCCCCCATACACCTAGTCTGATATTTAGATTCTGACCAAGAGTCACTGTGTCCCCAGAGTCATTCATGCCCAGGGGAAATGCTTCCACTGCTGCACTTCCTTAGAGCTTCCACCACAGGGAGCAGCTTTAGCATGAGGCCAGGACTCCATCAGAGCCCCAGTTGGTGGTTGTGTGTGTGTGTGTGTGTGTGTGTGTGCGTGCACGTGTGTGTGTGTGTGTGTGTGTGTGTACGCGCACATCTATAAGCCCCTCCAGCAGGAGAAGTTTGCACCATCTTGCGCTAAGGATGTGTGCCAGGGTCTGAGTTGAGTTGAGACTCAGGAGTGAATAAGGCCCCTAGCCTGGGATCCCCACTTCTAGCACATCAGAGCAGGTCACTGCACGCTCAAGTCCCAACTCCTGCTTCCGGCAGTGGATGACATGGCAGAGGAAAGCATGGCAGGGGGAATTCACCTGGCCAGACTGGAAATAGGCCCCACAGGTAATTACCTTCCTCCCCAAAACACAAGATCTGCCTAATCTAGTCACTGGGAGGACATACAGGGGTGGGAGCCAGGGACTCCTGAGTTCTAATCCCAGCTGTGGCCCTCACTCCCCTCTTGGGCAAGTCCCTGCAACCTCCCTGCCTCAGTTTCCCCCCCTGTACAAAGGGGACAATGAGATTCCCCCACCTCATAGCAGGGCTGTGAGGGTCAATCAATTCTTGTTTGTGAAGAGTTACATATTATCATTTTATCTGGCACAGCTGCAAATATCATCCGGGGGCATTACGTTGTTGTCTATAATCAACATCTAAGCAAAGACAGGAACGCACAAGAGTTAAGCCTGATTATTATTAATTATTTGTATTACAGTCGCAACTAAAGGCCGTAACCAAGACAGGGGCCCCATTGTGCTAGGCGCTGTACATACAGATAGTGAAAGACTGTCCTATCCAGAAGAATTTACCATCTCAAAAGACAAGATAGGCACCGGGGGGAGAAAGGCAGTAATATCTTTTCCAATTTTACAGATGGGGAACTGAGGCACAGAAAGATTAACTTACTTGCCTGGGGTGCCATAGGAAGACTATTGAAGAGTTGGGAATGAACCTAAACCTCCTGAGTCCTGCTCCAGTGCCTGACCCATAACGCCAATTTCCCTTGAGCCTGAAGTTGCTCTACTGTAATTAGCATGGTAAGGAGGAGGTCTAGATGACCATGAAAAGGGCAACAAAAATGATTAGGGGTACAGAACGGCTTCCATATGAGGAGAGATTAATAAGACTGAGACTTTTCAGCTTGGAAAAAGAGGCCACTAAAGGGGGATGTGATAGAGGTCTATAAAATCATGAGTGGTGTAGAGAAAGTAAATAGGAAGTGTTATTTACTCCTTCTCATAATACAAGAACAAGGGGCCACCAAATGAAATTAATAGGTAGCAGGTTTAAAACAAACACAAGAAAGTATTTTTTTCACGCAACGCACTGTCAACCTCTGGAACTCCTTGCCAGAGGGTGCTGTGAAGGCCAATACTATAACGGGGTTCAAAAGGGAGCTAGATAGATTCATGGAGGATAGGTCCATCAATGGCTATTAGCAAGGATGGGTAGGAATGGTGTCCCTAGCCTCTGTCTGCCAGAAGCTGGGATTGGGTGACAGGGCATGGATCACTTGATGATAACCTGTTCTGTTCATTCCCTTTGGGGCACCTGCCATTGGCCACTGTCAGAGGACAGGATACTGGGCTTGATGGACCTTTGGTCTGACCCAGTACGGCCGTTCTTATGTTCTTATGCTCCTGCAATCTGTACTCACAGGAGTCCTTCCTACTCCACTGAGGATGCCTTCTCATATAAGTACTACCCACATGAGTCCGCACAGCAGGGCTGGGGCCTGGCCAAGCATCCAGAGAAAGAGGAAGAAAAGTTTGTGTTTAGAGGATACATTTTCCCCCTCGAATGAGGGAATCAGCCCTCCTGGGAAAGAGGTGCACCAACTTCAAACTGCAGACGGAGCAGAGCCCTTCAAAAGCAGCCTGCCGTACTGGCAGTGGCGGCGAGTTCATAAATTATCCCTGAAGCTTACTGCATTTTTAATCAGCCCCTTCCCTGATTACTCCCGGCACAGGGCTCCAGGACCCAGCGCTGAGTATTTATCTTGCTTTAATTAGATTAGAAAAGCCGGGGTATTCAATAAACTGACTAATCAAGGGAGGGGATCAATACGGCACGTGGCAGGGCCCTACAAGCAATGAATTAGCCCTGGAAGGAGCCAAGATTAACCTTGTGTGAGCCAAGGCTGGAGACAAATGTGCCTTCATCTGCTCCCACCACCAAAGGAGAGAGGGACGGGATGAGCGAGTTCATGCAGTTCATGCAAGTCACCGGGTGAGGCTGAGAAGTTAAACCAAGGCCCCAGTCACTTGCAGCCTGTAAAGATCCCATTACACTTTTCATAAAGTTGGGGGATTTACCTGTGGGTAGTTACATTCTGCCTCCCTAAGCTCCCCCTTAAGTTTCAACTGAACATGGTGTCCTTCAGTTGGAGGAGTTCCTATTCTAAACAGCTGAGCAGCATTGCCATGTACTGTTAACAGCTGCTGAGTTCCACCCCAGAGGCGACTGCATTTCAGTGACAGGTGATTCGATTCCTGTGTGTCTGGCATGCAATGAGTTTGCAAACTTTGCCGCACACTTGAGGATCATTCAGGGTAAACAGTATGTTTGGTTGGGTCCCATTAATCTCTAAACCCTGAACCATCATTTCTGTATTTCACTCACTTAGTGGGGTAAATTTCAGGGAAGAGCTGGGGTCTCTGCTGCTTTATTGTTTTGCTAAAGGCTCATCACACTAGTATTTCATGCTGGATGAAGTACCAGCAACAGAAAGATGACCAGAACAAACAGCCAAACACTGAGAGATGATGGCCCAAATTCTGCTATACACAACTCAGCTCAAGCCAATGCCACCTTATTCCAGGGCTGAATTTGGCCCAATGATCTGTCGGCCATTGCTTAATATGATTACAGGGGAGAGCTTTAGCCTGGGGGACAGAGGCACAAGGAGAAAGGGGACCCTGAATGAAGCACGTCACATAGTAGGTTTAGAACCCAGGACGAGGGTTACCCATAGGTGGAGGGTATAACAGGCCAGGAGAGGCTAAGCCTCCCGTGGCGCAGCCGCCGCTGACCCACCGCTGAACGAATGGGACGTGGTGGTCCCACCTGTGCTCCGCCTCTTCCCCTTCCTGCTCCGCCTCTTCCCCGAGGCCCCCACCGCCTGCCACAGCTGCTGCCTGGGGAGTCTCTCCTTCCCCCTCCTCTACTCCACCCCCGCTCTCCGGAGGTCCCCCCGCCTGCCGGGTCCCTCCTCTCCTCCACCCCTTCCCTGTGAGACCCCCTCCCCGCTACGTCCTGCCTCACCCCTCTCTCCCCGGCAGCCGGAGGGGGCTCAGCTACAGTGGGTGGCCTGGAGCTCAGAGCTTGGGCCGGCCAGTGGGGCCAGCAGCTCGGGGGTGCGGGGAGGCTTGGGCCAGGGCCTGGACCGGTGCTCAGGCCAGCCGGCAGCCTGAGGGTTGGGGCAGTTCTGCTGCGGCTCCTCCAGCCATTGTGGGGGGGGACTTGGGGCTCCGGTGGGCATGTGGGGATGGAAGGGGAGGAGCCTCGGGACCGGGGGCGCTAGCCTTCCCGAAGGGGAGTTTCACCCGCAGCCCATGGTGTTAGATCTCTGATGATGCCCAGCAGCCAGCTCAGACACAGACTGTGGAATGCTAGGAGCATTGCCAGCAGATCGAGGGACGTGATCGTTCCCCTCTATTCGGCATTGGTGAGGCCTCCCCTGGAGTACTGTGTCCAGTTTTGGGCCCCACACTACAAGAAGGATGTGGAAAAATTGCAAAGAGTCCAGCGGAGGGCAACAAAAATGATTAGGGGGCTGGAGCACATGACTTATGAGGAGAGGCTCAGGGAACTGGGATTGTTTAGTCTGCAGAAGAGAAGAATGAGGGGGGATTTGATAGCTGCTTTCAACTCCCTGAAAGGGGGTTCCAAAGAGGATGGATCTAGAGTCACTGTTCTCAGTGGCAGCAGATGACAGAACAAGGAGTAATGGTCTCAAGTTGCAGTGAGGGAGGTTTAGGTTGGATAATAGGAAAAACTTTTTCACTAGGGGGGTGGTGAAGCACTGGAATGGGTTACCTAGGGAGGTGGTGGAACCTCCTTCCTTAGAGGTTTTTAAGGTCAGGCTTGACAAAGCCCTGGCTGGGATGATTTAGTTGGGGATTGGTCCTGCTTTGAGCAGGGGGTTGGACTAGATGACCTCCTGAGGTCCTTTCCAACCCTGATATTCTATGATTCTATGCTGTCTAGCCGTACTCATTGTCTGAGCAGGGTACTCAGGGTGTCTGCTCCTAATTCACGTGCAGGGATGAGCCCCTGAGTCATGCATACAACTTACTGTGAAGTGCTCCTCCGGGAGTCTTTCCTCCTCCCATGTAGCCTTAATGAACCAGTTCATTGTTAGGAAGCACAGAGCAGGCCCCACTTTGATTCTAAACACATAACTCCCCTTCCCCCATAGTGCAGCCGGGCAATCAAACAATATTAGGCTGGACCATGGGGCAGGGGGAAATTTCTTCCTGACCCCTACTGGTGATCAGCCAATGCTCTGAAATATGAGGATTGAGAGCCCTGCTCATTTCTCCCCTAGATAAAGTCACTGCATGTTACTGATTTAATAGATTTAAGGACCATTGTGATCAATCTAGTCTGACCTGCTACCCAGCACAGGCCACAGAATTTTGCCCAGTGAGTCCTGCATCAAGCCCATATCTTGTGGTTGAGCTAGAACGTATCTTTTAGAAAGACATCCAATGTAAAAACTGGAAGTGATGGGGAATCCACCAATTCCCTGGTAAGCTGGTGCAATGGCTAGTTACCCTCACCAACATCTCAATCAAAACATGGTGTAATTTGGTTAAAGTTTCAGCTGATGAGGTTCTTTGTAAATGGATTCACTTTCCCCCTTTGGGGCATTTGACTCTCATGTGGACGTGCTCTGGCTCCCTCCATTGATGCCAACACTCCTACAGCTCATGGCCAAACCCCGGGTAGTGAACCCATCCAAACCAGTCACGCAAGGGGAGGAGGGAAGGGGAATGCTACTGCTTCCAGCCACATGCACTCGGGCCAGGCACTAGTTACAAGGAACCACCCGTCTTCTCCTAGCCGCCCATATCATCCTTTCTCAAGTATGGGGCTAATCCTGGGAGCTGTGGTGTATCTCCCATGGGGTGCTGGGTACTTCTGCTCAGACAGCTCTCAATCACAATTGCAGAGGCTCAGCTAGATCGGGCCCTAAGCTAGTTTATTTTGTCTTCCTCTATTCACCCTGAAGCAGTTGGCGCCTGCTCTGAGTTGTACTGATCTCCCCCCCCCCCGCCCCACCCCATTTTGTTCTGATTGTGCAAATGAGCCTCTCGCAGTGTGAACAGCTGTTGTGGGCAAAACGAGGGACACCAGCAGACAAGGCTCCTGCTTGGGAACTAAATCTTCCCAGTTAAAGTTCTTGAGGATCTCCATTACGTTTATTGAGCTGGCAGGAGGTCTCAACTACAGCTCAGCGTTTTGTGCTCAGCTGTTCAGATCGATGCGGCAAAACATTTAACAATTTAACAACCTGGTGAGCGGGGAGAGGCTTGCAATTAGGAGGGTGTTTATTCCAGGCGTTACCATTAAACTGCAAATGCGCCGAGTTACTGCGCGTCGGTGAAGAGCAGCGAGAGTCAGAACAGCAACCGTAACCATGGGGCTATTTTGTCGGTAGAGATGGGAAGATGATGTTATACCCCCAAGTTGTTCAGCTCCAGGGGTTGGGGCTGGCCCATCAGAGCGATCTGGGTCTGCCGTGAAGTTCAGATCCAGATCCAACCCCGCCAAAGTCTGAGGGTGTTTGGGTCTCAAGTGGTCCCTACCGAGTGTCTCAGATCAAGCCGTTTTACAAGAGGGTTTATTTTCATACCTCCAGCACTGCAAGCTGCCCCGGGGATCTGAAAACCCAGCTGGGCTCTTGCACTGGCAGGAAAGATTCTGCCGTCAGAACTTAGTTGATGAGACACGTCAATTAGCAGACTCACTCTCCCACAGCTCTCCGGGCTTTGCACGGCTAAGGAGGGTCAGGATAGATACATGCACACACTTCCATTGGCTTCAGTGGGAATTGCTCACCTGTACTGAGGCAAAGGGTGGCTCTCTGTTGGTAAAATTAGCAGACGTGACTTGAAGACTCCTAGGGATCTGATATTAGGATGTGGAGAAAGAAGATGCCCTTGTTAGAATCACTGTCTACTCCAGCGCTACACTTTCCAGCTCTTTCAACGAGATTTAGGATTAGTGGGGTTATATTAGTACCTAGGAGCGGTCACTGAGATCCGGACCCCAACTGCGCTTTACAATACCCATCGTGAGAGTAGGTCCCCTCCAAACAGACAATCGGTGGGAGGGAAACAGAGGTGAAGGGGCTTGCCAAGATCAGTAACAGAGCTGGGAATGGCACCCAGGTCTGCCATGTCCCAGGCCAGGGCCCTGTCAATGGGAATGCACCACTGCTTTGCTCAAGTTAGCCAATGGGACTTGAAGACACCCAGGTAGCTGCCGCCAATGGGCCGCTGAATAAGATGCATCTTCTAGAGCAGAGGTGGGCAAACTATGGCCCGCGGGACCCTCCTGCCCGGCCCCTGAGCTCCTAGCCCAGGAGGCTAACCCCAGCCCCTCCCCTGCTGTTCCCCCTCCCCACAGCCTCAGCTCACTGCGCTGCTGGCGGGCTGCGAGCTCCTGGGGCAGCGCAGCTGCAGAGCCGTGGCCTGACCCGGTGCTCTGTGCTGCGCGGTGGCGTGGCTGGCTCCAGCCGGGCGGTGCGACTGCCTGTCATGGTGTCCTGGGCGGTGCGGCTGTAGCGCCACCAGCCACTGGTGCTCCAGGCAGCGCAGTAAGGGGGCAGGGAACAGCGGGTGTTTGATAGAGGGCAGAGGATTTCGGGGTGGTGGTCAGGGGGTGGGGGGTGGATAGGGGTCAGGGCAGTCAGAGGGAGGGCAACATGGGGGCAGAGGTCCCGGGGGGCAGTCAGGAATGAGAGGAGAGGTTGGATGGGGTGGTGGGGGGCAGTCGGGGGTGGGGAGTCCGGGGGCAGTCAGGGGACAGGGAGCAGGGGGGTGGATGGGGCAGGAGTCCCAGGGGGGCTGTCAGGGGGCTAGAAGCAGGGGGGGTCGGATAGGGAGCAGAGGGCCGGGCCACGCCTGGCTATTTGGGGAGGCACAGCCTCCCCTAACTGGCCCTCCATACAATTTTGGAAACCCGATGTGGCCCTCAGGCCAAAAGTTTGCCCGCCCCTGTTCTAGAGTCACTTTGCCGACTAGCACTGTGCTTTCCAACTCACTCCATTGCGACTTCATCTTTCCTCTGCGTAAGCGACGAGCACCTGATTTATCTTTATTAGCCTCTTCTGTTGCCACCGTTGTTACATTTTGTTGAGTCAAGAGACACCGCTGTGTGTTTTAATAACGCGATCGGGAGCGAGGAGAAGCAGAGCTGAGGTAATAGGCAGTCTGGCAGAGGTCAGAGAAAGCAGCCACGCCGCATTAAGGGAAATATGGACCCAGACCCACTTCTAACTAGGAATCGCATAGAACGTGCCTATGCAACTGGCAAAAATAATAGAGAGCAACAGCTTTTGTTTTTCCTAAGAGGAGTCTTGTCTCCCTAGGGCCTGATCCTGCAAGGTGCCCTATCCTGAGCTCCTCACTCGGGATTTACTCAGTCCTTACTCAGGCAAACTCCCGCTGAAATCAGTGAGTCAAGAACACAGAGCTTGGCTCTGCCTGCATGCTCATTTACATTCGTGTGTATGAACCTGGGGATTGGTTTTCTTTAAATACAGACAATGGAACAAGCATACTAGCAAAGTAAACATTTATAGTCCTCATAATATTGGTAATATGATAGCATGCAGAGTTCCCATTTGAGATCAGGGCCCCATTGTGCTGGGAGCTACACAGACCCAGAGTGAGAGACAGCCCCTGCCCCCCAAAGAATTGCAATCTAAATAGGCAAAGAGCATTAAAGGGGAAACTGAGGCACGGAGCCATGAAGTGACTTTCCCCACGTCATACAGCACAATGGCAGAGCCAGCTATAGACCCCAGCTTTCTCAAGTCCCAGTCCAGTGCCCAAACCCCTAGGCCCTGATAAAGCAGCTCCCACACACCTGAGTAATCCTTGCTTATGTGAGTAGTCCCACTGAAGTCAATGGGAGCACTCATGCGAGGAAGTCCCCAGCATCAGGCCAAGCATTGTACAGTAATAGACATCTTGGTCCCAATCCTGCAACTGCTTCAACATACTGACATGAACGGGGCTCTGTGCAGAGCAGCCGGCCACCCATTCATATGAGCGCGCAGGATCGGAGCCTTCCAATGTACATTGTTTAACACAATCCGTGACGTTAACACACAACCAAACTTCACCAGCGAACAATGGTTTTAATGACCCAATGGGCTACAGCTCCAAGCAACCTCTAACCTGATACTCTGTGATCCCTCCTTCCCCTTTCTCTGCCCCACTACCAATGGCACTCGGTCCTTGGTCCAGTGTCTCGTTAGGTACTGGCATGCAGCAGATAAAGCAATTCCAAGAGGTCGATTTTAATGCTTTTTTCAGCAGGTTTCCTCCAAATTGTATCGGGCCAGATCACGGCTCTGCATTGTGCTGCAACACAGGGAGTAAGAACTATCCTCCTGCTTTCAAGAGCCCCTCTGCTTGGGCTGCAGTTTTAATTAGCTCCATCCCATGCCCCCAAACCCACCTTCCCTGGGATCAGCTCCTGGAGAGTGACGGCCACATTTACACTTCACCAGCCCTCTCCACAGACAATTTGCAGCGATGGTAACGTTGAGGTATTTTCAGTGGATATTTTATAAAAATCCCATTTGTTCTTCCTTTCTTCAAACCTTTTCTGGTCTTGTCTATTTAGACTGTAACCTTTTCAGGGCAGGGCCGGTCTCTCACATCTAGCACAATGGGGGCCTGTTCTCAGCTGGGGCCTCGAAATGCTACTGCCATACAAATAATTGCAAAATCAACGACGGTCTACTACTTTGAGGGGATTTTATCAGGTTTATCCTCAAAGTGATGCCTATTCCCAATCAGACCCAACATACCCAGGTGTGATGGGGTGTGCTCTCCACACTGGCCCTGAGGCTGGAGGCAGGGCCGTCCCTACCCATACGCAAAGTACGCAGCTGCGTAGGGCACCAGGAAATTTGGGGCACCATATTTCCTGGTGCCCTGCGCAGCTGCGTGCTGCTCCAGCCCCTGCTCCGCCTCTTTGCCATGATCCCCGCCCCTGCTCTGCCCCAGCCCCGCCTCTTCCCGCTCCTGCTCCGCCCCAGCCCCGCCCCCACTCCACCCCTTCCCCTGAGGACTGCAGCAGGGGTCGGGCCTGCACTCACCGGGCGGCGGGAAGTGGAGCAACCCGGCCCCAGCCCGCTCCACACCGCCGGCTCCCAGCCGCGCCACCAGTGAGTGCTGGGGGGCGGTTCCCCCCTAACCACCAAGACACACCCCGCGGAGGCCTGGGGCCACACACACACCCTGCGTAGGGCACCAAAATCCTAGGGATGGCCCTGGCTGGAGGCAGTTAATTAAAGGGAAGCTCACCTGTGAGAGACAGGAAGGGCTTCTATAAAAGACAGGAAAATGGAAGCAGCAAGGAGAAGACTGCAGTCGCTCTCTGGGAGAAGGGTTTGAAGGGCTGCAGAGACAAGTTGCCTAAAGTTACTTCCCGGGAGGGGGGAGTGAAGAGACAGGCAAACCCAGGAGAGTAGGGAAGACCAGGAGGGGAGGTATGGAAGAGGCTCAGGGAGCAGCAAGGTGCGGGGGACAGACCTTGGCTGCTGTGTAGAGAGTCCCTGAGGTGGAACCTGGAGGAGAGGGTGGGCGCGGGTTCCCCTGGCAGCCACGGCAGGAGTGGCAGCATGGGGCTGTGAAGCAGAAGACTGCCTGAGACTGCTGGAGAGCAGGAACCTGAATACACTTCCCCCTCTCACCGGGGAACTATGATAGAGACCTAGCTGAAGAGCTGAGTCATGAAGAGGACAGCTGTGGCTCCTGAGAGCAAGAGAGGGGCTGCAGAGGAGAAACTGAAGGGTTGTAACCACTGAAAGGGGTATCAGTCTTGACCAAGATAATCCCCAGAACTGCCAGGAGGTGGTGCTATCCAGCGGTGAGTAGAGCAACCCATCCCAGGAGGTCATTTCCCTTCTTCCACTTCCAGGATGGTATGTTCTTTAAAAATTAAACCATTAAAACCCACTTGGATGGGGATGTAATGAAGATAAAACTGATAATTATACACTGAGCTACAACTGTCTACACACGCATAGCTTAAAATTCAGATCAACTCATCAGCCAGTCAATTTAGAGCAAAATGGGACTCTGACGCTGGCCATGTTAAAAAGTTTCATATATATGGACACTTAACCACACATACATTATGGATAAATGGTTCTCTATAGCGTGTGCGTGGCTCAGAAAAATCTTTGGCCCAGAACAATCTCAAACCAAGATCTATTGACACAGTGCAGCCAAGAGGATCTGCGCACCCTCATTGCCAGGAGGCGTTGGAGATGGATCGGCCATGTGCTTCGGATGGAAACTGATTCCATCACCAGAGTAGCAATAAGATGGACACCTGAAGGCAAGCGAAAACGAGGCCGCCGGAAATCAACCTGGCGAAGAGCTGTGGAAGCTGAGCTGAAAAACCCGGGGCACAGCTGGGGAACCATTGAAAGACTTGCCAAAAACAGACAGGAGTGGAGGAGTTTCGTCGCTGCCCTAAACGCCAGAAGCGTAATGGGAACATGATGATGATGATGATATATACAATAAACAAGACTATCGATAGACAACTATGTATAATTGTGTGATTACTCTGTGTGTGTGAATGTACAGATACACACACACACAGAGCAAACAGGAACCACACATGCACTGAAACCTAGGAATTTACTACTCATCTCCAAGGTGAACACATTCACGCCCCTGGCCCCCTGGGTAGGTACCCGGGTGGCTAGCCCAAGTTGCCACAGCCACACTGTTATTTTCAGTAAACTGGCTGGAGCAGAGGTAGTGCATGTCTGGGAAGCAGCCTCCGAGCCGTTGCGTAGACATCGCCCTAGGAGCACAAGTAATGACAAGGAGCTGTCCAGGAGCCCAGTGCTGAAGGTGACTCCCGGTACAATCTCACCCTGTGCTGTGCTGCTGGTACAATAAGGAATAACATGATCGCAATCAAATATTTATGATGGAATGTTTTCCCCCTGCAGCACAAAAAACAAAAACTCCGAACTAATGACTAGTTCAGTGCACATACAATGAGAGAGAGGGGGAATATATATATATATATATCAGAGGCAAAGCGGAGATTTTATTTTTACAGAGCAGGCTCAAAGTTTATTTGCACCACTGAAATGTGCTAAGTGCTGTAAATATCAAAGCAGAAATCTGGCGTTTTCACACTCACGCTAAAAGGACAGATTTCAGTTTTCAAGCTGTGGGTGGATGTTAGTGTCCTACACACAGAGAGCACCGGGGTAGAGCCATGTGCGGCATGAAAGCTGCTGCTCAGATTTCTGATGAAGAGCTCTGCTAATGGACCTCCCCCAGAACTGGGGCACTATTCCTCCTAGTCCAGGGGTGGGCAAACGTTTTGGCCCGAGGGCCACATCTGGATGGGTAAATTGTATGGCGGGCCATGAATGCTCACAAAATTGGGGGTTGGGGTGCAGGAGGGGGTGAGGGCTCCGGCTGGGGGTGCGGGCTCTGGAGTGGGGCTGGGGATGAGGGGTTCAGAGGACGGGAGGGGAATCAGGGCTGGGGCAGGGGGTTGGGGCACGGGAGGGAGTCAGGGGTGCAGGCTCTGGGCAGCGCTTACCTCAAGCTGTGGTTCCTGGCCAATGGGAGCTGCGGGGGCGGCGCTTGGGGCGGGGCAGTGTGCGGAACCCCCTGGCTGCCCCTACATGTAGGAGCCGGAGGGGGGACATGCCGCTGCTTCCAGGAGCCGCGCGGAGCGGGGCAAGCCCCGGACCCCGTTCCCCGGCAGGAGCTTGAGGGCCGGATTAAAACGTCTGGAGGGCTATAGTTTGCCCACCCCTGTCCTAGTCTCATCTTGGGTTTCTGGCCTGGCCTGCTATGGGAGACGTGGTGCTCCTGGCCTGGCCTGCTATGGGAGACGTGGTGCTCCTGGAAAATTGTGCAGGATGTGTGGCTACGTCTACACGTGGAGCCGGGGTGTGAGTCCCAACACAAGCAGACTTACTCGCACTAGCTCTCATCTAAGTAGCACACTAACAATAATTGTGTAGCCACACTCGTCACCCCTAGTGCCTCGTCATGGCATCCGAGCGGGTTTGTACTCAGGTTGAGTAGCCTGTGCTGCTGCTCACCGCTGCCTGTGCTACCGTAGTGACCCTAGTAGTTTTAGTGAGCTCTCTGAATGACAGCTAGCGTGAGCGTGTCCCCTTCAGCTGGGAATCACACCCCAGTGCCAAGCGTAGATGTCGTCTTAGATCCACTTAATTTCTTTTGGGAGCAGCTGCATCCTTTGTTATTCCAGTTCTAGACCATACACAGCACTCCGCCAATGGGCCTCAAGCCTGACTCTGCTCCCCTGAGCTATGCCAGGGTTAGGCTGCTCACAGCTCTGCCAATACTGATCTGCTGCAGCTCTTTGCTATTCCGCTTTTAGGCCACACCTAACTCTGCCATTGCACCGTTAGCTTGACCCGCTGCACCCTCTGATGTTCCAGTCCTGCCCATTATTACTGATGGGGCATGAGGCAGGACAGACTGCCACTTGGTCTTCTGTAACCACTAGTTACTGTGAGTCATGAAGGTTGGGTCCAGAATCTCATGTTCTCAAAGTGTTTGGTTCTGGGGTTTTGGTTCAAGCCCGTCATTAAATTATATAGCACCTGCCACCTGAAGAATTCCAAAGCACTTTAACAGTATCTTGCTGTTTAGTTCATGTGCCTCACTGCCCTTGAATGGATGGAAGAAGAATGGCTTAACTGTGTGCCATAGGCTCCATACTGCTAACTGTAAATGGAGATTCTCCTTTACCTCAAATAGGAAAGACCTGTGTTTTGCAATCCTATCCCTGTTATCATGGCAATGTTCTCAGCAGCCATGGTGTGCAGCACAGTGAAAACCAGGAAGTCTTTGCATAGGTTACAATATTACACCAGGAGCACTCTACTATAACTGCAATGCAGACATGTCTGGGGTGGAACCCTGCAGTTGCCCCCACAATGTTGTCCAGCAGTTTACAGGAGGAAGTGAAGAATCCTGAACACAATGGAAACTTCAGGAGGAAGGTCATGATCTGAACTGGAATCTGGTCCATTCTGCAGGGTCCCAAATATAAAAACTATGGGGTTTAGCTTAGCAAGCTCCGCCTGTCTAGCTAGGCATTTCCCACGTGCCATCGCAGCAAACCCATTCTCAAGACCGGCCTAGCACTTCTCCACGAAGGACCCTATTGTGCTTTTGCAGAGAGCTGGGCCGTACAGTGCTCTCTGCACACATTGATCTCTATCTGATTTCTTCAGCTCTGCAGTTTCCTTGGCCAACAGCTCTCTCCCTGCCCTTTGCTGCCACCAGTTCTCCCTTGGGCTCCATCCCAGCAGTGACCCTGCTGAGTCATGCATGGTCTGGGCCCTACCACGCTGTCCAGTTTGCACCCTTCAGTCTGTGACTACCCCTTCACATAGAGAGCCACTTAATCCAGAGTACTTCCTCACCTCTTGCTCCAGCCGAGCCACTGGCCATTCACCTGCCAGCAATTAATGTGCCTCATTTGGAGACACTGAGCGAAAGGCTGAGATACTGAGGACTAATCTCTCTGCTGTTAATGCGCTTGGCCAGGTTTCAGCAGCTCAGTATCCCATGGATTAGCAATAGCCACCCTGCCAATGCTCTGAATCTCAGCCCTGGCAACCGCTGTTTGAAAACTGGCACAGACCGACTCACCAAAAAAAATATAAATCCCAGCCTGTGATGCTCCCGCACTCCCGACGCAAGGAGCAGGCGGGAACTTTTCTGGGCTGCCTGCAGTGGGATCGGCTCATTGAAGATGTGGTGCACTCAGACCCTGGCCAGCCAAGCAGCAACAAGAGTGAGCTCTGAAGGGAGCTCAGGCCACCCCCTTCAACCAGAGGGGTGGGCTGCCCATGTGCGGGATCTTTGGGACTGTAGGGGGAAAAGGAAGAGGATCCCGGAGGAGGTGCCACCTAAAGCCTTGTCTGTGTCCTTCGTTAACCACATGATCTTTAACAAAACCCAGGTTAGCTAATCAGACTTCAGTTATGACCCCCCAGGCTGGAACTTTCAACCCTGCCAGGAGGGGGACCCTCTACAGAGCTTCAAACCCAGAGCCTGACACAGCCTTGCCATCCAAGCCAGCCAGCTTTGGGCATCAAGGAATCTTCAATTCTGCTTCCTGGCCTAGGGGCCCAGGCTGGGCTGAAGCCACTGATTTATGGAACCCCACTTAACCTGTTATCCCCTGGCACCATCACTGCCTGGTATTTCCCCTTCTAAGGTTTGGGCCCATCCCCTTGTCTTTGGAAACCAGACTTGGACCTCACTCAGAGCCCCGGTTCCTCCCCATAATAGCAAGAGAGTTTTCCTTTTGGAAAGTGAATTATGTCCCCGTTCACCAGGTAAGCAAAAGAGAAAACCCAGCAACACAGGCCTGGCCTAGCGCACCAACAACTGCGTAACACAAAGCAGAGAGAAGACTCCAATGTGAGGATCTCACATGGTCTTTCCCTCCTATGCCAACAAAGACGCAGAGGGCTGAGGAAGCACATTCGTGTCTTTCGCTGGTGACTTCCTACTGGCCCTTTTGAGAACAGCCCCAGGTGAGGAATCTGGATCCAGATCACCTCAGCTGTAGGGACAAGTTACCTGACACAGGAGCCCTGAGGAAGAAGGCAATGCATGGCAAAAACAATTGGGTGGGGAGGCTGTTGGGACTTCACGAAGGGATAAGAAGAGCTTGCCCGACTGGAAGAAAATCTCAAGTCCCAGCTCAGGCGGGAGCCCTGGATAAGCAGCCTGAGATATAACTCAATGCCCTTGCACAATGAAAAGGTGCCTATAGCTTAGTTCAGCTTCCCTGTAAAGGTCACTGATGCAACAATAGCAAACAAGAGCGGGGAGGTGGGATTCAGCCCTGAGACCCCTGACCTTTGGTGCGGAGGACTTCCACTTCCTGAAGAGCTGAAGGAGCCTGATGGGTGCTCTCAACCAGCAGAGGGGCATAGAACACGTCCCGTCACATTTCCGAAGCGAGAACACACATACGCACACCGTTGAGCAGATGTAGCGCTTGGCCAGCTGGCGTGTCCCTGCAGGATGCATCCCAGCACTGATGGCTGCATTGCTTCAGGCCCGGGCCCAGCAGGTGATGAGCATGCCAAGTGAAGGGAATTAAATGTGCCTCTGAAGCACTAGTCAAAACTTGACATCTGCCTATGAAATAAGAGACAGGGCCACCCAGAGGGGGGGGCAAGTGGGGCAATTTGCCCCAGGCCCCGCAGGGCCCCCCACGAGAATATAGTATTCTATCGTATTGCAACTTTTTTGTATGGAAGGGGCCCCCAAAATTGCTTTGCCCCAGGCCCCCTGAATCCTCTGGGCGGCCCTGATAAGAGACGGTACATACTAGGGCCTGATCGAAAGCATCCCACTGACAATGGGCTTTGGATCAGACTCTTAGACAGCACCATCTATCTGAGGGGTTCAAGCACTTTACGTACATGAAGGTTGGCTAAATCTCAAGTTCAAAACACCTACATGCCTTGGAAAAACAGGTCCAGTCTCAGCGACATTGACTCAGCACTTCATTTTCCCCAAGTAAATCAGCTGAGAAGCGGCAATTTAGTGTGCGGGAAACTGTCAGGTGAGACCTCCTAACCCTAGGTGCCGCATGAATGTGCCATGGTGAAGGGAGCTCTACAAATATGTACAGAGATTGACGCTGGGGCCATGATTCAGGCAATGCATTTAAGCACACACTTAACTGCTTTGCTGAATTAGGGCCTAAATCTCCATGGCATTGTTTGTTTGTAAAAGATCTTTGTCCCAGTGCACTTGGTCAAAATTGGTCCTCCTTCCACTGGTGGGCAATGTCCTGCCCATTTTCTATGACCCTCCACCCCAGAAGTGGCTGCATTCCAGTGTTATAGATCCCAGTGTAAACGCCCATTAATACTGGCAAGAACGGTGCTATATACACACAATAAATAGTATTTTAAGCCTCACAACGCCCCTGTGAGATACGCTGATATTATGCTGATTTTACAAATGAGGGAAAATGAGATACACGAAGGCCTTGGCATCTTATCTCAGAAAAGGAGTGGCTCATCAGGGAATAGAACCGCGGAGTCCTAACTCCCAGGACTGTTCCCTCTATAGCAGTGGAGATGGTGACCAGGAAATTTCGGTCTGATGTCCACATGGGCCCCCTCACGCTGGTAGCAGCTTTATAGCTGCCGGTACTGTTGTGCTCCCATCTCGTTGATAAAAAGCCTCCTTTCCCAGTGCTAAGTGCTTGAGGGATGCCCCTCATGTGTTTGCAGCTCTGCCCCAGTGATTTTATGGTTATTGGCTATTGTTCCAGCTTTCTCAAAGGAATCCAACATTAAAATAGCTTTCCATATTCCTCGGGTAAGTTCCATCATCTCCGGGCAGCAGCCGTTCGTTCATGTCATCTGAGCGATGCTGCCGTCGCCGCCGAGCACCTCAAGCCCGTCTTCCTGACGCGGTTAATTAAAGCAGAATTGCTCAATAATTCCACTGTGCATTCTCGGGCACCTGGTCACTCACCTCTCGTGTGCACAGACAACTAATTTTTAGGCTGTTAGTACGGGGGGACTGGAACGAGAATATTAATTCCAGCTGCCGGGGAGAAAGCTTTGCTGGTTCACAAGTCTGTAGGCAGGGCCAAGTCATAAGAGGTGCCGAACCCCCACAATTCTTATGAAAATCATTGGGTGCTGAAGGTGTTCAAGGATTTGCAGGAGAGGACCCAGTTTTGGGGGTAGGGATCTAGAGTTAAAGTGACTTCCCTCCACTCCATATTCAGTGCTTGTGTAGTTATCATTATGTATCTATTGTGGTAGGACCTGGAAACCTCAACTAAGATCAGAGCCCCATTGTGCTAGGCACTGTATACACACACACACACACAAACTGTAAGAGATAGCCCCTGCTCAGACCAGCTGACAGTAACTATACAAGGCAGACAAAGGGGGAGTACACAAATATTATCCTCATATTTCAAAGGGGAAATTGAGGCACAGAGTAAGTGATTTGCCAAGGTCACACGGGGAGCCTGTAGCAAACAGGGACTTGCACCCAGATCTCCTTGACTCCTAAAGCAGTGACTTAACCACAAGACCATCCCCTTCCTCTTAGCCTGTCTAGAAAAGGACAGGACCAAATTATTATTTTCCCCTGGCATTGATTGAAATGTCAATTGAATGAGACCAAACAGTGTTTTATACTCTTTGGGACTACTGCTATGGACAAGAGTCCATAAGGACACACGGATCACAGCTCTGATCTAGTTAATGGATATTAGAGACACAAAGTGCTTTT
The DNA here is from genome assembly GCA_003942145.1 of Platysternon megacephalum. Taxonomy (NCBI): domain Eukaryota; kingdom Metazoa; phylum Chordata; order Testudines; family Platysternidae; genus Platysternon; species Platysternon megacephalum. Next base: position 9,351,975 of record QXTE01000053.1, read on the forward strand.
GAATGTGCACAATTAGTTTCATCTGATAATTAGGTAAAGGGGTGAAAGCGCCTTTCTAGGAAATATGGTAATAGGTATTGATTGGAAAATGGTACTGCTTTACCAGAGCCGGGATGCAATATAAGGTTAAAGGATTTTAATTAATGAAAAAGCTTTTTTATGAAATGACGATGTCATTCATGGAGAGAGCAGTCCATGACCTCCAGTTAAGTGGAGACACTTTTTAATAGGGCACCGCATGTAAGATCATTACTCGCTCTTCTTCTCTGCTGAATAAATAATTAGCACTTATGGAAGAGCACAGGCCTGAGTCTCTAGTTAATGCTCTGCCAGGGTTTTCCTATTCCATTTTCCTGGGGCAATAGACTTCCTCATGTAAAATCGGTGCTACTGAAACTGGACAGGCCAGGAGACTGAGGTCCTCTGGATATCCATAGGAAAGGTACAGGACTCTCCATCACTGTAAGATTCTCCACCAACATGACTCAACCTTGCCCTGGTGGGACCATATCAACATATGTGAGCGGAGATCCATGAGGGAGCCAGCTGGTGCTGGCGGAGAAGGTGACTTTTGTAAGACAGCCTGCATGTCCATTGTCCACTAGGAGGTGGATTATAGGCCTGATCCTATGCCCACTGAAATCAATGCCACACCTCCCATTGATTTCAATGGCACAGGATTGGGTTCTAAGGCTTCTAGATTGTTTCACAAAGGGCCATCAAACTGGCATCAGATAGTATGAACGGCGAACCGGGGCAGCGTCTGAACTGGTGGTCTAGAAATGAAAGGCCCTGTGCCTATCACCTGAGCCATCTGTTTCCGCAAGGAAAAGACTTTCTGTTTGTATATAAAGGTTAATCTGTTTTTAACTCATACAAGTGTAAGCAGAAATAAACATTAGCTCCTTTATGACTCTTTCTGGCATTTGCACTGCTTCCATTTGAAAACCGAAATGTAATGAATTCTAAATGCAGTCCAGAGCAGGAACTGTCAATCCTTTAATTGTTCAGTATGCATTACTGCTGACATGTTCGATGGAGTTATTTCTTTTTAAAGAGACTCTATCAACTTAAGTTGGGCCCCAAATGGATGGTGAGTTTACAACACTTGGTAATGGTTCTGCTACCAAGGCAGCTGTGCACTCCAAAAATGATTAAATCAGAGTGAACTAAATTTACCTTCATCCCAGGCCAATGGTGCTTTCACTGTTAATGATTTAGCAGAATAGCTCTTCTAAACCATAGACCATAGCACATCCCTCAGCCCACGCCGCTTCCTGCAATGCCCACTGGCCTGGAACGGCGAACCGCGGCCAGTGGGAGCTGCAATCGGCTGAACCTGCGGACGCTGCACGTAAACAAACCGTCCCGGCCCGCCAGCGGATTTCCCTGACGGGCCACGTGCCAAAGGTTGCCGATCCCTGACATAGACCATCTAGGGCAGATGATTCAGTGCCCCACATGGCGTTCCACTCAGAGCCTCCAAAGCAGCAGGACTTGATTAGCCTGACAGCCACAGCAGAGCACAGATAGGACCTTGCAAATGTGCCTTTTATTAAGGAGCAAATATGTAGCTCAGGCCCTACCTAAAATGTGCTACCGAGAATTCATTGTTAATGGGACAGATCCTGAGCCCCTGACGTCAGTGGAGTGTTCTGATACCCACTTCAGGGGGCACAGGAGCAGGGCGTTTCAGCTAAGGCAAGTTTTATTTTCTATTTTGTTCCTCACCATGGCATCTGTCTGCATGCCTACATTCCAGCTGTAAACTTTCTCCTGCAGAGCTGGGAACCCCAACAGAGCAGCACTGTCCGATACTCAGAAAAAAGTGAAACTGACCAGACAGGCTAACCAGGCCAGGCCAGCCTTGCTGCCCAAGTTGAATGAAGAGCACAAAGCATACAAACCTCATCTAGGAGGGCAAAGTGGATACAATTCCTTCAGTTTATGGTGGTGTTAGCAACACACCAAAGGGCATTTCTTCTTTTAACTCTGTGATTATAGATCCATTCACACCCCTTTTAGTGAATTTGGTAAAAGCTAGCCAAATCCAATGAAAAAAATCAGAGAAAAGCAACATTATCCACTGAAACGTCAGACAAATATCGATTTCCTCATGAAGAGCTTACTCGGATGCCCTGAGAGTGTCAATACACAACATTAAAATTTCACAGGTTCTTGACCAAGGTGACTTTCCCTCAGTAAGAATGATCTACACATCAAGCGATCTACACATCTTCCCTAAGTAAGAATGATCTACCCATTCAGGGGGAAGGGATAGCTCAGTGGTTTGAGCATTGGCCCGCTAAACCCAGGGTTGTCAGTTCAATCCTTGATGGGGCCATTTAGGGATCTGGGGCAAAAAATTGGTCCTGCCAGTGAAGGCAGGGGGCTGGACTCAATGACCTTTCAAGGGCCCTTCCAGTTCTATGAGATAGGTATATCTCAAAAAAAAAAAAAAAAAAAAAAGCCAGCCCACTGATCGTGGCAGGTGTGTGGGCTTTCAGGAACCCCTCCCTCTGCTGGATCAACAGAAAAGCACCCTTCATCCATATTATACTCTGTTACACATGAAAGGAAACTGAGGTGCATAGAGCTTAAGTGACTGGCCCAAGGTCCCAGTAAATCAGCAGCAGAAACAGGAAAAGAATCCAGGAGCCTAGATACCATGGTGATGGGCACTTTGCAAATACAATAGGCAGATCCCTGACACTTGTGCACTGCATTAACCTACAGCCACATTCTCTCTTAGGGCCCAATCTAACAACAACGGAAGCCAATGGTATTTTTTTCTATTGACTTCAATGGGAGTTGGATCAGGCCCTTAATCCCTCATGGCTTTGTGATTGCAGAGAATTTCCTCTGCATCACATCTCAATATGCGGATGGGTTAAAGTGAACGTCAGTCACATCAAGCCTGATTGTGAAGAGCCCTTGGCTGTAGAAAACAAAGCACTGAGCGTCCATTGGCTGCACATCTCTGTCTCCTTTCCCCCACTCTTTGCATTTTGCTTCTACTCATCCATATGCACTAACGTCCCGAACTCTCAGAACCAAGCCCAGCAGCACTCCTGGGTTAAATTAAACCAGGGCTGGTCTCTGCCGGGGTTCCAAGTGCTAGTCATGCTCCAGATTCTGTCTTTTTCAGTGTGGTTTAGTGGTTAGAGCACAGGACAGGGTCAGGACTCCTGGGTTCCCTGTTCCCAGCTTAATCGCTTAATGCCTCAGTTTCCCCATGTGTTAGACAATATAATAGCAATAAAGGTGCTGTGGTATCTAAGTGCAGAGTGTCATCATTATTCCCTTTCCTCTCCAATCCTCCTTCTTTTCTCTCAGGAATGTCACGGGGGAATAAAAAATCAGGAGATGCTCTGAAAAACTGAAAGGGACCTCTCCCCTCCACCCGACTGAGGCTAGGAATACAATTCTAATTTTATTGTCTCAGCCACTCCATTATCCAAATAGCCCCCCTCACTCGTTTCCTGGTGCATTTGCAGACACATTAGTATAATGGTGCTGTTAAACAGCTGCTGCCTTCCACCCCAGATGCATGTCAGTGGTGGAAAAAGCAATGATGATCCCTGTCTAGCTCATAGGGCTCTCACTAATTTTAGGGGAGCTTGAGCACACCAGGGTTGCAGAATCAAGTCTATATGGTGTAAAACCCTTTGAGATACTATGTAAGTGTGCATCGATATATGTTACAGGCATGTATTTTGGCACACGTTTGTCCACCATATTATAAACAAAGACCCCTTATACTGTCTAGTTTATCATTTATAAACCATAAGGTTTCTGCTCAAAATACCGGGACCAATTCTCTATCGTGGCCCCCTTGCACTCAATTGCTGGCATACATCTGGCAGACTCAGAGAAGCTGGGAATTTCCTTAGTGTAGGGAAACACCAAGGATCGTACAATATGCAGATTTGCTCTGTGTTTCCCTCCACCATTCATTCAGCCCCCCACATATGGGATCTGGCTGGAACATCGCTACACCTCAGCTATTTCCAGGAGCTGGAAGGAGTCATAGATTCCAAGACCAGAAAGAACCACTGTGATCACGTCTGACCTCCTGCATAGCACAGGCCAGAGAACGTCTCTGAAAAAATTCCTTTTGAACTACATACGTCTTTCTTTAAAAATTGCCAATGGTGGAGAAAGCACCATGACCCTTGGAAAATTGTTCCAACGGTCAATGACCCTCATTGTTAAACATTTATGCAATACTGCCAGTCTGAATTTGTCTAGCTTCAACTTCCAGGCACTGGATCTCGTTATACTTTTGTCTGCTAGTCTGAAGAGCCCATGATTAAATATTTGTTCCCCATGTAGGTACTTATAGACCGTGATCAAGTCTATAAGTCTTAACCTTCTCTTTGTTAAGCTAAATAGATTGAACTCCTTGAGTTTATCACCACATGGCATGTTTTCTAATAATTCATTCCCATGGCTCTTCTCTGAACCCTCTCCAATTTACCAACAGCTTTCTTGAGACAGCTGGGTAAAAGTTAGAGCAGCCCTAAGGGAGCTCTGACTTATACCAGGTAGAAGAAGCAGAGAAGTGCAAAGGTGCCATAAAGCTTTTGCTCCCTGTACCAAGCAGACCTCAGCCAGAGCTGTGGATTGAGCAGATTATAATTCCCCATGTTTAATATTAAGCCTGGGGTAAATCTGCACCAGAGAAGACAGATTGTTCTTTTCTGGGGTAGGATGGTGGCTAGAAATAAATGGCAAACAAAAAATTCATCTCACTGAGATATGTGACACGTTTCCAGGCATCTGATCCAGGCCCAATACAAATACCAATTTTTCAAGAGAATCTCATCTACCCAATAAAAAATTGCCCATTGCTTCTGTAGGACTCGGGGGGGTGGGGGTGGGGTCAATTAGGGATGAGTCCCCTCCCCACCAAATAATCTCCCCCCATTTTTGCTTTTGAGAAAAACAGACCAAAACCCGCAATTTTTCACCTTGTGTGCAATTCCCCTCCCCCGCTCTCGATACCTGCATCTATGAACTTTCATTGGTGGGGGCGGGAGGAGTCAGAATTAAAAGCCTCAAACATCTTGCTGCATCTACCTTTAGGTAGAAAGAATAACCCCCCAAAATCCTTCTGAACAGGTTCCCGTGGGGGCAGGTGGAAGAGTCGGTGAATCCGGACGGTTATCTGCTCATATGTGATTTTTATGCCACAATTAGTAGTAAATGGATTGATCGTCTGTTTAAAAAAGAAATACAGTCTGATGGAGAAAAGGGAAGGTCGTCTGGCCTGTGTGGGAATGGGGAGAACCTGTAATAACCTGTCCATGCAAAAATCTGTTCGTGCAACTGGGCTTCTCCTGTGCTGCTTGCTCCTACTGCCTGACTCTGGTAACCTGACCCTGCCTGCCGCCTGACACCTCTCAGTCTGCCCCCTGGCATATCTCAGATTCTAACCTCCTGGCATCTGACCCGGCCTGGATTCCAACTCCTGCTCTGATTACTATGTCAAACCGCCCACGTCCTGGCCGTGACCGCCTCTTGAGTCCCAACCTAGATCCCTAACCCCCCACCCCCCATCGGAATGCCCACACTGGCAGTGTTCATTTGGCCATCTTAAAGTTGCAGAAACAATATCATGTGACTTAGGTGGACCAATCACATTTGGTGTTTAGTCAAAGCAAGCACAGTAGTTCACAAACATTCCATGGGCTGAAGTTTCCCATCAGGGGGTTTCCCATCAGGGGGTCAAACAACTATGAATAACCACGGATGGGCAAATCAAAGCCTACGGATAAGATGTTAACAGAAAACAAAAGCTAAGTCAATTAGCTAGATGGGAAATAAATAATTAGCTGGGAATAAGGAGTAGGAGTGAAATGCACCTCAGTGCAAAGCGCCATTTAACTAGGGCGGATGTGTCTTGGGCTGTCCCTCTGCAGGACAGTGAATTTCACTGTCTAGCAGCATTTCTCAAAGTGGAGGGGGACGCCCGCTGCGAGGGACTAGCCGGAGGCATGGACAGATGGCTCAATTGTCCGCCAGTCTCAGCTTTCATTTAAAAAAAGAATTCTCTCACTGGTAGGACTGCGAAGAGAACCTTCAAAATGTGACGGACGTCTGCTTGAATTTGCGGTGAGCCTGAAACAATAGCTTTCAGGTGCAAACTGCCTCAATCGTTTCAGTGGGTGCTCACTGAGATGCTACCAATGATACTTGAAATGTGCACACTGTTAACTGTTTGTCTCACGGCTCAGAGACCCATGTGTGACGCAGTAGGGAGTGGGCGGACTGACCTGGGAATGTCGTCTAGTTTTACTGGGACTGTCTGCATTGGGGATGGGATAGCAGGGGATGATACCTGAGCAGGGAGGGGGATGGCGCCAGGTGACACCTTTGCCTGGGAAACTGGACAAAGGCTGGAGGAGGAGCTGGGGGGAGGGGGAGTGAGACTGCTGAAGGGGGTTTTTTCAGTCTTGGGTTGGCTGGGGAATCGGAGGGAACCCCAAGGTTGGGGGTCTAAGCTCCCTACCCCCCAGAAGGACCTGACTAAGGGGTCCTGTTTATGCCGACAAGCTCTGATTTGGACTGTGTTCCTGTCGTCTAATAAACCTTCTGTTCTACTGTCTGGCTGAGAGTCACGGTGAATCGCAGGAAGCCGGGGGTGCAGGGCCTTGTCTCCCCCCAAACGCCGTGACAGCATGTAAGACAGGGCAGGAGGGATCGTATTCCGAAGATTTACACCAGTGTGGGGCACTAAGGTCTAGCCAAGGGTGAAGTGTGTGGAAAAGGGTAGGTCTTTCTTAACACATGGCAGAGCTCCATGGGGGAGTGACTGGATTTATTTCCCAGAAGGTGAGAGCTCAGCTTTCCAGCTGATGAATTGCAGGAAAGGCAGACAGACCCTCAGCTCCCATACAATTCTCTTCCTGAGTATTTCTGTGCAAGAGTCGTGCCCCCAAGTGCTACCCTGCCCAAGATGCCCAGGCGGCTGTCAAACAAGGGGATTAACATCAGATGGGTCCCAGCGCAAGGAAATTCTAGAAGTGTCTCTGTTTACCGCCGGCCTGTCTTGGGGACTGGTGTTTCCAATCAATTAGACACGTCACTGGAGGATTTCTCTGCTAATTATTTGAGTTTATTATTTCTGAAGCCAGGTTACACTCAGAATTCCAGAGGTCAAATGGGGTCACGCAGCCAATCAGTTCCACATTTTCCTAAGCGAAAAGGCCCAGCGTAATCAGTCACTGCCAAGTGGTTCATAATGACCAACCCACTAGTTAATGGCCCGAGGCGAAAGCCTTAGGGGCAGTTAATGCTCTTAGAGAGCAGGAGAGAGACAGGCTGAAACTAAAGGCAAATGGCCATTTTGGAAGATATTACAGGACCGACACTCGAAAGGAGGCAGCAGCCCCTGCTCAACCACTTACAATGACTGTAGATGGGTTTGCTTCTTATCCCAAACAGCTGGCAGGTCAGGGACCCAACCTAGGCTGTTGCTTTGCTTCGCCCAACTGCTTCAAGCCATGAGTCCTGGGCTTATTTCCTTGGGGGAGGGGGAAACAACCTTCTTTGGAAGGGCTCTTCCACTGGAGCCTGATGCAACTGGAACATGCCTGTGGAGTTTGATGGTTCGGGATCCAAACAGTAAAGGGCGTTGCATTTCCAAAGCGCTACACTAGGAATGCCCCATTCACACTCAGGTGAAGTAAATCAGTAGCATCCCCATTTTAAAGATGAGGCAAATGCAGGCCAGAGAGGAGAAGTGATTTCCCAAGGTCACACAGCACAAGGACAGGAACTCAGCAACCCACTGGGCCATACAAAAATCCCCCGTGTAGCCATGAACTGTGAGCTCTTCCCTCCACCTCTCCCCCTGCAAGTGGATTTAATGCTGGCAAAAGGGGTCAGCTTGAGGGCCTGTTTCTACAGGCCAGAGGCAGCACACTGCATGCTTCCCCATGCTGTGACCCAGCAATGGGTCACACCTTTGCCCTGAAGAAACCACTGTAGAAGGGAGAGTAATTCAACCTCAAAGGCACCCTGCAGAGGCTGCCAAGCAGGGGGAAAGCAACCCCAAACTCATTTTGCATTGCCCACCAAACGGCCATGAGAAAGTTGGGTTCCTACTGATTTGGGCCGGATTTGAACTAGTGACCTACAGGTGGAAAGCTCCCTTACCAAGTCCACTGAGAAGCCCATCTCTTGTACTGCACATATATCCTCAACATGTAGGCAGTGCATGCCTGATTGCTTTGCTCTTCCCTGTTGGGTTATTCCTATTTTAGGACTAAGGAAACTCCAGAGCAATCTGTAGCAGAGCCCACAACAATTCAGTCAAGTCACTAAACACGATAAAGACTAAAGCATTGCATCTTTGCAGGGGCACCGAGGGTTCACTGTTCAGTGTCCCACCCAAAGGTCAGTGTGCAGTTTTCAAGAGGGGTTATGGCGACTGTAAAGCTAACATTGGGGAGCTGATAGCTGATTATTTAGTCTCTCTCGAGGGCTTCCGGAGCAGATGGCTCCACCTAGAAGCCAAAAGAGGGTTTCTCTAACTGCCAGCCCTGTGTATGCCACCCAGGAGATGAGACTCACATCGGCTTCTCTCTGCCTCACCAGTACTAAAGGCTTTGTACCTGGAACTCAGCTGTGACGTGTGGAGGCAGAATAGAAACCAGCTGGCTCTCCCATAGCTGTGTAGGCTCTGCAGGGCCAACAGGGGCCAGTGCCATAAACAGAGAAGACTCAGAGTCAGACAGGGAGCAGAAAGGGTTGGTTTAGAAGGTGTCATGTATCTGGAGACGGCTGTGCCTTCCAGTTCCTCAGCAGCCACATGATGGGCTAGAGAACAGACAGCATTTGGCCCATGCTGCTGCTAAATCCTGTATGAAGACTATCCAATGAGATGTTTTCCCCTCCTGTTTGCCTTGGATTGACTAGTGCTCCCTGGCTGGTGTGAGGCCTCTGCATGATGTCCAAGCTCCCACAGCTGCTTCAACGTGATGATGTTGAGTTTGGAGTTTGCCAAACCTTGCAGCTATGATCCAGACGTTAAATCTCTTGTGATCCTACCACCCCCTACTGTGCTGCACGTATTTCAGGAGTGTCCACACAAATACCATAGACAACGAAGCCTTTCAGAACCTGCTAAAATAAAATTGATATCCAGCCACCATCACTTTCTCTTCACACCCATGCTCCAGTCTCTTTCCTCTGGATAGAAGGCATGTCTCCCAGACATCATTCCAATACCAGTTTTAGGCCTTGGTTTCCTGGCCAAACTGCCTCTTCTCTTTGGACTAGCAACTTCTCTGCCAAGGGATGTGCCTGTTCCACCTGCTTGGATAACGGGTAACACAAGTGATATCTACAGCTCTGTTCCTTATTGGCCGTCACAGGATGTGATTCATGATCGGGTGATACTGGAGGGAAAAATAAGAGGCAGATTGATCGTCCACTTCTGGTCAGGGGGCTTATGGGAAAGGATTGAAGGACCGTCATGACTCGACTGTTGTGAGTTCTCTTGGCTTCATGCCTTCACTGCAGTTACCTCGGGGTAGCAACATGCATTAACAGCTACCTTGGGGTCTGCCCTATAACTCAGGGGGTGCCTGAGCCTGGGTTAAGTTTGCAATGAAGGTGAATGCTAGACTAGTGAGAGGGCCAGGCACGAAAGCCTGAGGTACGTGTATTGTTGTTGAGAATCACTCCACTCACGTTCCTGGTATACTAGGCATGGATTAAAGGCTGCAGTTTGGGGCAGTGGCTAGTGATCAGAAGGTTCATTTCAGATAGAGCTTCCCAAGTTGTGAATGCTCATCCAAAACTATTACAACGACCTTACATTAATATAGTGTCTTTCACCACCAGACTTTATAAGCTAATACACACATTATGCACAGGGAGTCATTTATCCATCACTGAAATGCAGCCTCCTGGGGTGGGGGGGAGACACAGCAGCAGTTTAACACTGCACAGTTAAAGACAATAGGTAGATAACAATCCCTATATCCAGTTAAAACCACGGCAGGGATTTTAGGGAGGCAGAATGGTAATGACCCAAGCTGGCATTGAGCTAGGACAATAGGACTAGTGAGTTTACTCTTTGGAAGAGGGTCATGAGAGCCTTAATGATCAAAATGGTCAAACCCTCTGAAATTTTACATTTGATCCAAAAAATGGTACATGAGGCATTTGATGGACAAATGGCATTGGCCATCTGGGACCCTGACTCAGAGGAAAGCAAGCCACATACTCACCTACCAGATTTCAGAGTAGCAACCGTGTTAGTCTGTAGCCGCAAAAAGAACAGGAGTACTTGTGGCAACTTAGAGACTAACAAATTTATTTGAGCATAAGCTTTCCCACGAAAGCTTATGCTCAAATAAATCACCTACCAGAACCACTTTCAGCATCATCTTGTCCCACGCAGTTCTAATTTGTCTCCAGTCAGGGCCGTAACCAGGGTGGGGCACAAAGCTACGGGGTTGGAAAAACGATGAAAAAAATGGTAAGGGGCACAAATACGCTTGCTTGCCCCGAGCACTAAAATGCCTAGTTACAGCTCTGTCTCCAGTCACAATCAGAAACTCCACCGAGACATTAAAGTTTAAGGCACTTTTTCAAACATTCAACAAAAAAAAAAGAAGAAGAAGAAGAAAAAGATTCACTTTGAGTTTTGAGTGAAGGTTTTTGCTGGATCTGATTTTATCTGATCCAATATATTCATCTCCAACAATAATTACTATAAGATCAATGCAAGGAGAGATACAATGCAGTACTATTAAACTGGGAAGTTGTGTTTACTTTACACACAAGAGTGGCCAGACACTTACGCTCACAGAATGGCCTTTCCTTTAGATGATGAGAACAAAAAACAAGAAAGAACAAAAGTAAAGTGTGCATGAGAGAGAGAGCAGTGCGTCTCTCTCTTCAGACAGTCTGCACTGAGCTCTGACAACAAAATGGCTACTGAACATTGTACATGTGAAGGAAGCTTCAAAATTTAAAGGTGCAGTGTATAGATAGTAAAAGGCAGCTGACTTCGGTAACTCCATGCACCACAGCAGAACTGGTATAATGAAATTCTCAGAGACAGCAATTATTTTCTTCTAAGAAAGGGCACAGATAGCAAGGTTCAATAACCACCAACGGAAGCAGCTTCCAAGCCCCATTGAAAACGGGAAGGATGTGGGAAACAAGCAGCGCACTCTCTTACACCCAACTCCCCAAATGATCTGGGGCTCTGATTCAGGAAAGCACTTAAGCACAGGCTTAACTTTAAACATGTGCTCAACTACAATTGTGTTGAAATACATAAAGCCCCTTCCTTGTGGGCACTGGTGCCCTATCCTTCAGGACAGAGTGGAATATCAAAGGGGTGGGGGCGGGGGTTGATTAAGAAATGGTGGTTTGAAGTGACCGGAAAACGTAAGGCACTTGAGAGGAGGAGACGCGACTGTCAGAGCAATTGGCGGAGACAGATGTTTAATGGAGTCCAGGATTACAGAGCTGCCAGGCTCCTCATGTAATCACCGGCTTCTTAGATTCCCTCTTTTCTCCTCTCCCGGGTCTATTACAGGGTTGGGGGGAGGGGGGAGGATGGAGATTTTCAGATTTGCCACTAAATTCCTCAAGATTAGAAGGAGGTGGCTTTCTGAGCTGCGCTTAATACACTGACCTCTTCCCAACTGCAACCACAAACAGCCAATCTGCCGCCGTTTAGAGCCACTGGAAATCCATGAACGGGGAGAGAGGAGGAGAAGAATTAAAAACAGGTGCTTTAGTTCTAACTCCAACGCTCCTTTCAGGGTCCCAAGGTGGTGCAGTCATTTCACAAAACATGCTGAGTGTTTCCACATAGGCCTTCCCACAGCAGAGCAAACCCATGGCCCATCTAGCCAAGTAGCCTGTCTCTGTCAATACCAGAGAATTTGTAACGCACCTGATCAGGCAACACTACACCACAGAGGAAATGTCTGCTTAACTTTCCAACTGGGGATCAGTTCATGCCCTGAAACATGAGACTCAACAGCCATCATTTCCATCCCAGCAAATGGCACCATTGATTCTATTCTTCTTCATGTGCAATCTAGTTCTTTTCTTGAATCTCAGTAACATCCTGCAGCAGGGAGTTCCTCCGATCCATTAGACGTTGTTCTTAGGAAATATTGCCTTTCTCCCAGATTAAATCTGTCACCTTTTAATTTCATTGTGTGCCTTCTCTTCCTTGCATTATGGAGAAAAGTTGCCTCTGAGCAGCATAAGGAGGAATTATCTAGGAGCTGCAAGAATTCTTTTCCAGACCAAGAGCTGAAGGCTTAAATTCAGCATTGGCAGGGGGTTTAAGAAAACTAACAGCCAGATGAGACTCAAATAGCGCCACAGCTGGTAGTCTTAAAGCATTGGTTATAGACCTAATGCAGAATACTTAGGACAGGAAACAACTACAGTATTGTCATGTGGCCACTGTGAGTGACCAGGAATCTTTTAAAGGTAACGACTGTACCAACTGCTATATCACCCTTGAAATAGTCACATCCGAATGGCACAGCAGCACCCCAAAGGCTGCTGCTTTCCACTGCTGCACACAGAGAGGAAGGATGGTCAACTTGTTAGATCACAAGTCTGAGATTCCCTAATTTAATTCCCTGCTTTGCCACAGACTTCCTGTGTGTGCCATGGGCAAGTCACTTAGTCTCCTTGTGCCTCAGTTCCCCCTCTGTACAACGGGGCTCTGTAGATAAAAACATTAAAGATTGTGAGGAGCCCCATGTAAGTACCTTAGATAGATAGAATCCAATGGCAAAGTTCTAAACCTTTTCTCATTTTTTTTTGTTCTCCTCTGGACTCTCCAATTGGTCCACATCTTTCTTAAAGGGTAGCACTAAGAACTGGACACAGTACTCCAGCTGAGGCCTCACCAGTGCCGAGTAGAGTGGGACACTTACCTCCCATGTCTTACAGGCAACATTCCTGTTAATACACCCCAGAATATTAGCCTCTTTTGCAACTGCATCACACTGTTGACTCATATTCAATTTTGCCATCTGCTATAACCCCCAGATCCTTTTCAGCAGTACTACCACTTACCCAGCTGTTCCCCATTTTGTAGTTGTGCATTTGATTTTTAATTACTAAATGTATCAGTTTCCACTTATCTTTACTGAATTTCATCTTGTTGATTTCAGACCAGTTCTCCAATTTGTCAAGGACATTTTGAATTCTAATTTTGTCCTTTAAAGTGCCTGCAACCCCTCCCGGCCTGGTGTCATCCGCAAATGTTATAAGCATACTCTCCATTTCATTATTCAAATCATTAGTGAAAATTTTGAATAGCACCAGACCCAGGACTGACCCCTACAGGACCTCGCTGGATACGCCCTCCCAGTTTGACAGAGAACCATTTGACAGAGATAACTACTCTGAGCACAGTCTCTAAAACAGTTATGCACCCACCTTATATTAATTTCATCCAGACCACATTTCTCTAATGTGCTTATGAGAATGTCATGTGGGACTGTGTCGAAAGCCTTCCTAAAATGAAGATATATCCTGTCTACAGCTTGCCCCCATCCACTAGGCCAGTAACCCTATCACAGAAGGCAGAAGCAGATTAAGGTCTCTTGGGGCCCTGAGCCAGAGCAAGTGGGGGGGGCCCCGGCTCCAGAACTTCCACCTATGGTCCCACCCCCGTTCCATCCCTTCTGCCTGCAACTCCGCCTATGGCCCCACCCCATTCTGCCCCTTCCCCGGTGGACCGAACCTGTTCCACCTGCGGCCCCACCCCATTTCACCCCTTCCCCCATGGCCCTGCTCCTGTTTCGCCTACAGTCCCACCCCATTCCCCCCCCCCCCTGCAGCCCCACCCCCGTTGGCTCCTTTCTGGCCCTCCCTCCCACCGAAGAAGCGCTGTTCCCCTGCCATAGTCCCGGGGCCGCAGGGGGAGTGAGAGCTCCTCCAGTCCCAAGGGATGCAGTGGGGGTCTGGACACTAGGGCTTCCCCCACCCCGCCCGCCCGCTGCTTTTGCTGGGGACCAGGGTCGGGGCGCTGGGGCTTCCCCTGCCCACCCCACGGCTTCTGCCAGGGGTCCGGGTTTCTGCTGCCCCGCGGCGGATTTCTGCTGCAGCACCCTTTTTCCGGGGCCCCTCAATTGGCTGGGGGCCCTTAGCATGGGCCCCATGGGCCTATTGGCTAATCCGCCCCTGAAAGAAAGAAATTAGGAAGGTTTGGCATGATTTTGACAAATCTTTGACAAATCCTGATGTTTTTGACACATCCTTGCTGGCTGTTCCTTACAACCCTATTATTCTCTAGGTGCTTACAGACTGATTAATAATTTGTTCCAGTATCTTTCTAGGTATCGAAGTTAGGCTGACGATCTATAATACCCTGGATACTCTTTGTTCCCCTTTTTAAAGATAGGTGCTATGTTTACCCTTTCCTAGTTCTCTGGGAGCTCACCTATGTTCCATGAGTTCTCAAAGATAATCACTTAGGGCTTGTCTACATTACCCACTGGATTGAAGGTAAGCGATTGATCCAGCGGGGGTTGATTTATCGTGTCGAATCTAGACGCGATAAATCGACCGCTGAGCACTCTCCCATCGACTCTGGTACTCCACCAGGGCGAGAGGCGCAGGCACAGTCCACGGGGGAGCATCAGCAGTCGACTCACCGCAGTGAAGACACCGCGGTGAGTAGATCTAAGTACATCGACTTCAGCTACGTTATTCACCTAGCTGAAGTTGCATAACTTAAATCGATCCCCCCCCGGTGTAGACCAGATCTAAGAGTTCAGATATTGTTTAGCTATTTCCTTATGTACCCTAGGATGAATTTCATTAAGCCCTGCAGACTTGAATACATCTAACTTATCTAAATATTCTTTAACCTGTTCTTCCCCTATTCCGGCTTCTGTTCCTTCCCCCTTGTTGTTAATATTAATTGTGTTCAGTATCTGGTCACAATTTATCTTTTTGATGAATACTGATTCAAAATAGGCATTAAACACCTCAGTTTTCTTGATGTCATCAGTTATTAGCTCTTCTTCCCTGCTAAACAGAGGACCTACAATTTTCCTTGTCTTTCTCTTTCTCCTAATGTATTTATAAAAGCGTTTCTGATTGCCTTTTATGTCTCTTGCTAGGTGTAACTCATTTTGTGTTTTAGCAGATGGCAGAAGGGGAGATGGATCACCTACATCCCTTCATGTAACAGGAGTTCCTTGATGGTCCATTGCTTTTCTGTTAGACCATCATGATTTTTAACCTCCCCTTGCACATTATCTATGTAGATATCTAGCCCTCAACCTTGTACAACATGGGAACCCCCTAATCATTAATGGAGTTCATTTCCCCATCTGTGAGCTAAGAGAGTGCCCTTTTGCCCACTTTACACACAGGTAACTGACACACACAGAGACTTGTCCAAGGTCACACAAGAAGTTTGTGACACAACCAGGAATGAAACCCAGATCTCCTAAGCCCCTGTCTGGTCCTCTAACCACAAGACCAGCCTTCCTTCCAATACACCATGTCTAATAATACCAGATCCATGAATACATAGAGAACTTCAATCCATCCCCTTTCCTCAGCACCACATTTGCTTGAAAAAGCATTCCCATGGCAACAAAGAGCTACATCCACGTGCAAAAAGGCTACAGATGAGGCCACCAAACACCGCGATGAAATTCCAAACACAAATGCTGCCCGGCAGGACTAAGTAGAGAAACATGACCCAACAGCCACTGGAATCTCTTCTCCTCCTTTGAATGGGACAGTCTGTGCATCTCAACTCCCTCTGCCTGCTGTCCATGGCACCTGTACTCAGCCCCATCCAGGCTCCTAAATGGAGCAGGCAGCACAGCCCAGGGAACACCGAAGCACTGGCTGCTCCTTCGATGTCTGCATGCTGGCAGGAGAAGAGTTAAAACCAGGCTAAATTATGACTGTTTGCCATAATATGCATTGTGCTGATAAAGAAATTATTTCAAGAGAGTCAGCAGCTCAATATGCTGCCGTTTTGCCTTTGGGCCAGAGAGCTTTTATCATTCTTGGCCGAGAAATACAGGCAGGCTTGATCTACACACGCACACAGGCACCCAGTGCCTTTCCCCTTTCCAGCTTAGCACTAGGCCAGTGTGGTGCTGACTCTGTCATTTCTTTGAAGGGATCCACCTGATCTCATTGAACAGATACTTAATGAGGCAAAGGGGAGGGCAGGGGAAGACTGAGAGTTAGCACTTAACGTATCGCTAAGCATTATGGCTGGGAGTGGTAGGGACAGAAGAAAAGAGTCAGAGATAACACAAATCACACCAAACCTTTGCTGAAAACTGGGACCAAACTCAAACCATTTCCCAGGTACTGAAAATCTTCAGGGAACTTTCACCTCCTACCCCCTTGTCTATTGTTTCTGGCCTGGGCTGGGAGCAGATCTACCCAATTACAGAAAGAACATCTCTCCCTCCTTCGGAGTTTATCACAAGCTTTGTGATATTTGATTTTTTTTCTTAAAACATCAGCTCCCAGAGTCATGGGATAATACGAGAATCTCAGCTTTCATTTTTAAAATAAGTACATTTCTAGGCCTCATGCCTGTGGAGAACTGGGAAATGTGACCTGAGTATAATCTAAGGGCTCAGAAACCAGAATCCAAATAAAAAGAAATCCAATTAAAAAAAAAAAACTTATGATTTTTAAGCCAATCTTGTTACTTCCGGGCACTGACTCGTGATTTTGGAACACCTGGGATTAGCAATACTATTGAGGAGACATATATAGAATAACTCACACATCTCAAACTTTCCATTTCTTGGCATTGTTTCGTCTGCGAGAGACGGTGGGAATTGCAGCCTAGGATGTAGATGGTTTGCAATGTCTCATGTGATTGAATAGTCCAGTCCGAGATTTGCATGATCTTTGGCAGTTATTGCAAATGTCTGTATCTTGGCTGGGAGCTGCTTGCTTCCTACAGGATCTTTTCTCTTCAAGCTGTAGGAGCCAGCTTCTGTCATGGACTTTGATACCCTGATGGAGACGATGGCGCCACTTGTTACGATCACTTGCCAAGACTTCCCATTGGTCAGGATCAATTCCAAATTCCTTCATCTCACTTGCATGTGTCTTTCTAGTGAAGCTTGGTATGTCCTGTTGTTCTTGTTCCCTCTGTCAGCTTCCCGTATAGCATGTCCTTGGGTATGCGTCCATCTTCCAACTTACTCAGATGGCCCAGCCAGCACAGTCGTCTTTGCTTGATCAGGGCTGTCACACTTGGTAAATTTGCCCTTTGAAGAACCTCTGCGTTGGTAACTTTATCCTGCCATTTGGAGTTGAGTATGCGGCGTAAACAGCGTAGGTGGAAACTGTTCAACCTTTTCTCCTGAGGAGCATAAGTTGTCCATGTTGCCCTACGATACATAAGAGTGGTGAGGACGCAGGCTTGGTACACTAGCATTTTGGTCTTAATGGTCAGCTTTGGGTTGTTCCATGCTCTTTTAGTCAGTCTGCTGAAGGTGGTGGCAGCCTTTCCAATGGGAACATTTAGTTCTTCATCCAGTGAGAGGTTGGTGGTCACTGTAGAATCTAAACAGCTGAACGTCTGGACTATTTCTAGCTGGTTGGCATTTAAGGTAATTGAAGGATCTTGTGGAACCCTCTGTCCTAATACAACCATTTTCTTGATGCTGATGGTGAGAGCAAATGCCCGACAGGAACTTGAAAGGCAGTCCATGAGTTCTTGTAGTAGATCTTCATTGTGGGCTATGAGGACAGCATCATCAGCGAATAGAAGTTCCCTGATTAGCACCTTTCTAACTTTGGTCTTTGACTTAAGTCAGGACAGGTTGAAGAGTTTCCCATCTGATCTTGTGTGGAGATACACTGCATCTTTCATGTCCTTAACACACAGTTCAAGAGTACCGAGAAGATTCCAAAGAGTGTAGGGGCAAGAACACATCCTTGCTTCACTCTGCTTTTCATCTCAAAGCTGTCTGAAGTGGACCTGTCAAACTGGACAGTGGCTCTCATGTTGTTGTGGAATGAACATATAAGATCTAAGGTTTCTAACCATTAGAGGAGTGAAGTTCTGGAACAGCCTTCCAAGGGGAGTAGTGGGGGCAAAAGACATATCTGGCTTCAAGACTAAGCTTGATAAGTTTATGGAGGGGATGGTATGATGGACTAGCCTAATTTTGGCAATTAATTGATCTTTGATTATTGGCAGGTAAATATGCCCAATGGTCTGTGATGGGATGTTAGATGGGGTGGGGTCTGAGTTACTACAGAGAATTCTTTCCTGGGTGCTGGCTGGTGAGTCTTGCCCACATGCTCAGGGTGTAACTGATCGCCATATTTGGGGTCGGGAAGGAATTTTCCTCCAGGGCAGATTGGCAGAGGCCCTGGAGGTTTTTCGCCTTCCTCTGCAGCATGGGGCACGGGTCACTTGCTGGAGGCTTCTCTGCACCTTGAGGTCTTTAAACCACGATTTGGGGACTTCAATAACTCGGGCATAGGTTAGGGGTTTGTTACAGGAGTGGGTGGGTGAGATTCTGTGGCCTGCGTTGTGCAGGAGGTCAGACTAGATGATCATAATGGTCCCTTCTGACCTTAAAGTCTATGAGTCTATGAGAGTTGGTGAGCATCCTATCTTTTCTAGTATTGCAAATAGACCTGCTCTGCTGATTGTGTCGAATGCTTTGGTTAGGTCCACAAAGGCGATATACAATGGTCAGTTTTGCTCTCTGCACTTTTCTTGGAGTTGACACAGAGAAAATATCATGTCTATAGTTGATCTTCCAGCCCCGAATCCGTACTGTGATTCAGGGTAGACACGATTCGCCAGCTGTTGTAGGCCAAGAAACTAGAAACATTCCATATAGTTAAAAATAATTGAAATCTTATGCATAGGCTATATTTGAAGAAACTAATTAATGAAGAAACTAATAGGCTATAGACTGGTGCAGATCAACACCTCGGTTAACTCAAGTGGGGGGACATTGTGACATCAGAAGTTACTCAATCAATCACCACCTTAACCTCTACAGCTAATTTGCATGCAGCTATTCTATTGGCTGTAATGACTCAGTGGTATTAATACATCTCATAAGGCAGGTAAGTATCAACCTTCCCTATTTTGCTGATTGGGAAGCAGACACCAATTGCAAGTGAGCTGCTCCCAGAGCAATGCATTAGAGTAATGTCATCCCAACAGTGCATAAGACAGGAAGTGAAATTTCAAGAGTGAAATTGACTCAAATGCACCAAGTAAACAAATTTTAAAAAATACAGGGGGGAAAAACACCCTCTCCATTTTCTTGTCATATAGAGGTTAATTTTGGCAACAGTAAGTACAACGTTCTCAGAATGCAGTATTTGCCAACCATTACTGTTCAAAAATCATGAATCAGCTTCCTTCCCCAAATCATGAGACTGATTCAAAAATCATGAGCTTTGAACATTAATAAATGTAGGGTTCTTGTTATTGGTCTTCTGGGTTTTGAACCCTTAGGTTTCATGTTTCCCAGCCCTTCTCTGTGAACTTGATGGCTAGAGATGTAATTTCTATTTAAAAAGAAAGCTGAGATTATCATGTAATCACATGACTCCAGGAGGTTGGGGCTTTATGAAACAATACAAAATATCGTGAGCCTCACAAGAGTTGGCAACACTGATATGGCAATATGATTTTCGGCTTCACTGTCTCCTTTCAAATAACATGCCTGAGCTCACAGTGTGACAACCCAGATTAGAATCCAAGAGTTCCTAGCGCCCAGTCCTGGGCTCAGACTGCTAGATCACACCGTCACCTGAACACTTCCGCTTGAAGGAGGTGTGGAGACATCCTCAGCAAGCAGATCGGCACGGAGATGGCTCACAGAAGAGGGCAGAATGGAGGTGTGTGGGGGACGGGAGGCTGACTCAAGTAAACCCTACAGTACCAAGATCAGAAGTGGGCAGTGAAACGGAGAGGAAACGAGAGATTGGATATAGGCAGGGATAGAGCTAAAGGGATGATGAGGCATTTGGACTAGGCTCCCAATCCCAAGAGAGGGATAGCTCAGTGGTTTGAGCATTGGCCTGCTAAACCCAGGGTTGTGAGTTCAATCCTTGAGGGGGCCACTTAGGGATCTAGGGCAAAATTGGTCCTGCTAGTGAAGGCAGGGGGCTGGACTCGATGACCCTTCGGGGTCCCTTCCAGCTCTATGAGATAGGTATATCTCCATATATTATATTATTTACTCCATGCAGACAGCCCCCTATGAACATCCTGTAAGTCAACAGGGCTCTGAGCAGGGGTCCACCCATGGGGAGCAGCTCATAGGATCAGGGCCTTAATGCAGAAGGAGAAAGGAAGGCAGTGAAGGGGCTTGAGGAAGGAAGTGAGCTGGCTGGAAGTGGGAGAAGAAGCGGGAGAGGTGTAAGAGGTTCTGTGAGCCTGATTCCCCACTGCCTTGTATGGCTCCCATTCTGGTCTGAAAGCACTTTACGCCCACTTTGCGCAGGCATAAATGACTGCACAAGGCAGTGCAGAATCAGGCCATGTGGGTGTATGTCTGTGTGTGTGTGTATGTGAGAGAAAGACTGACTCTCGTGTACCGAAATTCCAATCACTGCGGGGGAATGTCTCCACACACTGAAATTGCTGATAAAAACCTGCCAAACTGATGGGGGAGTTGGAGAAGGGGGGAAGTGTCATCAAGACAGATAAGTGAGGAAATGACACCTTTGAGCAGCAGCTTTTCTGTCAGCACCTCACAACGCCTCCCATTCACGGAGAAGCAGCCACCCCGATCATAAGTCACTCGGTGCCCTTTGTGAATCCTTAGACTAAATGGCAGATTTCATGATAAATCATGACAGATCCGCCATACACACCAATCCTACCCACTCCAGGGACAGGCACTTGAAACATATGTTTTCACTGCTTTATTATACAGCTGCACCTTGGCGAAATAATGGAGCCTTTGCGTCGCTCCTTGAGCTTTTGGTTACAAATCAATCTCTCTCTCTCTATCACTCTCTCCCTATTTATATTTATATAGAGTGGAACCCTTCTGCTGCATCCCGTTCCTCAGCTCACAGGTGCCTCCGACTGTGCCGACAAGTACGGGTTGTCACGTCTGAGCATACAGAGTTGCTGCTTGAAAGGAACGTGCGGGTATTGGTCGCAGAAGGCAGGCTTGGAGCCACGCCCGCTCTTTACTTTGAATCTAGGCAGCACATGGCACTGTTGTCATTTAGCCACCTACCTCCCCGCCCCCACAAAAAGCCCCACTGCACGCTGAAAACAAAGGCAATTAGGGGCTGTGATAGCACATGAGCATACTGTGGGGCCTTCTCGGAGCACCGTCTAATAGAGCAAGGGGCTGGGAAACAGGACTCTCAGGGCTGGTTTATATTGAGTATTGATACAAGTGCAGCTGCACAGCTCTGAGCCCCGGAGAATGGAGCCGCACGTCTCCATGGGAGGCTGGAGCAGATTAGCTACCTTGGGACAAGTATCTCCCTTAGGTCCCATGCCCAGCTCGGCCCCTGGCACTGGCAGGAGGTGGGAGCATAACATGACTAACTTCTCTTTTGTTTTCTAAAGCGTTGCGGTTCGCCTTTAACCCCAGAATCACGTGTCAACCAGCAAAGCTAGAATCTCCCACAAGCGGCGGGACTTTACGTCCAGGTCATAAGACACAGGCTCTTCTGAACGACTGGCTCTCGTTTACCATCTCTCGGTAGATCCTGAGCTGTTTTCAGCTCCAAAATAATAAGATCCTGTTTTTAAAGGGTTTTTCATCCTATAGGATCTCAACGTGTTTTATATGGAGAGGAATCACTTCACCCACCCATGATCTGCAGCTGCCCGCGGAATGTCAGGGCTGAGCACCATGGCCCCGATCCTGCAAAGCACTTAAGCGGTGTTTAACTTGAAGCACAAGAGTAGTCCCAGTGGCTATTCATGTGCTAAACGTTAAACATGTGGCTAAGCGTGGGACTGGGTCAGGGCCTTACAGCATACAGCAACACTGCAGAGCAGCTCAGGACAGGCCGTGAAGAGGAATACTACCCGCAACTACAGCCGCAAGGGGATTTGGGGAGGCAGGAAGTAATGACCTAGCCCTGGCATCGGAGCTCACGCGCATGCTGTCACGCGATGCCAGGGAACGTTTGGGGATGGAGCTGAGTTTATACAGCCGGCCATTAGCTGAGCATGCCACCCCCGACCAGGCTTGGAAATAGCAGCCTACGTTGTTGGGCCCGTTTTCCCCCCTACTCTCAGGGAGAAATCTCACCTCCGGTTCTGCACAGGCCTGAAGACGCCAGGAGCACTTTGTGGGCACAACCCAGGCAGTTTATATGCAGCACAATTAACAGTATCCTGGGAATCTCTATGAAAAACAAATACCTACCACAGCCGCAGGAATTGCTCTCAGCCCCCACCCCACCCCTCTCTCTGCCCAGCCCTTGCAAATGCTAATTCATTTCAGCACCTGAAGTGCAAGATATGATGAGCGTATAGGGAACATCCTTTCTGTCAGGGTAGTTATGCTGTCATCAGCGTGGCTGGCTGCCCTACAGACAGCATCAGGGACAGGCACTGGCTTATGCTGCTTTGAATCTTTCACCAAATCAGATCATATGTAAAATAAAAACACGCTGTGCTCTGTTGGCTACCCCCGATAGCTTGGCCACCCTCAGTGTTGTAAGACAGGGACAGTGGTTTGATACAGTTGAGGGCCAGGACTCTTGGGTTCTATTCTCAGCCCTACCACCACCTTGTACCCCTAAACAGGCCACTTCACCTTGTTTAGCTCCAGTTTAGCCATGTGTCATATGGATCTGTCATGAGCTAGGTAGCACAGCTGGACAACATTTCAGCAACACTATCGTTGACATTTCAAAGTCTGACAAAAAATGAGAAAAAACATCGATGAGACATGCAACCCATGTGATGCATCGTTACACAACTACAACCCATAGTCGATGGGGACCACATCCTGAGAGAAATCTTCCCCAATCTCCCTCTTCTGGCCTTCAGACAACCTCCTCAAGCTCATCATCAGAAGCAAGCCCCCCAGAGATCACGACCCATCAACTCACCCTGCCAGAACAACGGATGTGAAACCTGTACACCTATCTCCACTGCTACCATGATCAATAACCCCCCACAACACACCTTTCAACGTCCATGGGTCCTACACATGCCTATTACCACAGGGGATGTACCTCATTCAGTGCAGTAAATGCCGCAATAACAACTATGTGGCTGAAACCAGGCAATCAATACGCTCTCAAATAAACTCACACAGAAAAATGATAAAAGACAAGAACACTGTATCACCTGTGGGCGAACACATTTCACAAAGCGATCACTCTGTAACTGACCTCTCCGTCCTCGTCCTCCAAGGAGCCCTGAACAACACCTTCAAAACATGAGCCTGGGAGCTTAAATTCATAACTTTGCTAGACACTAAAAATCACGGACTTAATAATGATACTGGATTTATGGCTTATTGCAACAATCTGTAACCGACTAACCTTCCCTTTTTGTCCTATGACTGCAGAGGTGTTAACAGGCCACTGTACCTTGTATGGTCCCTTGAATAGGTGCTAACTACTTATGCTAAACAATCTGTTCAAGGTTGTATTTATCTGTGACCCTCTGAGCACCTTTCGCAGACCTGAAGAAGAGCTCTGTGTAGCTTGAAAGCTTGTCTCTCACCTTGTTTTCTAATATCCTGGGACCAACATGGCTACAACAACACTGCAAATATTGACAACATTTAAGTACAATAGTTATATTTTATAATTACATGGTCAAAATGAGAAAGTCGGCAATTTGTCGGTAACAGTGTGCTGTGACACTTTGGTATTTTTATGTCTGATTTTGTAAGCAAGTCGTTTTTAAGTGAGGTGTAATTGGGGGTACGCAGGACAAATCAGACTCCTGAAAGGGGTACAGTAGTCTGAAAAGGTTGAGCGCCACTGTATTACAGCACCAGTTATGGTGGCTTGGCTGTTTAGCTCAAGCAGTAGCAGCTCAGAAGGTCTCTGGTTCAGTCCCTAGTTTGTAGGCCAAGATAGGGGCTCCCATATAAAGAGGACTTGCTTGTGAGGAAAGTGGATGTCAGGCTGCTAGGGAGGGGGGAGAGAAAGAGAGAGCTGGAAAGTACCAGAGGAAGGAAGGTCTACTCCCTCCAGGAGGCTGTTGGCTATTGGTGTGTGCAGAATGACCTTGGGACAGGGTGAGGGCTAAGGGAGGCTTTCAAAGCACATGCTGTGTCTGGCTCTTGAGTGGCCGGGAGTAGGGAACTGGGCAGAAGGGGAGACTGAAAAGGAATTCCGCTGAGTGGAAAGAATTAGCAAAGCACGTCCTACCCAAAGGGACTTGCATCCCCCAGGTGACTGGCAGTGGACTAGGGAGCCCTACAGGCAGCTGATTTGCCAGCTGGTTGTCACTGTTACCAGCTGAGGGCTGCTAGGTGGCCTCCATGAAATGAGTCAGTGGCTCCCAGAATGCAGACAACCATATCCCAATTGGCACCCTTGCTGGCAGTCTCTGGTCCAACTAAGAGCCATCTAGTGGCAAGCAGGGCATGAGCGTTCCTTTATCACACAAAGGACCAATGATACATTTTCCTTCTCTCATGCCTTCCAGATGGTGATCTCAAAGCACTTTACAAGCCTGCACAACTCCACTGATTGCGATTGGTTATGCCTCTTATTAGAAAACTTCATACAACTTCCCCACCCCCAAAACCTAATAACGCACAATGGACTTCAAGAGCTCTGCGAAATTAGCGTTGTGCGCAGGCACCCAACATAAACCCCCAGCACTCTCAACAACAATACACCGCAGCAGCCCTGCAATCTCCCACACCCAGCAAGGCAAGCCCTCTCCAAAGGTCTGGAAGGGAAGGTGGCTGGAAGCAGGTGGAGTTCTCACCCTGGATGACAAATTGTCCCCTTCCTGATGTCTGGTTTTATTGGTACTTGAAATAACAACGCAACATAAACTTCCGCCTCCAGCGTGGCTGGTTCTGAGATTTCCCCCACAGGACCTCTTTGCCCCAGACTCTAGTTCCCTCTGCCCAATAGAGGTTCCAACCCCTCTTATATTCTGGTTGGAGCAAAAAGAATGTACCTGCTAGTCTAATTCAGCGCTGCTCCTGCACCCCTCAGTGCCGGCCCACTATAAATATCAGTTCAATCATTTCTAAACCCAACATATCACAAGATGCTCCCTGAAGCCTCAGCATCTCTGTAGTGGCTGCACTTGCTGCTTCAGACATTCGGGTGCCAGTCGGCCAGCCACAGAGTAAAGGCTTTCAAAGCATCCGAAACAACCTGGGAGGCTTACCTGCTTCTCAGACATGATGTACAGGTGCTCGTGATCCACTGAAAAGGCCATATCCCGTAATATGGGGCCGGTGTCCACCACCTGCACGATCTCGTACTCCAGGGCGCTATTGGTGGGGCCATCTACGCGGATCTGCAAAGCAAGGACAAATGGGGAGAGAGAACATGAGTGTCTTCCCTTCCTGGCACAGGGTTTGCAAGCCAATCGGTGGGTTATGAATTAGTAGCCCACTCCACCATGGAAACATAGACCACTCCAGGGGCAGCTGCCATCACAGCCCAAACATTGCTAGTCCTGTTCCTTGCATTCTCAGCCAAAGGCTAATACTAGGAGCCAACCCTTGTCCAGGACATCCTGGAGGGATGGATAATTTATGTAACAATTATGAGGATGGTCCTAGGTACAGTTCATCCCACACAACGTTCCCAGCTGTGGGGCTTGCATGGAGGAGCAGAGGTAAAGGTAAAATAATCATAGAATCATAGAATCTCAGGGTTGGAAGGGACCTCAGGAGGTCATCTAGTCCAACCCCCTGCTCAAAGCAGGACCTAATCCCAACTAAATCATCCCAGCCAGGGCTTTGTCAAGCCTGACCTTAAAAACCTCTAAGGAAGGAGATTCCACCACCTCCCTAGGTAACCCATTCCAGTGCTTCACCACCCTCCTAGTGAAAAAGTTTTTCCTAATATCCAATCTAAACCTCCCCCACTGCAACTTGAGACCATTACTCCTTGTTCTGTCATCTGGTACCACTGAGAACAGTCTAGATCCATCCTCTTTGGAACCCCCTTTCAGGTAGTTGAAAGCAGCTATCAAATCCCCCCTCATTCTTCTCTTCTGCAGACTAAACAATCCCAGTTCCCTCAGCCTCTCCTCATAACTCATGTGCTCCAGCCCCCTAATCATTTTTGTTGCCCTCCGCTGGACTCTTTCCAATTTTTCCACATCCTTCTTGTAGTGTGGGGCCCAAAACTGGACACAGTACTCCAGGTGAGGCCTCACCAATGTCGAATAGAGGGGAACGATCACGTCCCTCGATCTGCTGGCAATGCCCCTACTTATACAGCCCAAAATGCCGTTAGCCTTCTTGGCAACAAGGGCACACTGTTGACTCATATCCAGCTTCTCGTCCACCGTAACCCCTAGGTCCTTTTCTGCAGAACTGCTGCCTAGCCACTCGGTCCCTAGTCTGTAACAGTGCATGGGATTCTTCCGTCCTAAGTGCAGGACTCTGCACTTGTCCTTGTTGAACCTCATCAGGTTTCTTTTGGCCCAATCCTCTAATTTGTCTAGGTCCCTCTGTATCCTATCCCTACCCTCCAGCGTATCTACCACTCCTCCCAGTTTAGTGTCATCTGCAAATTTGCTGAGAGTGCAGTCCACGCCATCCTCCAGATCATTAATGAAGATATTGAACAAAACCGGCCCCAGGACCGACCCTTNTTGTAGTGTGGGGCCCAAATAATGCTTTAGTAAGTTTCCTATTGGGTTAGAGGTGGAACATCTCCATGTGAACTGATATTTTTCCTTTAGCCAGCAGGTGGCACTACAGGAAATTGCAGACATTGAGTTTCATGGGATAATCTGTCCACACATACGATGTTCCTCCATCCCTACACACCACCCAGGCCCCAAAGTGAGAGTACTGCACAAGAAAGGCAAGGACAGGGTTGCCCACGGACTCCTTCCCCGTGACGTAGTCCCCCCTGGCAAATGAGGCACTGAGATAAGACCCTGTAACACCACAGGGCTGTCATTTCAACTGCACATTGTGATTCAGATCCAGCTGCAAGCCCGCACCTGCTTAGAAAGTCCTCCAGCAAACACACACACACAGCCCGCAGCCCTCTCCTGATATGCACACACCTACGCCCACTACCTACACACACACACACACACACACCGTTCCCCATACACACACTCCTGCAACATAGGATCACAGTCAGAACCATGCACACGACAGTGCCCCCTCCCAGTAAGCCCAGTAAGTGCTTATCCAAACTGGAGAGGGGCTGGGACTGCACAGGCCACGGGCTCCCAGGCACACGGTTTAGCTCCAGGGCATGCTCTATTTGGATGGGCTTGTCTTGCGTGCCTAGGTGCCCATGTTGGGCCCATCACCATAGCATCGGTGACGGACACTGAAGTGCCAGTGTCTTAAAAGGCTGAACGGAGACATAGCAACACGAGCCTTAACACAGAGACGGCATCCCAACCCAAACGTTATGATCTGACCATTTTATCTGGAGGGGGCGGGAGGTTTTAAAAGTGGCCACCTGGGGATGCAGATGGGTGAGGCTGGATGTGTGGGGCTGGATATTCGAGACCAAACCTCCCAAGGATCAAAACCAAAGTGACCCTGTAACAGCAGCAGCTTCTTAACTCAACCAATCTGCTCTGTGTGTGTTCAGTGTCCGAACTGTTGGCTTCAGTCACTTCAAGATGTTTGCTCTGCAGGCCCAGAAGAACTATGGGATGGAGACCAGCACTCCTTTCCTCCTGCTGCATCATCAGCGTATGATTGCCCTCTGGACAAACCCAGGGGGTTGCCAGGTCTCATCTAGGGCATGTCCTGCAAACCCTTTGTTACTGGTGATGATGCCAGCAATGCCCCTCTGCCATGTACATTGGCCAAACTGGACAGTCTCTACGCAAAAGAATAAATGGACACAAATCTGACATCAGGAATCATAACATTCAAAAACCAGTAGAACACTTTAATCTCTCTGGTCACTCAATAACAGACCTAAAAGTGGCAATTCTTCAACAAAAAAACTTCAAAAACAGACTCCAATGTGAAGCTGCAGAACTGGAATTAATTTGCAAACTGGATACCATCGGATTAGGCCTGAATAAAGACTGGGAGTGGTTGGGTCATTACAAAACCTAAACTTCATTTCCCCAATACTAATTTCTCCCTACTGTTACTCACACCTTCTTGTCAACTGTCTGTAATGGGCCACTCTCTTACCACTTCAAAGGTTATTTCTCCTCCCTTGGTATCCTGCTGTTAATTGATTTATCTCATTAGACTGACCTCACACTTGGTAAAGCAACCCCCATCCTTTCATGTATTTATACCTGCTCCTGTATCTTTTACTTCATACATCTGATGAAGTGGGTTCTAGTCCACGAAAGCTTATGCCCAAATAAATTTGTTAGTCTCTAAGGTGCCACAAGGACTCCTCGTTGTTTTTGCTGATACAGACTAACACGGCGACCCCTCTGAAACCTGGAAACGAAAGAACTCCAATGGAGTTTGCAGGGCTGTCAGGTTAGAAAAGCTGTTCAGATACCATTATTATTACTGTCAACATTTAGATGGCCATAGGACCTAGAGGCCAACTAGCTGATGCCCCATGATGCTGTACAAACACATTGAAAACGACAGCCCCGCCCCCAAAGAGCTGACAGTCTGAAAGGGGGTGAGACACTCAAGCGGGTGAGACAAACAAGTGGGTCAGGAGGGGAGCAAAGGGGACAACAAAAACAAGAGGAGGCATGCAATTCACTCACAGCAATGGGTCCCCCGCAAGAAGCTAGACAGATGCTTAGAAAGGCAGGCAGCTTTTTCCTTGCCACCGAGCACATCTGATATAGAAATTACCCACCACAAGCATGGCATCCTATGATGCTAGTCTCCTCTCAGAGTAGAATATCACTTATGATCTATGGAGGTCACTGATTTTAGGAACATTGGAATTGCCATAATGGATCAAACCAACAGTCCATCTACTTCAGTCTTCTGTCTCTGACATGGGCTAAGCAGATGCTTCCGAGGAAGGTGCAAGAAACCCCAAGTAGGCAGATGTGGGGTAATCTGCCCGCCAACCCCAAGAAGGTCTTAAACCCTGAAGCAGGAGGTTTTAGATCCCTCCCAACATAACATTAACTACGACAACTCTGCATACTCTTGCTATCCAGCTAACTGTCCGATCCTTCTTTGAATATTATGAGTTTATTCTTGGCCTCAATGGCATCCTGTGGCAGTGAGTTCCACCGTCTAATTCCTCACTGTGTGAAAAAAGCATTTCCTTTTATGTTTTGAATTTGTTGCCATTTGATTTCACTGAATCTTCCATTCTCCAGCAGCCAAAAGGTAAGGGACCTTTCGCCAGCCAAACCACCAAAGGGCTGGTAAGCCTGACAGCCCCAGCCACTGCTTCTCCCCTGCACGGTGACTCAGGGGGAGTAATGGGCTCTTCCTGGAAGGAGGAATGGCAAAGCCCAATGTGAATATGATAGTGGATGAATGAACAACGGTTTGGTGCTCTGCACTCGTGTTCTCAATTTGCTGCTGACTAAAGCAGGCCGAGGGCTACCAGGACTTAATGATCCAGGTCAGTCACTTTCCAGCTCCCACGCTCTCTCTCAACTGAGTACAGAACCGGCCTTCTTCCCCTCTTCCTGCTTTCTCCTCTCACCCCAGAGGAAACAACAGGACACTGGCTCTTGACAATACTGAGAAAACAACCAATTTCCTTCCCTTACACACAGTCTGTGAGCTTGTTTCTTTTAACTCAATCTTTCAGCCAGGAAAATCAATCACTGAGTCATTGTGTATAATAGGTGGGAATGGAGCAGAGCCCTGCTGTACCTGAGAGAGAGGCACAAGGAGAGACAGACACAGGAACGAGAGGACATGAACAGAGAGTAGAGCTGGTCGGGCCATACAAACTGAACTCAGTCCTCAGGCAGCAAAGAATTCTTACCCCCATTTGACAGATGGAGAAACTGAGGCACAGAGCGGTTAAAGGGCTTTCCCAAGATGACATAGCAAGTCACTAGGGCATCGGAGTCAGGAGTGCCTGGATCCCAGCCCTGTGCTCCACCCACCAGATCACACTCTGCCTTCAGGGAGAGCGAGAGAGTAGCGCTAACCATTGAGCAGACTGGAAGAGGCTCAAGAATTTGCAGCCACTTGGTCACCTTGATGGATCTGGTGACAGAGTCACTCTCAATAACTCCCACAGGAGGTGGTCAGATCACAGACTCCTGCACTGAACACCGTCTACTCCTTTTGTTATTTATTATTGTCTATGGCCGGGGTTCTCACGACACATTTGTTGCTGTCCTCAGAGTGCAGCCACCAACTCTTGCTGGTGGCCGCTCTGAAAATTCCTCCAAGCTCGAGCCCTGCCACCCCCCGGGGCTGAAGCCTGAGCCCTGCCGCCCCCGGGACAGTGGGTCGGGAACTCACCAGCCGCCTGAAGGGTCCCAGGGTCCTCCAGTGCCATGCACACTGGCCCCCCATGTCTCCAGAGGCGCTGCCCAGAGCCCCCGAGGAGGCTGTGTGGTACAGGACGCCGATCCCAGCCGGCAGCACCAGCAAACACCAAGGTGGCGCATTCAGGAGCAATAACTGGGTGCTGCAGGGAGGGGCCGCTGCTTTCCTCCCCTGCCCCCCATCTCCACCCAGGAGGCTGTCATGGCTGCAGAAAAATCCACTAGTGGCCACATTTTGGAAACCCTGGTCTAGGGGAATGACTTCATTGGCTCTCTTTCCTATTCACAGAAGTGCATCACAGACAAGTGGCTCCCGTACCTTCCCCTTGCACACCATTCCCTTGCGGGAGCCCCTTTGCTACAGGGAGGTCACATGGACTGACTTTTTTGCTGGTGCACAGTGGGGCCTCCCCGTGGACAAATGCAGTCACAGCATCCACAGGATTCTAGGTGGAGCCTTCCTCAGATGGTGGTACGGGCAATGTGATAGGCGGTTTTGGGTGTGATGGGGGACACCAGAAGGATGGAGTGCAGAAAAGTGTGGGGATCTAGACTGCCTGCCCCCAAGGGGAAAAACTTCCTAAAACCTGGGCACCGTGTGTTGGCTCAGAAATGACCACAGCCCAAAATGTGGCAAGAGCTTCCCAACGGGCAGACTCACCCGAAATGACCTGTTCTGCCAGCTAGTCTAGCCTGCACCCAGGGCAGGATTGTTCCCTACTGTGCATTCCCCAGGCCCAGGGCTCTGTCCAGCCCACTTTCAAATGGCCCAACTGATAGAGGCTTCCACCTCCTCCCTTAGGAGACTATTCCTCAGCTCGGTCGATATCGCTGTCAGGAAGCACTCCCCGGTGCCGTTCCTGCCACTCATCCTCAAGCTCCAAGTTCTACTCGCTTGCGTGATCCTAAATAACCTCTTCCCCCTCCATGGGGTTTCCGTCCTTCTGACCCTCGCAGCTCCCCGTCTCGATCACTGGCCGGGCTAAACGAATTGGGAAACCCTCTCAAGCAGCTACTTTGGTCATTGGTTTCCATCACTCTTAGCGGCTGCTGGGGTCAGGTGTGTGCACTGAGAGCTAAGCCAACAATGACCACCTCCAGGCTCAGCCAGAGCCCTCATCCTGCATTGGGCCCCATTAGAGAAGAAGCGCACCCAGACGGAAGAAGCAGGCGGAGGAAACAGCAGACTGGAGTTACCAATCCGTGCAGACGCAGTGCGTGGTCCCCAGGGAGCTCCCCCTGTATGTATGCTGCAGGTAAACAATTGCAGCGATACTAGGGGAGAAGCAAGAATGTGATTTCACAGCCACTGCTAACCTAATTGGCTGCAGAGTCATTCTTCTGCAGCTGTAGGGGGAGGAAGGGAGGGATCAACCTTGTTCTACACACTCATTTGTACACGCCCAAGCTAAGGTACAAACTGTCCCTGAAGTGCAGTACCAATGAAGATTCTGGAGGGAGGTTAGTACATCGGATCCACTTTTCCCTGGCTCTGCGAGTTGGTCATTTCGTACGTGTAGCCCACTGATGACTGTTACCCGGCCCTGCCTGTGCCTGTGCGAGTCTGTTACAGCTCTCTGCCAGGGAGCCTGGCTCTTTGTCTCTAGTTGCCGAGAGCGACTCGTGCTTTAAGCTCCAGAGTGCCCTGGTCTAATCCATTCTGCGCTGGCCAACGCGGCAGCTGTTGAGTCCCTGTTCTCTCCCCAATGTTAAGAATAGGGGGTAACCAGGATGGCGCAGCTAGATTCCAAATAACCATGTTTATGAATGATGTACAACTATGCAAGATCTAGCGACGTATGTCCACTGCAGGCTCCCAAACTGCTTAAAGGGATGTTACACAACAACACACTACAGCAGCCATTGCATTTACCCTTCCCTCTCGGTTCTGAGCATAACACTCACCTGGCTGGTTTCACCCTCTGTTTAGAGGCAGCGTCATTTCCTGATTTCCAGGCCCCAACCCAACGCCACCATGGTGGGGTTTCCAGCAAAGGGAATATTTAAAGGGGAAGTAAAGAAGGAGCTCATCAAAATGGAAAACAAGCATCGCAATGAGATTTCTACTCAGCGTGGGACCTACGGCAACCTCCCTCTGCTGCTCTGGGAGTGAAACCTCATTTGGGATTAGCTACCTGAGCCTGACAGTGGGCTGACGGCTTTGGCCTCCTGCCCAGGGAAGCATCAGATGTAAGGGCCGAAGCCACTGTGCCAGAGGGATACCAAGAGTGCTTGAAGGAGACAGGCCTCCCGGTGCCCATCACTCTGTGAGCTCGCTGGGAACTAACGACGGCCTGCTAGGCCCCCTTCAGATCTGTGCAGGCAACTAGATCCAATGCCCAAGATTTGTGTTAGAGANTGTTTATGAATGATGTACAACTATGCAAGATCTAGCGACGTGCGTCCACTGCAGGCTCCCAAACTGCTTAAAGGGATGTTACACAACAACACACTACAGCAGCCCTTGCATTTACCCTTCCCTCTCGGTTCTGAGCATAACACTCACCTGGCTGGTTTCACCCTCTGTTTAGAGGCAGCGTCATTTCCTGATTTCCAGGCCCCAACCCAACGCCTCCATGGTGGGGTTTCCAGCAAAGGGAATATTTAAAGGGGAAGTAAAGAAGGAGCTCATCAAAATGGAAAACAAGCATCGCAATGAGATTTCTACTCAGCGCGGGACCTACGGCAACCTCCCTCTGCTGCTCTGGGAGTGAAACCCCATTGGGGATTAGCTACCTGAGCCTGACAGTGGGCTGACGGCTTTGGCCTCCTGCCCAGGGAAGCATCAGATGTAAGGGCCGCAGCCACTGTGCCAGAGGGATACCAAGAGTGCTTGAAGGAGACAGGCCTCCCGGTGCCCATCACTCTGTGAGCTCGCTGGGAACTAACGACGGCCTGCTAGGCCCCCTTCAGATCTGTGCAGGCGGCACCATCCAATGCCCAAGATTTGTGTTAGAGATCAACCTCCCTGCACCCCCAGAACTGCAGTGGGTGTGAGGATGAGGGAGGCATGGAGCATTGATCCATTTCAACCTCCCCCCCCTCCATACACTGACTGATCCAAGGGGTCTCTGCTCGCCCCTATGCTTAGGCTTAAAGAGAAAAGAGGATTTGCCATGAGGATTCCCCATGGCTTTGGCCTGGCAGAGCGGCTGCTGGGGGAACCAGCAGCTGACGAGGATTAAAGAGAGATCGAACTGCGAGTTGTCCATTGTATAACAGGCGGTGTGGGGGGAGCCCTACGGGCGAAGGCTGGACAAGCCAATTGCCATCCTGATTTAATACAAGTGCCAATACATCGACAGGCACCATCTCCAGAGAGTCCTAATGAACGCTCAACCCAAATGGAACTCCCCTGCATATAGACCCACACATGCCACCCAACACCCCCAAACCTCGTACCTACCCAGTCATGCTCACCCCTACACTCAGCAAATACCCCCATACCTAATATGTGCACTCCTCTACCCAGTGGATACCCACACTCCCTCTACCAACACACACAGACCTGCAATCAGTGCGCACCCATGCACATCCACATCTGCAATCAGCGTCGGTGCACCCTCGCCTGTGATCAATGTGCACACCCAGTACACACTCACCTCTACACATGGTTTACAAACACACCTGGTACACACACACACACCGCCCCATTACAAACGCATCCAACTCCAATGGCCGTATAGGCACCCGCTCACCTGCTCAACATGTACACAAACTCATCTACCTCCAGTACCACTGCAGTAATCCCTACTTCCAGTGCATGCCACACCTGATGTACACACACACAGTGCGTCCATGCACACAGCCATCCACCCAACATGTTACACCAGGCCATTCCACCCACCCCACACTAAGCCAATTGGGCAGTTGGAAAGGGCCCTGCCAGAATGACATTAATTCCGCTCCTTGGAAGACTATAGTCCTTGGGTTTTATTCCGCGAGGCAGGTTGCTATTAAAACATCAGCATGACGCTTCACAAAGGTCAGCTATTGGGGGACCCAGCCTGGCAGCTGGCTGTTTGTTTGTTTGAACATTATCTGGGTCTGGCTATTTATTTGCAGCCATTGAAGTAGCAGATGACAAATATCCTCTCCCAGTAGCAAACAGATGCTTGCACTCAAGCATTCTGGCTAGCATGGGCCTCAAAACGATCTCCTTAATGAGCAAACAATGCTATTAATCTTTAAAGATGCAGGCTCCCTCCTCTCCACCGCTCACAGCCTCGGCCACAGCCAGCCCTGAAGGAGTTCTCGTGAGACACCCATGAGATCAGGAGGCTGAAAGAAGGAAGGAGCTTCCTTCATTACGCTGGCACTCCGTAGCTTTATCTGAGCCGCTCCAGCTGGCGTGGGGTCCGTGGCTGGGAGATGCTTCGCTGGGATCTGCTGGGATGAACGGATGGGTTGGCTGGTGCCTGGGAGCTGGTCTCCCCTAGGACAGGAGGGGCTGACTTAGGAGTTTGAGATTACTTGGCTGAGGTAGCAGGGTATGTGATGTGTGTCGACAAGGAAGAAGTGGGTGTAACCCCAAAGGAGCGGTAGGTACCAGGAGGGAGGAGATAGGAAGAGAACGCTGATGAAACAACTCACGCTAGTGGTAAAAATCACACATTTTTAAGCACACACACCCGCGTTTTGCACTGTGATAAACAGCGTTCTGCTATTGGATCAGATATAACACCACCAGGCTCTTACATAGCACTTTCCAGCCATACATCTCAAAGTGCTTTACAATGAAGGGCAGTATCGTTATCCCCATTGTACAGATGGGGAAACTGCGGCCCAGAGAGATGAACTGACTTGCTCAAAGTCACACAGCAGGCCAGTGCTGAGAAGAGAACCCAGGTCTACAGAATCCCAGTCTAGTGCTCTGTGCATTAGGACACACTATTTTTTCAGGACGGAGGGGAAGGGAGAAGGGGAGAAGTTTGTAGAAAAATAGCATCCTTGTCACTTGGTCCATCGATTCTGCCTGCGTTTTCTTCCCCGAAAGCCATCTCCCTTTGCTTGGGACATCACAGCCAGTTTCCCTGCATAACTTGATCCATTCATTCTTTAAATCATGTTTGTAACACACTTTGAACTCCACTCTGCTCCACTGAAGCCCAGGGGAGTTTACTTACAGTGCTGCAGGCTGGGAATGTGCTGCTTTATTCCACTATAACACAAACAGCGTGGGGAGAAACACTAACTGAACAGGAAGTAAGGGGGGAGTGGAGCATGGCTCCAACCCGTAATACGCTTGTTAGGAAAATGCTGAATAGCTCAATAGAACTAAGGACATGTATATAACCATGTCAACTATTCCCTATCAGCTTAACTGGCTCATTTGGCTTACAATCATAATGCTAAGTATCAGAGGGGTAGCCGTGTTAGTCTGGATCTGTAAAAGCAGTAAAGAATCCTGTGGCACCTTATAGACTAACAGAGGTTTTGCAGCATGAGCTTTCGTGGGTGAATACCCACTTCTTCGGATGCAAGTCATAATGCTGTTATTTTCCCATATATTCTCAAGGTAGTTAGTGGGAGGGAGCAACAGTTATATCTTGTTTGTCCCTTCAAAATGATACATGTATCCGCAACAAATGTTTCTTGTGTACTCCCTTACGGTATGTGTATCCCATATCTATGGGCCAACCTAATGACGCAAAGTTGCTTGTTACTGACTATAAAAAGAGCCAGTCCGGCCATGCAGGGTGTGCCTCTCCTCTGGCATGAGCCGATGAGAACACTCGATCGGCCGAGCGAGTAATAAAGCTGCTGGTACCCATCTTCTTGTCTCTCCGTGCCTCCTTGGTGTAATTAGGTAAGCTCCAGGGGGAAACGAGCCCTGTTTGGCTAACACGCTGAGTAACCCAGTTAACCCCTTGATGAGCACTTTACTACAGGGCATTTGGTGGGAGTACTATGCTGTTGTTGTTACTCCACTGGCTGAATAGCCAGCCCGGGGCTGCTTTGTTGCGCTGTAATTCACAAGTGTAGCCAAGGCCTCATTCCTGGCTGAATGAGAGTCATTTTTAAAAAACAATCAGGGGCAGAGGAATGCAGAGTCGTGGCTGGATCAGCAAAGTTGCCCCCAAACAGCACATCGCCCAACACTTTCCAGGCGGTGTCAGCAGGGCCTTTCGCTGATGAAGTTAAAGGAAATTCATCCGCCGCCCAGACCCTTCCAGGCCAGCACTCCAGCAGCTTCCACTCAGGTAGCACTAATGCTTGATTTTGGCCATGAAATTGCCCAATTTCCCAGGGGGGATGCCTAAGTGACTGGAATGAGGATTATGGGGCTGTATTTCAAAGCCGGCGGCCCGCAGGTCACCGGGATCAGCACAAGCAGCCTCCACCTGGCTGCACAGGGAAAAACAGAAACCCAACGGCAACAGCCACGTTTGAAAAGAAAAAGAAAATTAAAAGGGCCGTGGGAAAGAGCAACCCTTATCTGACTGCCAGCCCCCCTTGTTATCTCCAATTATTCACAGTAGCCCCCTGCCCTTTCACTGCACCCTTGACACGCGGGTCTCAGCGCTCTTTATAGGCACGACTGGGTTACGTTTCACAGCGCCTCTGCAAGGTTGCCAACTAGGGTGACCAGACAGCAAATGTGAAAAATCGGAACAGGGGGTCGGGGGTAATAGGAACCTATATAAGAAAAAGACCCAAAAATCGGGACTGTCCCTATAAAATCGGGACATCTGGTCACCCTAACGGCGGCAACTGAGGCAGAGAGAGGTCAGACGACTCATCCAAAGCTACTCAGAATTAGTGGATAGAGGCCCAGATTTAGCGATCTGGGGGGCCTCACATTTTGGGGCGCCCAGGGTGAGGCACCGTAAAGGAGCCTGATTTTCCGACAGGACCGGGCCGCCCGCCCTCTGAAAATCGGGCCGCTTTCGGGTGTCTCAAGTTGGGCCTACCATAAACTGAGCCACCCGCGGCTCTTTCGAAAGCCTTGGCCAGAGCCCAGTACAGCTGACAACCAGCTCTTGCGCTAAGCTCTAGGCCATACTCCCCCTCGTCCCCTATTTCTTATTGAAAACATCCGCCTTTCCCGCGATTGGATTAAGGGTTTGAAAGCCCCGTTTCCAAAAGGTCCATGTAGCCTTGGAGCTCAGCACATTAATTCCGATCGCACGGAGTGGCGCCCGGCTGCAGTGTTACGGCTGCACTGGGGCCTCTCTAATACCTTATTGCTTTTCCAATATCAGTTCCTCCCTGTTTTATGAACCTAATGTCTCCCAGCAGACTCCGGCACCGCTGGCTACTATTCCTGGTGTGGGGAGGGGACAGAGAGACAGCAGGCGGCGTATGATCTAATGGCAGGATGTTATGATGATGATCTATTTCTGCTGTTCCATTGATTTTGGTTACATGATGTAGCTCTATCGATCTCGGCAAAGGGGGAGCGGGCTGGCGACACCATCTTTTCCCCATTTTCCCTCCGTCTCGGCACACGCTCGCTGGCCAAACGAGCTGCTCTAATTTGTCTAATGTCCATTAACAGCTGATCAATTTATAATAAAACTTTGCACTTTTATAGGCCTTTTTACCCACGGCTCTGAAAGTCCTCTCCAAGTGCTACTGAGTGAAGGGACAAGTCTCCCTCTCCAAGTCAGGTGAGCGTTGTTAGCCCCTTTTTCCAGATGGGGAAACTGAGGCATGGAGCAGTTCAGTGACTTGCCAAAAATCAGTGAAAAAGTCAAGAATGGCACCCAGATCTCCTGGTTCGCAACTTTATCTCTGAACCATGAAGCCAACCTGCCTTTTCTAGTTCTGTCCGGATAAGGTTTTGAGACTGTTGATCTGACTGGTGCCCATAGACCCATGGGTGAGAGCTCAGGGTTCACCTGACAATGCACCACTGCACTTGGTCTTGTCAGAATTTTGCATGGCAAGTTTCCACACCCAGGGGTTTTAAAGCCACTCCAGACACTTCTGTTTCAGTGAGAGCTGCCACTCACACCAGGGGCGAGGCAAACCAGTCCAGGCAGAGTCCAAACCAACCCAAACCATGGCCAAACTGACCCCAAACCTTCACTTCAGACTTGCTGGTAGCCTAAGCCCTCGCCGGGATTGACCCTGACCCTTCACCCCAACTGGAACTGACCCCAAAACTCCCCCCCTCCCCCCGACTCACAAATGCCCACACCTCTGCAAAGGCTCGCACAACCACGTACAACCTGCAAATGCGTCTGCAAACACATACACGCATCCTGCAGACTGCACAGTGCCCGCACACCCAAAGACCAACTCCACCACACCTCCTTGAGAGAGACGGACCCACCCACCCCAGAGGCATCCTGATGTTGCCTGCTGTACAGTCACTAGCTGTGGAGGCGAGGCTCCGGGCTTATGCATTTCGCCTGCAAGGACTAAACGTTACGGTCAATGTGATCAAATAATTTTAACAAACAATTCACAGCAGCGTTACCAGAGCCGGGGCGGTCAACTCCTCCCAGAGCATTTTCCGTGCAGCAAAACATTGGTTTTCCAGGAAAAGGATTCCCTAAAACACCCCCTGCTAATCCATATAACCAACATGCATCCCACTTTAATCCCACCGCATGCAATCAGC
This sequence comes from Platysternon megacephalum, assembly GCA_003942145.1. NCBI lineage: Eukaryota > Metazoa > Chordata > Testudines > Platysternidae > Platysternon > Platysternon megacephalum. The sequence goes on from QXTE01000053.1 coordinate 9,391,112, forward strand.
TGGGCTCTAATGGCATGCACAGAGAACTCCACAACTGGCGGGACTGGGGAGTCTAATCCTTGCACGGAGTCACCCACTGACCTCTTGGGTAAATCAACCAGCTGGGCTGAAAAATTAGGTCAAAGCGAGACCTGCCTGAAGGCTGGGTCTGAGCTGTGCCTTGCTGGTGACACACGTGACAATTCCTCCCCACTTAGGAGAACCAGGTGGAACCAGGAAATACAAACCATCCATTTGTATTTCCGGTGTCCGGGAAGGCTCCACATGGCAGCCTCATGCTTGTGTTTCATGGGGCGGTGTTGCATGAGCAAGGGTCTAGTGCGTAACATCCATTAGAGAGGCTCTCTGCAGAGAGACAGAACTTTGCATCAAGAGATAGACAGACATATGGATATAGAAAAACACTCCCAGCCCCAAAGAGTAGATCTAAATTAGACAAAGTGCTTGGGGCAAGACCCATCCTTCTGTTCTGTGTTTGTACAGCCCCTAGCACAAGGGAGTCCCGGTTCATGACTGGGGCTTCTACCACAACACAGATAGTAATGACACCAGGGAGCTATTAGCACTGGGAAGAGAACCCACATCTCATGCCTCCCAGATCACTATTCTAACCACTGGACCATGCTGCCTGCCGGATAGAGACGAGCAGGACATCTTTCTTCCTGTCTCCCTATCTGAGTGAGACTTCGTGTCAGGTGTGCGTGACATTAACATTCACCAGCCAGTTGACAGATGACATCATTTTCGAAAGCATGGTGTACACACACTCCCATGGCGCCGACTGATTGATAAATTAGACACTCACGAGCCACGTGCTAATCAATGCAAATCATTAGTTTGTAACAACACAAGGCAAGCTCGGCAGGGCTCATTTTTCAAGGTAATGGCCTGCCAAGCAATCAGTGTTCAGCAATAAGCCATGCCAGGGTGTCATTAGCAGGCTACTGGTACATACCTAAGCTGTGCGGCGGAGGCTCAGTGGTCTCCAAGCCCTACCCTGAGAAGTGGACTGTGCCACTGTTTTTTTACAAAGGGAGCGAGATGTACATAGCCCTGAAAGTGCGTTTCCTGTGTTTCCTGTGCTTTCTGTATACTACACCTTTGGATTTCTTTGCTCCTCCTGGTGTGCAGAGACAGCAGCCAGTTTGCACTCAGATTCTGGACACATGTTGCAGAGGAGTCACATACACTGCATGTTCTCCCTGGAGGCTTTACTTTTGTTCTTTCTTGGGTTTTCTCCCCTGACTAGAAAATAAAAGTAACTTTTGGCTGAAAGGTCATGTTTTGCCCTTTGTCTATGGAGGTGTAACAGGGAGAACCCAAGGATCAAGCCCTGTGAGGCCACCCTGAAAAGTTATCAGCAATCTCAGAGCGAATGGCAGGGTCCATCCAGCCCACATTTTGCCAAATGTAGAGACCTTTCAAACATCATGGGCTCTAGATCTAGATCCAGACTCTTGGCTCCGCCCCCCCAGTGCTAGCCAATGTAGCTGATCTGGCACTGTGCGGGAATCAGTCTGTTCCAGGAAAGGGGCCAGAGCATATGCCAGAGCGAGGGGAGGACTCAGGAGCAATGCCGGCTACACTCGGCCCCTTACTCGGACTGAACTGCTAGGCGCCTCTCCAGCCCTCTGCGTCTATCTAGCACAGGGGTAGGCAACCTATGGCACTCGTGCCGAAGGCGGCACTTGAGCTGATTTTCAGTGGCACTCTCACTGCCTGGGTCCTGGCCACCGGTCCGGGGGGGCTCTGCATTTTAATTTAATTTTAAATGAAGCATCTTAAACATTTTAAAAACCTTATTTACTTTACATACAACAATAGTTTAGTTATATATTATAGACTTGTAGAAAGAGACCTTCTAAAAACGTTAAAATGTATGACTGGCACGCGAAACCTTAAATTANACAGCCCCTAGCACAAGGGAGTCCCGGTTCATGACTGGGGCTTCTACCACAACACAGATAGTAATGACACCAGGGAGCTATTAGCACTGGGAAGAGAACCCACATCTCATGCCTCCCAGATCACTATTCTAACCACTGAACCATGCTGCCTGCCGGATAGAGACGAGCAGGACATCTTTCTTCCTGTCTCCCTATCTGAGTGAGACTTCGTGTCAGGTGTGCGTGACATTAACATTCACCAGCCAGTTGACAGATGACATCATTTTCGAAAGCATGGTGTACACACACTCCCATGGCGCCGACTGATTGATAAATTAGACACTCACGAGCCACGTGCTAATCAATGCAAATCATTAGTTTGTAACAACACAAGGCAAGCTCGGCAGGGCTCATTTTTCAAGGTAATGGCCTGCCAAGCAATCAGTGTTCAGCAATAAGCCATGCCAGGGTGTCATTAGCAGGCTACTGGTACATACCTAAGCTGTGCGGCGGAGGCTCAGTGGTCTCCAAGCCCTACCCTGAGAAGTGGACTGTGCCACTGTTTTTTTACAAAGGGAGCGAGATGTACATAGCCCTGAAAGTGCGTTTCCTGTGTTTCCTGTGCTTTCTGTATACTACACCTTTGGATTTCTTTGCTCCTCCTGGTGTGCAGAGACAGCAGCCAGTTTGCACTCAGATTCTGGACACATGTTGCAGAGGAGTCACATACACTGCATGTTCTCCCTGGAGGCTTTACTTTTGTTCTTTCTTGGGTTTTCTCCCCTGACTAGAAAATAAAAGTAACTTTTGGCTGAAAGGTCATGTTTTGCCCTTTGTCTATGGAGGTGTAACAGGGAGAACCCAAGGATCAAGCCCTGTGAGGCCACCCTGAAAAGTTATCAGCAATCTCAGAGCGAATGGCAGGGTCCATCCAGCCCACATTTTGCCAAATGTAGAGACCTTTCAAACATCATGGGCTCTAGATCTAGATCCAGACTCTTGGCTCCGCCCCCCCAGTGCTAGCCAATGTAGCTGATCTGGCACTGTGCGGGAATCAGTCTGTTCCAGGAAAGGGGCCAGAGCATATGCCAGAGCGAGGGGAGGACTCAGGAGCAATGCCGGCTACACTCGGCCCCTTACTCGGACTGAACTGCTAGGCGCCTCTCCAGCCCTCTGCGTCTATCTAGCACAGGGGTAGGCAACCTATGGCACTCGTGCCGAAGGCGGCACTTGAGCTGATTTTCAGTGGCACTCTCACTGCCTGGGTCCTGGCCACCGGTCCGGGGGGGCTCTGCATTTTAATTTAATTTTAAATGAAGCATCTTAAACATTTTAAAAACCTTATTTACTTTACATACAACAATAGTTTAGTTATATATTATAGACTTGTAGAAAGAGACCTTCTAAAAACGTTAAAATGTATGACTGGCACGCGAAACCTTAAATTAAAGTGAATAAATGAAGACTCGGCACACCACCTCTGAAAGGTTGCCGATCCCTGATCTAGCACTATGCTACTTCTGTATGAAACACGACATTTCAGCACCAGGACAGCACCTATGTGTCTTCGTTTTAAAGGAGCTCTTTTCCGTGTGTCACTATGCCAGACAAAATAGTTCCTCTAGGAAGAAAAGCAATACAGACTCCGAGGGGGAACGAATCCATTCTGAAATACAAACAGGTGGCAGCAAACACTACGGGAGGCATTGAGCTGATAACATGGGCTCCATTACCCTGACCATGTCGAAAGAGGTTCTGAGATGCAGGAGCAGGAGCTGGCCTGCTGGATGAGGATGGTCCAAACTGAAGCCTAACATCTGACTCATCTAAGGATTGCCCATTCTTGGTCTAACACACCAGACGAGTGTGTCTTTGTCCCTCTCTAGTGGCAGATCCACATAAGAGGTTTTATAAGTTCACGGCTGCCTCCAAGCTAAGCCATTTGATCCTTAGCTCACGCAATAAGGACTCACGCTAAAAGGTGCCAAGTTCAATCCCCACTGGTAACTGCAAGATCCACTGGCAGAGCCCGTTGGTTAGAAAAGAGTTGTCCCCTTGTGCAATGGAACATCCCAACGGAGTATTCCACTGACAGTGTCATGGGAGTTTAACTTTATTATTATGCAGCTCGGTTAGCACTTTGGAACTTCCCAGCTGTCAGTATGCTGCACGCTTCAGGCAACTCCAAACGGCACAGGATCCTGTCACTTGAGCTAGAGTGTCCCCAGTAGCCTATGACACACAGTTGAGCCCTTCTGATTCCATCCACTAGAGGGCAGCAGTTCATATGCACACTAGCAGGTTCCCTATTAATGGCTGCTCCAGACCTGATCTCTTTCCAGGTCCTTTGGTCGGACTCAAGCTGGCAGAATTTCATTAGTATGCCACAACATTTGCGGGAGGGGACAGCTTGTTTAAAGCCATTCATCACACTGTTGACTCCCGTTCTGGTTCTCTGTACGGAGCGAGCAAACAGATGCTTTCAGTTGGAATGATTTTTAATTCGGATTAAGGGAACGGCACAACTGAAAAGCCCCAAAGTGAAGCCTGCGCGAGAGAGCGCAGCGTGGGTGGGTGGGTGTGTACACGTCTCCTATGTAACGGTCTGCACAGCACTCGACACAAAAAATGGCTGCCCGTTGCTGCAGAGCACTTAGGGACAGACAGACCACTGAGTTGTTACAGTGACATTCTGCTGGGGCAGGGAAGGAGTTTTTAATACAAGACAGAGCAGCAGAGGGAAAGCAGACTGGCCAGCTGCAGAGGTACATAAGAACATAAGAACGGCCATACTGGGTCAGACCAAAGGTCCATCCAGCCCAGTATCCTGTCTACCAACAGTGGCCAATGCCAGGTGCCCCAGAGGGAGTGAACCTAATAGGCAATGATCAAGTGATCTCTCTCCTGCCATCCATCTCCACCCTCTGACAAACAGAGGCTAGGGAAACCATTCCTTATCCATCCTGGCTAATAGCCATTAATGGACTTAGCCTCCATGAATTTATCTAGTTCTCTTTTAAACCCTGTTATAGTCCTAGCCTTCACAACCTCCTCAGGCAAGGAGTTCCACAGGTTGACTGTGCGCTGTGTGAAGAAGAACTTCCTTTTATTTGTTTTAAATCTGCTGCCCATTAATTTCATTTGGTGGCCCCTAGTTCTTATGTTATGGGAACAAGCAAATAACTTTTCCTTATTCACTTTCTCCACACCACTCATGATTTTATATACCTCTATCATATCCCCCTTAGTCTCCTCTTTTCCAAGCTGAAAAGTCCAAGCCACTTTAATCTCTCCTCATATGGGACCCATTCCAAACCCCTAATCATTTTTGTTGCCCTTTTCTGAACTTTTTCTAATGCCAGTATATCTTTTTTGAGATGAGGAGACCACATCTGTGCGCAGTAGGTGCCTCTAGAGGGTGATGGACCAAGATTACCAACACCAAGAGCTCAACAATCACAAGCCAAAGCACAAGAAGGCCCACCCAAGATTTGTTTGTAGCTGGAAAATTCACACAAAATTCATTCCCTGAGCTGGTGTCACTGCAAGCACCAAAAAACAGGCAACAGACAAGAATCGCGGCTAGGGTCGTGGGGAGGGATGGTCCCAAGCTACTGCTGGCCAATCAGAACATGACAAGCAAGCTCTCTGAGGTGCTTTGGCTTGGTGTACTTGCCATGAGGAGGGCTATCTGCTGTCCTGTGCCATGGGCTCCGCCTCCCGGACAGGACAAGGGCCTAGCTCCTTCTAGCTCCTAGGGTCACGGCCTAGCTCCTTCTTTATAAACGCTTGTTCATGGAGCTGGAAGCCAGAGATTCTTCCTGGAGATGAGATCATCCATCCCACCAGGCCTGGAATGCAGTGACCCCCAGAGCCGGGAAGCCCCGCAGGGGTGCGCCGAGCAGCATCACAAAGGGCCCTTTGACTGATACACAAACCAACGGAAATCAAACTGCATGGGCTCGGAGCTGCCCACCATTCTGCACTGAAAGGAAGTCGGCTGACCTCTGGCAATCGCAGATACTGCACACATGTACTGCACACACTGGGGTGAAGGTGCCACCCCCCCCCCACACACACACACACACACACCAGCCCAGATGCACACACACCCACATTGAGGCCCTGACAAAGACACACATACACCCGTGGGGGTACAGCCGGACATGCACAATTACACTGGGCACAGTCACCCAAACACACACTGACACGGGGGCACAGGAACTAGTGGGATGCACACAGACATATCCACACAATCAGTGTGACCCAAGCATGTGCACACACACCCCTACACTAGAGCAAAGGAACATCACACACACAATGGGGTGCAGTGTGTGCACCCAAACTAAGCTGAGTGAACACACACTTGCATTGGGGTTTACGCACACACACACACACAGACCCGGGCAGCAGCAGGTGGCAGGCAACATTAAGTATTGCAGAAGAAACACTGCCCCTCAGATTCAGGTCCTGGCAGGTAAAAAGCACACGCTCGGTACCCTTTACAAAGTGACAGCTCCATGTTAAGCCCTCTGCTGCACTAAGCATTTGGGATCTTAAACTGTGTTTCAAAGTAGGATGTTTTCCATGCAGACTTTGGCTCCTTTCAGAACTCCTGCGGCAGGCACTGGGGGCTGATTCGCCGTCAGCCTGAAGCCATTCACGTGGGGTGTAAAACACCGCAACCAATGCCCGATCAACACACAGGGTGCAGATCATGATGCATCAGAGGGACATGGGACAGCGTGCTTGGCTCTCCTGTGTGCTCTGGGAGCTTACGCTTAAGGGATACAGAGCAGTGGCTTGGGAACTGGAGCCTGTGTGGGGAAAAGCAGCCCCAATCCCCCAGCCACACACACACCTTTAATGAACTAGGAAAGGGGGGACACAAAAGACAGGCGCTCCCAAGTAATCACACAGTCCTTACCCCTCAGCCGGCCACCTCCCCTGTGGCTGAGGCTAGGAGGGTCAATGCAATGAGATGCCCCATCTCTCTAGGGCCCAGTCACCTGCCCCATTGCCAGCGTTGTGCTCTGCAAAGGTTAGTGTAATTCAATTTCAGAGCCTCTTCGCTCCTGGGCTCCTCAACACCAAGGTGACCTATTAAGAAGTTAATATCACATAAAAACCATCCCTGGAAGCCTTTATAACCTTCATCATCTATGTTTATCTACAGCCAAAAAAAAAAAAAAGCTTATCTTCCAATATTGCCACAGATAAAAGGGAAGTGCTGTCTGGGGACAAAGCTCCACATTTGCCCTTTCTCCCCTTTCATGTGAGCAGCCCAGGAAATTGATCCAGAGCTGAAATGGTAAAGCAGGTCTGTTCCCCTCCCTTCAGCTCTCATACACTGATCCCCCACAGGTGTCTCTCCTTTCTCCCCGATTGCCCGCCGAAAGCCAACTCGCTTGTCAGCCAATGCCCAGCAAGGGCCCCCTCTCCCATCAGCCAGTCCAATAGGAGACTTCCTCTCCAGTTGATCAATCCTTTCAATTGGCCAATCCCTCACTTCTTCTCCCTTTTGCCACCCAAGCCCAGCTGGGTAGGTTGGGGCTCCTACTAAGAACAGGGCGCTGTGGTGCTGGAGAGTGAGTATACGTGTTCTTTCGGGGTGGGGGAAAAACAGAGTTGTAAATTGCCCCCTCTCTCCAGTCACTCTGCCAAGGGGAGGGATTAAGTGACCAAGTGGCAGCATCTGCAGCTCTGCCACCCCCTCGGAAAAGATCTCACCCACCCCTCCTTTGCAGCTCCTCCCATTGACACCTCCCGTCTCTGGTGTACAGAGCGCCCATTGTCCTGGTATCCCACGCCAGCGCTAGGCTGCGTCACAGGGGCCCTGCGCTGCACTTTGTGCATTACAAAAGCCCTTCTCATCCAAGGATCCCAAAGCCCTCGACAGCCCTTCACAGGACAGAAACACAGGCGCCTGAGAGATTTCATTTGGAACCTGACAGAGTTTCCTCAACATTTGTTTGACGGGCTCTCATTTGAGGTGCCCACCCATGCAGATGTGCAGCTCCTGGCCTGGGCTAATCACCCTCTCCAGCAGGAAGCAGCTCTCAGTCTGATCTCCCTTGCTTGCAGAGGGAGCCAAAGGGGTGTTAACACAGTTCCTTCCCCTGCCTGGCCCTGAACCAGCACTGCTGACATTTCACAGCCACCAGCAGAGAGGCAAGAGCAACGCACGGCCCTCAAAGCGACTCCAAGGGGGGCCACACTCGCTCCATCTTCGCTCATGTTCTTAGACCAAACAAATCTATTTGGTGCAATTGCTATTTTGAATTCTCTGTACTGGATCCCTTCTCCCCCTATACATACACAGCCCATTTCCAATCAAGTCTGTGCTTCACCATCAAGGGTTGCCTCATGGGTGGAGTAAGGTACTGGGAGGAGACAGGTTCTAATCCTGGGCCTGCTGCTGACTTACTCATGGTGCCTCAGTTTCCCCATTTAGAAAATGTGAAGAAGAAGAAGAATACTCTTACAAATCTGGGCTGTATCGCCTATGGACTGCATGGTTTTCATTTTACTGCATGCTCCGGACACTTGAAACTTCACGGAGACAATGGGGCTAGAACTCAGACTCTCTTGATCCAAAACCACAGGCCCCTGCCCCTTGAGCTAAAAGAGAAGCTTCATTAGCTATCAGCATGATCGAGCCTATGACACAATATCAAACAGTTTTGATGCCATGCAATGGAAATTACTGGTGTACACCCATCACACATCAGTTCATTGGTCACCTACCATACAGGGCTGTTGAGAGGCCTAATCCATGTGTATTTGGGATCCTCAGATAAAAGGAACTATATAGACCAAATAATTATGGCCAGTAATAATATCAGAATAACGTGCAGTAATTTCTTGCCCTCTTAACACAGAGGTTTCTGCTAGATTCTTCAGAATGTTGGTCCCTTCTTGTTAATTGCATATTCTGAGCCAGTGATTGAATTATCCAGTAACATCGGTCTAACTGTGATCAAAATTAATCAAAACAAAGGCTGGAATGTGCATTATTTGTTAAGATAAAGGATTTGACTCTAGAGGTTTTGATCCAATTAAATGGAAGATTAAATTAATCAACCACTGGAGTAAGTGAAAGACCCTCATATGTGTAAAAAACACTTTGTCATAATGCAACAAAAGCTTCTGGCTAGAAGGTTCAGGGGCAAGCGTCTCATAAACAGACATGTTCCCAACTTCATGCAGAAGACCTATTAGAGATTATGGGAGTGAAGGCCCTTGCCCTGTAGAGGGAGCAGGCCCCATGTATGCACTTAAAGGATTAGCAGGTTTTCTGTGAAAGAGTCTGAAAGATACGTCCAGCATGAAGGGCAAGGTGCAAGACACCATTAAGGGAGAAGTAAGAGAGTGAGAGGAATTAAAGTGGAGAGTGGTGACCATCTGTTGCACCAGGATGAAGCCAGGGAGACTCCTGGGAAGGGAGGATGGCTCACTGATCAGGGACAGCTTTAGACAGGGCCGGGGCTGGGAAGCTGATCAGTGAATCAGATGCTTGACTGAGCCAGTAATTGAGTCATCAGTGAGGCTGGGTTGACCCCATCAAAGATGGAGCTAGAGGGGGGGCGGTTGGGAGTTCCAATATGTTTCAAGACCACTTCGCTGGTTTAATACCCTCTCCTCCTGAAGTAGTGTAGGCGTGTTATTCCAGGGAAGCAGCGGGCCTGTCTAAGGAAAGGCTGTGTTCTCTGGAGTCCTCATGGGCTGTCTCTAGGCAAGCTGCGTTGGGATCTGCGTGGTGCATAGCCATCACACAGCACAGAGGAGATCTAACAAGAATCGTCTCCTCTCAGCCAAGGAACTCAATCCAAGCACTGCATTTCACCATCTCTCTGATCACAAGCCCTGCATCAGGCTCCAAGCCACCTCAATGCAGCACACTCCAGCGTTCGATCCAAGCGAGGGCGGGACACGCAACTGATCAGACCGAAGGATCTGGCCTGGTAATTGGAGTGAAACTCCAGGAGCCAGAACATCCAAGCTATTTCCCCCATCCCCTTATGCACTTCTAAATACATATATAAAGTCAAATTGTTTCGAGAGTTAGCCTTGCAATGTTGCCTCTGCATGCAAGGGAAACTCACCCCTAGGGGGCGCCAGTTTGCAGTCAAGCCAGCCAGCAGGCAATGTAGCTTTTCTAAGAACAAAGAGCACGAGAGGGCAGAATCGAGGCACATGGGCAGCAGCCTCTGGAGCTTTGCAGCACCTCCCACAGTGACCATCAAGAATCCCAAGGGTCTGAATGGTTCAGGGGGTTGGTGCTTGGCTTTTAACTCCCTTTGGCTGGTTCAAATCTGCCCCCAACTTGAGGGTGACCAAAAATAGTTACAGCCTTATAGCTGTGTGTCATTGGCTGGATCTGGTTCTCAGCCTGCTTCTTAATTGGTCTGGTGTCTATGGCACAGAAACCACCATCACAGCTGGAAGCCCGATTGGCAGTACCCCCCGTGACCCAGGGAGGCACTCCTTCCCAATCAGGGAGCGAGGCGCATTGGCACACTAATCTGGGGAAGCTTGCTTTGCCACAACCCTGCTCTCTGGGCCTCAGGTCCCCAGGGACGTCCAACCAGCACCTTTCCCCATGATCTAAGCAGTGGTTCTCAACCTTCCCAGACGACTGTAACCCCTTCAGGAGTCTGCTTTGTCTTGCGTACCCCCAAGTTTCACCTCACTTAAAAACTACTTGCTTACAAAATCAGACATAAAAATACAAAAGTGTCCCAGCGCACTATTGCTGACAAATTGCCGACTTTCTCATTTTTGCCATAAAATTATTAATCAATTGGAATATAAATATTGTACTTACATTTCAGTGTACAGTATATAGAGCAGTACAAACAAGTCATTGTCTGTATGAAATTTTGGTTTGCACTGTCTTCGCTAGTGTTTTTTATGTAGCCTGTTGTAAAACCAGGCAAATATCGAGATGAGTTGATGTACCCCCAGGAAGACCTCTGCGTACTCCCAGGGGAATGCGTACCCCTGCTTGAGAACCACTGATCTAAAGTGGTGGTTTTCAAACTTTTTAGGCTGCGTACCCCTTTCCAAATAATGTCGACTACCGTGTACCCCCATCTGAGATAGGGTCAGAATATACCGATGATTAGATTGCCAAGTCTTACTAAATAAAATGCATTGCCCACCATTACAGGATTTTTCTCACATACCCCCTGACGAGAGCTCACGTATCCCTAGAGGTATGTGTACCCCCGTTTGAAAACCAATGATGGAAAGCATTTAAGGACAGATGGAGCATGTGACAGGCTCAGCGTTAACTGTGGAGCACGGGACGCAGCAGCTTCTCTGCGCTGCCTCCCGCATCCCTCACCTTCCAGCCCGGGGCCTCAGGGGAGGGTGGGAGAGAGAAAGAGCATGTCATTCACGGGAGAAGAGCGATCGCTTTCCTTTGGGAACCTGAGGTAACCCAGTCAATGAAACTCTATCCGAAGTGGTTTTGACATAAGGTCACAGAGCGAGACACGGCAAGGTCGGGAGTTCAGCGTCAATACAACAAGTGCCAGTCACTACACAAAAGGCCGGGGGATCAGATGTACCTATCAAGTGCTGCCTGGGAGGGAGAATGTTGAGACACGTAATTGCAGCCACTTTCATCCCCGTGGATTTTCGTATCGACCCCTTCGGTTCACACGGCTCTCCCTCGCCGCGGCTCTGGCTGGGCTGCTCCCCTTGGTGCCCCCGACGGGCACCGCTGTCACGGCAAGAAGTGACACCTCCCTTCCAGAGTGGGAGGGGTCGGTCTCCTGGCTGACCCCGGACTCTGAAGGGGGGTGGGGAAGTCCAAGACCATTCAAGAGGTTCCTTCACCTGTAACCAGCTCTCCTGTCAGCTGCCAGTGGCTCATGGGATCCTCCACTCCTCCAGTGCAGGCGCCACTAGCTAATGCAGTCTGCAAACCTCCTCAGGCCCCTTCCTCCCCCATCCCCTCTCCCCCAGGGGCTCCAGCCAGGCCCAGCCATGCTCTGACCCAATGGAGGACAGAGTAACTGGGAGACAGGGGATGTGAGGGGTCAGATTCTTCTCTCACTTACATCGGGCTAATGGCCAGTGGCAGCTCATCAGCCTAGGCAAGTGAGCAGGGCTGGCTCCAGGCACCAGCCGAGCAAGCTCGTGCTTGGGGCGGCAGATTCTAAGGGGCGGCATTCCCTCCAATCTTAGGGTGGCACGGCCGCCCTTTTTTTTTTGGTTCGGCGCTCCGGCTGCCCTGTAGGGGGCGGCGGCGCGGAGGAGGGGAGCACCCTGCTGGGAGCGGGCTGCGCGCGCCGTCTGCCCCAGCCAGTGCCAGGTCTGCAGCAAGCCCGGCAGGGCAGCCCGCGTCCTTCCCTCCCCGCCGACCTTCAATTCACCTGCAGGTGGGAGCGACGGGAGGGGCCGAGTGGCGAGCGCCCCAGCTGAAGGAAGCCCTGGCCGCCCCCCTTCTCTCTCTCCCCCCCGCTCCCTCCCCCTCCCCCCCGCTAGGCAGGGCGCGTCTGCAGCGCAGGGAGCCCCCGCTAGCCAGCGTGGCCGGGGGAGGCAGCCACGAGCCGCCAAGTAAGTGGCACCAAAAGTTTGCACCCTGGCTCCGGCCGCCCTCCACGTTTTTGTTTTTTGTTTATTTGCTTTGGGGCGGCAAAAAAGCCAGAGCCGGCCCTGCAAGTGAGGCCCAGCCTAATCCAAGAATTCAGAAGCAAATTCCCCCAAACTACCCTTTTGGTACATGTACAGATTTTTAAGGACAGTTAAGCATGTCTACATTAAATACATAATGTGACTCCACAAGACGCGCCTGTGATCTGATTTAAATCTGCCCCATTACTCACACATTCTCCGTAGCGGAAAAGGTAGTGCTGCGGGTGAGGCACAAATGGTGGGGTAGGTAACAGTGCCTCAGGAAGCTGCCTTGTTACCACGTCAACGTACTACCCTCAGGAGTCACTTTATGAGGGCGTTGCTGTGGTAACCGGGGCATGGTGAGGCTGGGGCAGAACTGCCGCAGTTAAGGCTGGTTCTCACAGCGGGGCTGCAGGGAGCTGCCTCTCAACGCTGACACTGCACCAGGCTTCCACCCCTCTGCTGAACAGTTCCTGCCCAAGGATGGCTCCCACAATCCTGGCTGGTGGTTGAGGGAGGGAGCGGGGCCATGACAGCGGAGCTGCAGAGGGCTCCCTGCAAGGCCACGGTCCATTGACACCTGACCCCTGCAAAGGCAAGATGCACTGGGGAGGCTACGGCCCTGGCAGGGCAGAGCAGAGACCCCTGGCCAGGACTGCAAGGAGGAGGACGTATATTGGAATTTGTGAGACTGTGATATGTGCCTCACCTGTCCAAAAAGCAACCAGCTGCCACTGCTAACAGCACTAGTTTCAGCGGAGTTACTCCTGACACCATCATACGGCGTGGCTTCCACAGAGTTACACCCTCTTTACATGAGAGTAACAGAGCTGGCCTCAGTGGAGTTACTTCCGATTTGCACCAAGGTAGCATAGCAGCGCTGACTCTAGTGGAGTTATTCCAGATTGACACCGTTGCAAGAGGAGAGTCAGGCCCTAAAAGCCTCCACACAAAGAACAAATAGCTTCTCACTAAATCTTACCCCCCAATATTTGAGTTCTTTCCGCATCCCCAAAGGTTTGCTTCTTTGGGTGACATTTCCGTTTCCAAACAGAAATGTGCAAAATCCTGCACATTTCAAGGCACAAACTGATCTTCATCCTAACAGCTGTTCGAAACCTCTAAAATGCTGAGGATTTTGCTTGAAAACAGGCCCATTCCCGGAGTTCACATTTGCCCAATTTCACTCAAAAGTTGACCCCCTCCCTTGCAGTGAAAACTCTCGACATTTCTGGGGGGTTGACTTTGTTCTTGCAAAATTGGGTCAACTTGAAGAAATGGAAACCAAATGCAGTAACCTCACGTATGAGATCTTTAAATTACCCCAGAGGATATTTCATACAGCGCTAGGGAAGATATATTTGCAATTGACCAGAGCTTACACTTCCCGTCTCTGGATCTCCCTAGCAAAAGGGAAGGGAAAGGCACCCTTTTAGTTTAATAACCAATTCTGACCAAGCTTAGCCCAGGTTTCCTTGCTGGGTGGAGGAGAGTGGTATGAGGGGAAGGGTAGGAAGGTGACTACAGGTGCTCAGATACCGTGGTGATGGGCACAGTACAGGAACCTGACGAGAACGGACTATTGGGAGTTTGCGTTCTGCAGTCTATTGTATTTGGCCACTTGTATTTTGAGTGACACTTGGCAATGGACAGCAGGCCTGGGCATTATTAGCTGATGCTTCTCTGTGCAGCAGATGGCGCAGTTGCAACAGGTGACCAGCTGCAGCCCACTTCCCTTCCCCCCCCCCCCCAGCCTCCAAATGGTGTCTTTCTGGGGTCCTGAATGAAATGTATAGTCCCTTATTAAATGCAGGCAAGCACTAAGTCTGTCAGCACTGTGTCGGCCGGGCACTCCTTTGGGCAAGCCTTGTGAAGCTCTGCCTTGGGGGAATGTGCAAGAGGCCCAGAGAAGATGAGGGAGCCGATCTTGAGTTCAGATACACAGGACCAGCTTACTCCCCATTGACACCAGTGTCAATGAAAACAGAATCTAGTTGTCCGAAAGAGTGAGGAAAATTCAGGCCCAATGGTGAGGATAACCATCAGCTTCATAGTCACCCCCAGGAACTGACAGAACCCTCATCCTTTGAGACCAGAGGTGCATGTGAAGCAAAACCCTAGATCAAAATCTCCTGGGACGTTGAGAGCATCAAGATCCTTTTCACAGGCTGAGCCCTGCAGCTCTCCCAGGGATATTTAAAGAGGAACTAGATGGAGGACTGGAGGATAATGGCCCATGGGGAGCAATCCAGTCTTGGTGGCAAGATGTGGGGAATTTTTCACCATCCCTAATTCTCATAATGTTCTCCCAGGCTGACTTAGCTTGGCATCAGTGCCAATCAAGGCAGAGGGGGACCGGATCCCAACCAGCTGCTCCAGGACAGAAGCATCTCTTTGGAGCAACTTCATCCTGCCTTGTCTTGCAATAAGGCGTCTCTGCACCCTTCTGGGCCCAGAGATCTGATGTGCAGCAAGCTACCTCATTAGCTGTAACAGATTGGCTCCTCTTATCAATGCTGCAATGATTCCCCCTGGACTAATATTTCTGTCCAGGAGTGACAGCGGAAGGCACCACTAAGCCTTTATTTTCTGGACTCCAGACTATCTTTGAAGTCTTGGCTTTGCAGTTTAAAGGGACACGTTCCTCCCTTTAGGGCAATTGGCTGCTTTTGCTCCCATCCTCAAAGCCTGAAACAAAAACGTATTTCTCTGCCAATTTTGTCCTTGGCCGATTCCCTCCCACCCCCTTGTGTTTCTGAATGGAGCCGAAATTAACATGGTTCTTTTTTTGTCTCGGTTTTGTTTTACTTCCTTGGAGGAGGAAGAGACAGATGATTAGAAAAAGGAGAAACTTGTGTTTGCACACAGATCTCTTGGCAGCCGGGGAAAAGGAAATACAGTGGAGGAGATATTAGTTTGTGCGCATGTATCTTGGCAAGGATGGGAAATGAAATACAAGAGGGGGGTGGATTAGGATTGTGAGAGTTTTAGTGAGATTTTTTTTTAATATATAACATTTTCCCAGGTTGGGAGCTGCACCTCTCTGATTGGCCCATTGCCAGATGGTGCCAACAGGTGATGGCAGCAAACAGAGTGCCATCCACCCTGCTGCCATCTTTATTCATTCACTAGCATTAAAATCCCCAGCTGGAAGATGTTTTGGGGACCATTTTTGCCTTACAAAAGGCACAGTTTTATGGAAACCCATTTTTGACCCCTAATTTGCCAAACAGCTTTGCTAAGAATGTTACCGGCACAAGAGGATGCAGTTACTTACCGCAGCCACAGGGTGGCAGCATAAATATGAAAGCAATCCACTGTGGGACTATTAACACGCTGAAATTTACTGTCATGCTGCAAGGCATGCTTGCTGTGAAGTTCTTGGGCTATGCCCACTTTCTATCCCTGACCAGGCCTTTGGAATAACCAAAGAACCACCTGCTCCCAGAGAATCCTCCCCAGGTTTTACACTGAGCCCATGGCAACCTGGGACAGGACTTTGGGAGTTTACTGAAAGCTGTGTGAATACTCATGCAGTGTACAAGATGATCAATAAAGCTCCTAGCTACCCTTCTCCTTAATGAGCCCCAGCACCTTGAGCTAAGGAGCTCCAGGGCGGCTGGGGCACCACACCTGCCTTTGAAGTGGTTCCGTTATTGCTGAGGCAGGTTGTACAATGACAAGCAACAGAGAAACTTTGGAAGATCTAGACAAGCATCCATGAATCTGACCCTCTTGGACAACCATCCGTATGCCCCTTGGGGCAGACACCAGGCCTCTCTTGGTGTTTGTAAAAAGCCATGACTAGAGACACAACAAATGAGTGCCCACCCCTCTCACATGGTTTAGTGACCTGAGTGCACGGCAAAGTCAAATCCCAATCCTGCACCCTCCATACCTTGGGCAGGTCACTTCCCATTCTCCGCCTTGGTTTCCCCCTCTGTAAAATGGAGATAGTGATGCCTCCCTACACCTCTCCCAAGAGTCTTGTGAGGCTCAGTTAGTGAATGTCTGCATCATGCTCTGAAAATGAAATCTATGTAGGAAGTGTTCACTGGAGGAGCCTGGAATGGCCTGAGGGAACAGGCACCCACATAGAATTTCCCACACGGCCTGGTGACAGTTGAGCTGTAAGCACTGGAAGAACAGCCCCTTCCCTTGGGCTCCAGCTTTCATTGTACTTACACCCATCTTACAGCAGTTCATGTCAGTTGACCTCAGAGTCATCACTGCTGACTGACACCAGCGTTAGATCAGAATCAGGTCCTTCCTATCTAAGTGCTTCCACCTCTACCCCACCTAAAAGCAGGGCAGACGGGGATGCACGGAATTGAAGGGTGGGTGGGAAAGATTAACCGAACCTTTCCAAAGGGGGCGGGTGACTGAGATTGATCAGGGTGCCGTTCCGTTCTAGTCTCCCAACCTCAGCACCGAAGTATCTGAGAACCTTCCAGTCATCCTGCAATAAGTGACGTGACTATCATCTGTCACATGTGGGTCACTCTTCCTAAGCCTCACTCCAGGGGGAGAATTGTGCGCGCAGCGGAGCAGTTGGTCTTAGTAGGCTTTTGGTTATGGTTACAATAGCTGCAGGGTTGTGTCTTTCTATTACAGAAGACAGATCAGAGAAATGCGCCTGGCACTCGGCGCAGAAGGTGGGGAGGTTTGTGATGGTCCTTAGTTCCTGAGGGAAGTTTGCTCCACAGTCTTGGACTAACCCCTGAGAAAGTTCTGTCTCCTGCACAGACAAGCTTTGCCCTGATGGTAGAGCTCCATTGGGTCAGAGGAGAGAAGTTGCTGACCATGGTGTTCACCCTGGAGCCTTCCGTTCTTTTAGATACCTGGGCCCGAACCATTGAACATCTTGAAGAGAAGGATTGAAACCTTGAATTTGACTCAATATTCTATGGGAAGCCAGTACAAGGAGCGGGCAACAAGAGTGATGTGTCTCTGTGATGCTGAGGAAACGCATTGCAGCATTGGGGTTTCCCAAGGGCTGATGGCTTCATACCCAGGTATATCGCATTGCGGAAGTCCAGTTGGGAGATTACGGAGAGGTGAATAACTGAGGCCAGGTCACTGTCCAGCAGGATGGGCTGGAGTCTTCTAGCCAACCAGAGATGGTAGAAAGCAGTACTCATGGATGCCGTTATGTGAGAACTTAGCATCAGTGAGGAATCCAGGAATGTCAAACTTCAGATTGAACTGACCGATTGTGGGTGTGAAACTTCAACCAAAAGAGAATGCACCATAGCTGCAAACTCTTCAAAATGCTTCCCACTGCCCACCAGCATCACCTCTGTCTTGCTTGGGTTCAGCTTCCGCCGGCTGTTCTTCATCCATGAGCCGAAACTGTCCAACCCAACTTGGCAGCAGTGGTGTGGTTTTACGTGGTGAAGGACAGGTAGAGTGATGTGTCATCTGCATTTTGTTGGCACTTGAGTCCATGGCATCTTACTAGTTCACCTTGTGGCTGTTTGAGTTTTGAACAGAGATGGGGGTCTGTTTTTAATTTGTCTAAACCATTTCACTTGTCCATAGGGCCTCATGACCCATGCTCCTCGCCCATAGCATGCTCCTTGTCCATTGCATGGACACTTTCTGTGCTGGCACCCTAGAGAAGCTAATGAGAGCTGGACAGAATGGAAATCCTGAGGAGATGGGCTGCTGGGCAAAACAACGGGTGCACTAACACCTGTGAATCATCACTGGAGGAGCCCTGAAGGATCTCAGATTCTAACCATGCCTGAGCTCTTCACTCCATGACCTTCTGCTTCCCCAATCAATACAGAGTAGAAAGCAGGAGGTTAGATGCTGTGTGGCCTATAAGGATTGCCCTTCTGTATCTCATGCAGAGTTGTCACCGACAATCTCCAGTGCTCTGTCCAGTACACTTTTAAATTAGTTCAGCTCTCATTCTTTCCCTTCAGAGGCCTCAGTATATCTCCTCACTAGACAATTTTTTTCTGATTTTCAGCCTCCCTTTGAACATCCCCACCCCATTGCTTCTAGCTCTATGCCCGTGGACCACCCTCCACAATTCCCCTCCCTCCTTGGTGTTTGCACCCTCTGAATGCTTGTAGTTAACTCGTCTCCAGTCCACTGAGTCGCCAACCCCAACACAAGACGCACTGTATTCTTTTCATCTCTCCTCAGAAGGCAATTGCTCCAGCTTGTTCATCATTCTTGTGGCTCACCTCCTACCCTGCTCTGTTGTGAATGGAGGTTTGGGGATTCATACGTGTCATTGTTTGCAAAATAAGTCACTTTTTTCTCTGGAGGATCTTAACATGCAGGATTTAAGTATATTCAAAACAACCCAAACGACCATGGAAATTCAGAGAGGGGTTTATACAGATTCCATGGTGATGAGTGTCAAATGGAGGGAGGGGGGATGGGGGGGTGAACAGACAGACAGACAGACAAACTAAGCCCTCAGTCTGTAAGTTACACATTGTGTAATTTAGCTCCTGTAGCTTACATGAGCTCATAACTTGCAATAACTCAGGTTCCCATGCACACATTTACTGATGTGTAACTTACACCCCTCTACAGCTGGCCCCGGATTTCCAAGGCGCCGTGTAGCAGGGTTTTGCATCCTAACTCCTCTGGCTCAGCCTCCACTACCCCCCACACATTCCAAGTGAGCTGATCCTGATGGGACACTTCAGCGTTGCTGGCAAAGGCAAAGCGTGCCGGGCAGCGGGTCGCCTCCCGACATCTGCTCAGCACATTTCCCATCCCCTCCACGAGGAATCCTCGGCTGGGATGTTTGTACAAACGTGTGTATTTGCTGTGTCAACACACATCAGAGAGCAAACGCATTACAAGGAAAAGGAAACAGACTGGGAGCAACAGCCTCTCCAAACCTCACTCTGCGGTGACTCTTCTGCATCTCCAATGACCCCACTTCGCTACATCCAGGAAAGCTCAGCACGTACCTTACCCCAGAGCTAACCTGCCCAGCGGACCACTCGGGTTGGGTCTTTGCGGCCAGAAGACTGAGGGGAGGAGACTTTAAGTAAGACCCCTGGATATGGACAGTGTATATAAGTAGCCTTGAAATACAAGTCTCCTTGGTGCAGTGGGTTAAGGCCCTGGCTTTTCATCTTCACGGGTCTGAGTTTAAATTGGGAATTGTAACTCTGCTCAAGAGAGGCTTGAGAGCAGAGCAGGGGCTGCTGCAGTTCAGGGCATCGGTGCGGGAGTGGAAGCAGCAAGTGGTGCAGGTCAGTACAGAGGTGCACGGGCAGAGCTGTATGAATTAGCAGAGGGGAATGCCGGTCAGGACAGGGGGGGGCAATGGCAGAGCTGGGAAAGGGGATTGAAATGAAATGTATTTTCCCTATTTCAAATCCTTCTAGTCCTGATCATCTAAAACGCTAGTCTACGTGGCTTGGCATACAGGATCATTTTAACGGCGCCCTAACTACATCAAATCATCCATCAAAACTTGGCGAGATCTGCCCCCAGATGAGAGACATATTTGTGCAATAGGATCCAATATTTACCAAACATCCAGTGATCCAAATAGTTTGGGGCATTTCTGGGGCCATTCGGAGCAGCATTTTTATGCTGTAGAAGGAAACAACAGCGCCGAGACATACAGAAGACCTTTAAAGCAAACAATTCCTCCGAGCTCTTCACAAACTGGGTCCAGCTGTTTGCAATATTTGCTCACTTCCCCTTTAGTCTGGCACACTGTGTGTGTGTGTGTGCGTGCGCAGGGCCACTGAGAGTGGGTTCAGGCCCCCGTGAAAAAATTTTTTTCGGGTCCTCCAGCAAGGGCGGACTGGCTAAACTGGGCCGACAAGAGGGGGGGAAAGCCGGGCCCCGGGCCCCCTTCCAGACCGCCGGGCCCCAGTAATTTAAACCGGCTTCCCCCCCGCTCTCGTCGGCCCTGTGTGTGTGTAGACAAAATAGACAGAGTTACAAATCTGAAGCCAGCTACCATGGCCCAGCTGTCGCTATGTTTCCTGGAGTAGAACTCAGATGCTCCTGCTTCAAAAGCAGAGGCACTTACCACTCATGCTAAAGAATCTCCATTCGCTGGGCCTTGACACACGGGAAAGAGCTGTTTACTTACATCCAGTAGAGGGCAGCACTACAAATGCACATTAGAAAGTGCAGTTTTGAACATGCAATTATGGATAAAAAGAAACAGTGTTAAAAGTATTAAGGTTGCAAAGTCAAGCACTCAGAAGTTAGGAAATGCCAGAATTAAGGCTGCCTGTGAAACCTTAATTCAGCTGCCTTGAGCATATGCATCCAGGGACAGTCTTTCATTACAGGATCACATACTATTTTTGCTCGCCAGGAATCGCCCTTACCCCTCATCCCAGCTGCCTGTCTGAACAGCACCGATGACATAAACTGGCACCTGCGCCTCCACCCATCCAAGTCCAGCCTGGCGGCCAGCACAGCAACCGCAGCGGCTGGTGCGATCCGCTGCACGCCCGCCGCCAACAGGCGGAACCAGGCTTGCGTGGGGAGAGGGGAGCTCCCCGCGTGCAGTGACCCGAAAGCGCAGCCTGCTTGTAAGGCAGTTAACACCGAGCGGCCCCGAAATTCCCACCTCGCTCAGGCTGGAGCGAGCGCTTGTCAGCGAAAAGCCTGGCGTTCCCAGAGAGAAACGGCCTCTCGGAGAAAAAAGTACAGCAGCAGCAGAGGAGCTTAAAAAAAAAATCAATGTAAAATTCTTGGATTGACACTTCAAAAGGGAGCAAGTAGAAAGGGCTGCCTGGCGTGCTGCATACAGACTCTCCCACTGCTATGCTCCATGTGCAGAGGGAACTGCATACGGGGGAGCGTCCCACCACGGCACCGAAATCCCTTTTCCCTTTCCTGCCCGCACCTCCACAGCTCTGCCACGCTTGCTAATTAGTCAACGGCGCACTTACCAGGGCCTTCCGTCCCGATGGCACTCGGGCGACTCAGCACGGGCATAGGCGCCGACCCCATGGGTGCTCTGGGGCTGGCCCCCCGATCCGCGCCTCCCCCTTCCCCCAGCACCTCCTGCCCACCCCTCCTCCTCCCTCCCGGCAGCTGTTCCACGGCATGCAGGAGGCACTGGGGCGGAAGGCGAGGAGCGGGGCAGGAAGAGGTGGGGGCGGAGTCGTGGGGGAAGGAGTGGAGAGGGGGCGGGGCCCAGGGCGGAGCAGGGGTCGAGCACCCCCTGGGAACCCAAACGTCTGTGCCTATGGCGCGGGGGTCTGGACGGCTCGGGTTGCCAGGAATGGGAGAAGGATCCTTCACCTAACGGGGAGCAGGTGGGTAGAACCCAGCCCAGGGGGTCACTGCTCATCTATTGGCTCTTCGGGAATTCCCAGTCCAGTCTCTAGGCTACTAGGAACAGATTCATACCTTCCCCAGTGCAGGGATGCAGCTTCTGTCTCTCCTGTCCTAGGCCTGCTGAGGGCCTATTCAGCCCCGAGAACTACCCTAGCTTTGCTGTGGCCCCGTAGGCCTTGTGGTAGCTGCAGAATAGCATAGGAATTCCCCAGAACCCCCATTGCACGGAGGAGAAAGCAGGGGCCAGAGCCAGCTCTGCCTCTGCTTCATCTGGGGTATTCCTCTGGGCCACAAGCAGGCCATAGAGCAGTGAAGAATTCCCGTCCCTCTGGGGAAGGGCTAACTCTACGCTCCAGTTACTCCTCTCGAGTTAGCCCAGCTTGAGCTAGGGCAGGCCAGGCATACTGCGATATCACACTGGAGATGCTGCATCCGCCCAGGTGCTGCTCTCACTTGCAGTGCCACTGGCACGTCCCGTGTCCCGGGACGGGCCCGCCAGCTAGAGTTCAAAGCACCCCTGTACTCAAGGTCAGGGGGGCTGTGAGTGGGTGGGACCGGAGTTATAATCCGAGTTAGCTTGGCAGTGAAGACCAGCCCCTAGAGTTTACATCTTGCAAAACACCACCACGTAGGCACTGATTGGCCTCCTTGTCTTAGCGTGGACTAGATTCTGAAACTGAATCCCGCCCCCCAAGCACACATCCTACGGGGGGGAGGACCCCTGCCAGCCAGTGTGGAAATACACTGGGGGAGGGGGCAGCATGGGGAAAGCCGCCCTGCTGTTCTGTGGGTAACGTGCTCAGAGCTCAGATCCTCCTGCCCAATCCCGAAAACAGAGCCACCATTTGAAGCTAGAGGAGACTCGCCATTAGCAGCCAACAACAGAGGGCCTATGACACACAGCTGAGCCCTTCTGATCACATCCAGTAGCAACGTATATAATTCCCCATGCATTGCACTATAAAGGGTTTCTCTCTCATATTGGGAGGAAGAGAGAGAAAACTAAAAAGGGGGCCAGAGTATGGAGCAAACAGCGAGTGGTGTTTGGATTCGTTGCTTTCCATGGTGATGCAGGCTAATAATTGCATTTACCCAGTTCCTGGTTCCCCAAGTCTCCGCATCATGGACTGGCGGCTTGAGCCCATTCCTCCCCCGTGATGGATTGTGATAAGTCAAGTTGCTTGTTAATAACTGTACAATTTACCTAACAAATTTGGAGCTTGTAGTACAGCTTCCTTAATGTGTTTAATTTATTGTTACATTTCCTTCAGGTTAATGGTTTGAGAGTCCGTCAGACTTTAATCTCTACAGTTATTATAAAGTGCTTGTTTCTCGTTAAAATGGAAAATGGAGTCAACCGAGGAGATTTACTTGTGATAAACTGGCCAGAATAAATCTCCCGCCTTTGTGTGCCGGGGGCGGGGGGGAAATGAATACCAGCCGTTTAAAATGCTAAAGAGACACGTCAGCAAAGCTCCAGGGCCTGTTACAGATTAATGAAGCCTCTGCACCTTTCCTGTTGGTCAGTCAGAAAGCTGTATAAGGACCTGCACCGATTCCCCTTGAGACCAATGAAAAGACTCCCATCAATGTCCATGAGAGCAGACCCTGGCCGTAAGAGTAGCATGAGGCGCATGGAGCCTAGGTCGAAGAAACAGGCCTTTGTGCCAGGGAGGCTGACAGGGCGGTAACTTGCTAAGCAGGCAGCCACACTTCAGAGCATGTAATCTACAAAGACATATGAGGTGAGGTGCTTTACTCAAAGTGCCAGAGCTTGCAGAAGGGATCCAAAGGTGGGGGTGGAGTCCAGGGGCTTGGAGGATAGTCAGATGACTCCACACAGCACAATCACTGCTCCATGGATTGAAGCACCTGAGATATGCTAGTGGGGAAAATTGGTTTGATTTTGCTGGTTGGAGAGTGGACAGCTGCTACAGATTTGAAGGTTTAAGGGATAAATAATAATATTTGGAGATAGACCTATCTCATAGAGCTGGAAGGGACCCCAAAGGGTCATTGAGTCCAGCCCCCTGCCTTCACTAGCAGGACCAATTTTTGCCCCAGATCCCTAAGTGGCCCCCTCAAGGATTGAACTCACACCCCTGGGTTTAGCAGGCCAATGCTCAAACCACTGAGCTATCCCTCCCCCATCCCCAAGGGATCTCAGCATTGAGTATTGAGATCACACTCGGCAAAGGGAGGGATCCAGCAGAATTGTTACAGTTGTGTGGGGTGTGTAGGCATCACAGCCCGGGGGCGAAGGTTAAAAAACAAGTTATCCAGCAACTAGCGCACAAAACTCAGACCTCCTGGGCTTTTTCTCGAAAAACACATGAAGCTGATAGCTGAATAGCTGCTAGCCCGTGGCTAGGGCACTCCTGGGAGCCCCACATTCAATAGCTGCTAGCCCCCTGGCTAGGGCACTCCCCCGAGAGCCCCACATTCAATAGCTGCTAGCCCCGTGGCTAGGGCACTCCTGGGAGCCCCACCCACATTCAATAGCTGCTAGCCCCGTGGCTAGGGCACTCCTGGGAGCCCCACATTCAATATGTAAGGGGACTGTTGCCCCCTTACTAACATTCAGTGGGGGTGTTTTGGTTGCTAGCTCCCAGCACTAAAAGGGGAGGGATCGATGGCAAATCAGGACCCTGAGACTGATAGTCCCCAGGAACAATGGCAAGAGGCCAATGCTCCAGATTGACAGGGCGGGCCAGCTAATCAAGGNATGGCTAGGGCACTCCCCTGAGAGCGCCACATTCAATAGCTGCTAGCCCCATGGCTAGGGCACTCCTGGGAGCCCCACATTCAGTAGCTGCTAGNGCAGAGCAGACCTGTCCTGTCCTGGGAGCAGAGCTGTAGCAACCAGAGCCAGAGAGGCCAGAGAAGCAGCCCAGGGAGCTGAAGGCAGAGCAGCAGCAGCAGCCGTGCTGAGGCAGTGTGGAGCTGGAGCAGTCCAGAGCTGGGTGCGGTGAGCAGCTGGGCAGAGTGAGGGGGACCCTGGGCAGTGGGCCCAGCACAGGGAGACGCCTCAGCCAAGAGGCCCTGCAGGCCAGACTTGGAGGGGGATCGTAACCCTGACAGGGCGGGGGCGATGCTGGGGAGAAGGGTCCTGCCACCTACAGCCTGAGAGCATGTGGCCACCGCCAGGGCAAGTGTCCAACCTGCAGCGTCTGTGCAGCACAGCCAGGACCTGAGAAGGTGGCCTGGGACCTACAAGGAACAGACTGTGAACTGCCCTGATGTTCCAGAGACACTGTCTGTAAATGTTCCCTGCCACAGAGCGGGGTGATGTGTTTTCCTTTAACCTTTCCCATTTTTCCTTGTTCTTTTTTTAAATTAATTGTTAAGTAAACAACTTGTATTTGCTTTATATTGTCTGGAATAATCAGTGGGTCAGGGAGGTGCCCAGTGCAGAAAGGGTACCCCGGAGTGGGGACACCTTAGCCCCTGTCCTAGGTGACCACAGCAGGGTTGGGGGTTGAGCCCCCCCAGGAATCCTGGGCCCAGCCTTGTTGGGGCTACGAGAACTCTGCCAGACAGGAGAGTCCTCAAGGGCAGGGAGGCCTCTGGGTCAAGGAAGTGGGAGCGAGGACTCAGATCCTTTCGCTCGCCCACTTCACCGGGGTAGCACAGAAGCCAGGAAAGTTCCCCACAAGAGCGGGACCATTCCCCCGCTTACAAATAGCTTCTAGCCCCATGGCTAGGGCACTCCTGGGAGCCCCACATTCAATAGCTGCTAGCCCCATGGCTAGGGCACTCCTGGGAGCCCCACATTCAGTAGCTGCTAGCCCCATGGCTAGGGCACTCCCGAGAGCTCCAGATTCAAGTCCCTGCTCTACCTGATTTGGAGCAGGGACTTTTACGTGGGTCTCCCCCAAGCCCTAACCACTCAGCTATAGGGCCAGTCTTGGGTGCGGGATTTCTTCCCCCACCCCCATATCCTGGACCTGAGAAATCTCCCTGATGAAAGATGTGTCAAAATCAAAACATTTAGTCAAAAAATTCCTGACCAGTTCTCCTAGCAACCATGTCACCAGAACGATAGCTCTCTGCTGGTCCTCGACACAATCCCGAATTAGGAACCAGAGAGACTGAGCTTAGTGATTGGGGACGTATCATGTAGCATCCATACAGATGGCAGGTATTTAAAACTGCAGGGCCGGCTTCAGAAGGTTCCAGCAGCCTGGCCCTGCACGGACCCCCTTATCCCCCAAGGAATCACTCACACAAGCTGGGTTGCGGTAACTAGCTAGCACCATTTGTCTCTGCAGCAGGAGCAGCGCTGTGCATTTCTCTCCAGGACAGGCCCTACGCAGCCAGGCATCAGGAAAGCAGCCCCATTAATCTCTCTGACAGGGAGCTGGAGGGAACACACCTCGCATGGGTGTGGCAGGTGACTCCCTGGCAGCTCAGCCCCAGGGCCTGTCAGAAAGAAGAAACTGCCCCGGCAAGTATCATGCAGTGCTCAGTATTTATGTGCAGATGCAGCATCAGTTGCCCAGAGGCACGAGGCAGGGCCGTCCATTGAAAGACAAGTGGAGGGATGGGGAGACTGGAGGGATGGGGGTTACTCAAAGCCTGAGAAAGTGACAAGAGATGGTAGCTACCCAGCTGTAGCCAGCAGGCATTGGCAGTAATACCTACCCTACCGCCCTTCTCAAAGCAGAGCTCAGCACGCCCGCTCTATGGAGAGCTCTTTCCAACCACTTCCGTAGGGACTTGGGACTCGCCATCTGTGGATTCAACCAACGTCTAGGCAGAGCAGCTACTAAGGAGACGTGGATAGGGCCACAGGGAGGCTGAGGGGATGGTACTGCAGGGGAGTGAACCCCTGAGATTCAAATCCCAGGCTGGGTCACACCAGGGTGAATGAGTTGGAGGGTCTCATTCCAGTGCCTTTGTCCACAGCAGAAAGCTGACCACACAACGTAGCATAAGCTCAGGATTGAGGGGCATTAACAGATCCGTCCGGAATCCCTGGACTAAGGCCCCAAAACACTTAAGCACGTGCTTAACTTTAAGCATGTCCATGTGTCCATAAGACGTCACTGATCACATGCATCGGTGCTTTGCTGAAAAGAGGCATTGAGTAGCAAGGCTGGTGCAGTTAGCAAAGCTGGGACGGCCCTCGAGTAGCAGGGAGTGCTGGGGGACAGGAGCGAAGTGCAGTGGCAGGGCTGGCGTTCATTCAGGACTGGCATAGTGGAGCGTGGTGAAGGTGAAGATTAAGCGGGGAGGAGGGGAATGGATCCCAGGGCTGAAAGAGTGGATCAGGATGTCTGTGTGTGAGACGCTTGCCCAGAGCCGGCCCTCACTAAGCCACTAGCCAGCCCAGAGCCTGCCCTCACTAAGCCACTAGCCGGCCCAGAGCCTGCCCTCACTAAGCCACTAGCCGGCCCAGAGCCGGCCCTCACTAAGCCACTAGCCGGCCCAGAGCCGGCCCTCACTAAGCCACTAGCCGGCCCAGAGCCGGCCCTCACTAAGCCACTAGCCGGCCCAGAGCCGGCCCTCACTAAGCCACTAGCCGGCCCAGAGCCGGCCCTCACTAAGCCACTAGCCGGCCCAGAGCCGGCCCTCACTAAGCCACTAGCCGGCCCAGAGCCGGCCCTCACTAAGCCACTAGCCGGCCCAGAGCCGGCCCTCACTAAGCCACTAGCCGGCCCAGAGCCGGCCCTCACTAAGCCACTAGCCGGCCCAGAGCCGGCCCTCACTAAGCCACTAGCCGGCCCAGAGCCGGCCCTCACTAAGCCACTAGCCGGCCCAGAGCCGGCCCTCACTAAGCCACTAGCCGGCCCAGAGCCGGCCCTCACTAAGCCACTAGCCGGCCCAGAGCCGGCCCTCACTAAGCCACTAGCCGGCCCAGAGCCGGCCCTCACTAAGCCACTAGCCGGCCCAGAGCCGGCCCTCACTAAGCCACTAGCCGGCCCAGAGCCGGCCCTCACTAAGCCACTAGCCGGCCCAGAGCCGGCCCTCACTAAGCCACTAGCCGGCCCAGAGCCGGCCCTCACTAAGCCACTAGCCGGCCCAGAGCCGGCCCTCACTAAGCCACTAGCCGGCCCAGAGCCGGCCCTCACTAAGCCACTAGCCGGCCCAGAGCCGGCCCTCACTAAGCCACTAGCCGGCCCAGAGCCGGCCCTCACTAAGCCACTAGCCGGCCCAGAGCCTGCCCTCACTAAGCCACTAGCCAGCAATGCAAACAACCTCAAACCTGATCTGTCAAAGTTCCCCTGGATAAAATGTAAGGTTTTAAGGACAGGAGCATGTAGTACTGGAGGTTGAATCCCGCTGGGAGACAGGTCAGGAAAATCTGTGTAATGCTCTGTGCATAGCACAGTGAAGATCCTTGCTGTGACGGGCCTCAACCCAAAGGCTCCTGTAGCAGAGACGCTGAATATTTATGAGTGTAAGACAAGGAGCAGGACACCTACAAGACACAGGTTTCAACTTGGCAAAAAAAATAAAAAAAAATGGGGAAGATCATTACTTGAGCTATCTGATTGTGAAGAGAAAATAGCATCACAGCCAGGCAAGTGTAAGGCCCTTTACCCAGCTCTCTCTTCCCAAGAGGGCGTGCTGACAGCTGACAAGTGAATGGTACCCCCCACACAAACACAGAACCATCCTTTCCCAGCAAGGCAGCTGCTGGTTTCAATCATGTGCCACCGTCCCGTAGACATCTCCTCACTCCACATTCGCTCAAGGAGAGACCTCCCCACATACACTATCTTAGTCCCCACACCCAGACATTTCCATTTGCAGGAGGCATGCGATTAGATTTGAGATCCGAGGGTTCAGAATCCTTAGAGAAATAACTCAGGTGGGATCCCATAGTCTGGGAACTCCTCCGCAAAATGCCCTAGAGATGGGCAGGGAGGTGCCACACCATGCTAGTGAAATACCCACCATCAAATCTAACCCACAGGAGACCATAAGACACCGCTACTCTTCAGTCTCTGATTAACCGCAGCCCCCTGTGCGGTCCAAGACATCCAGGACGCTGAATGGTGTGGTGGCCCACCGCTGAGCCACAACAGAGTCTGACATAGATGTGCCAGGAGGCGTGGGATGAATCGGCTTCCAGTTCCGTGGCTGCTGTCGAGCACTGGACGCAGGGGTAGGATGTTAGCCAGTCACTCACTCCGGGCAGATGCGTGCTGCCGGCACCGTTCTACATGTCTACACCCAGTAAAAAGGGTAACAGAGGTGATGCACCAGGCCCCACTTGTTCCAGGTGCTAATAAGAAAAGCTCATCTCTAGGTTGGTCTATGCTGCCTCTAACCAGCTTCTGCCACATGGGCACGTTACGTCTCCCAAGCTCACAGCCCGGTGGCTCAAACAGGCTTAACCCATCCGTGGAGTCCCCCATCCGGGGGCTGCCTGCACAGCTATCTTGCATGTCATCTCAGCTGAGACTCAAACCTCATGATGCATAGCAGCCAGAAGGGTGCCCCCTTCCTTGTCAGAGTCAGACAGAGGCCTGCTAAGCTCCTCCCTGTGCTAGTGGACTTCTCCATTCTGGGCGACACTGACAATGTCCTTTGGGAGGTTCTAGGGGAGACTATGCCCCAGAAAGCTGGGAGCTCACGTAGGAAGCTGAGCTCCATCAGCAGAGGTGCTGTTGCTTCTATCAAGGCCATGCTGGTATTTCTTCTGAAGGATTTTGGTTTGCTTTTGTTTCTCCATTCCAGACAGCTTCATGGCCCTGGAAAACCCCCATTAAGCAGGAAGGTTAACAGGGTCAACCAGGCACTGGATCCCCCTTCCCTTGTAGGGTTTCAACAAGGAAGGAGACACAATATTCAAAGAGGAGAGTTTAGCCCTGGGCGGAAAGTTGTCAATGTGTCAGGCAGAAGCCTGCCACCCCCCCCTCCCTTTGCTTTGCATGGCGAGCTATTTTAAGTTACATTTGCGGCTGCCTTTTTGATTTCCCTGGCAGGGCTGCTCCATGACATCAGCGCAAACTGCAAGCCAGCAGAAACCCTGGGACTGTGAGATGAGGGATGAGATTGGATCGCAAGGATCCCTGCCCATGAGGGTACACCCCACCTGATCCTAGTGGATGATCCCTGCTCATGAAGGTGTGAATCCACCCCAAAAGGCCCCTAAAAATATGCCCTAGAGGCAAGTGGCGGATGGAAAGGGTCATTGGGCAGGCTGCTGCACTATAAGTATCAGACACAGTCAGTGTGCTTCCTCCCCAGTACAGATCCCCAACTAGTAAATGGACATAGATCAGCTGGCTGGTAAATGACCAGTTTTTGCTTGATTGGGCACAATGACCAAGACAGACGGGGATGCTTTTAGCATCCCAAGCACCCTAGGCCAGTCTGCGCCCACCTTAGTGAAAGGTTCTCCCGGAGCCCAGACCAGAGGATCACATGTGTATGCAGGTAGCACATAAGACCTTCTTGGCTAGCTAGGTGTATGGAGTGCAACTAGAGTGGAAAGCCCAGGCCTTGAATGTCTGACAGTACTGAGCATTGGTGAAACAGGTACAGAGGGTGAAACAGGTACAGAGTCTGAGGTTTAAATTCCAGCAGCATCAAGGAAAACCACTTCTCTCATATTGCAAGTGGCAGACGGTGCTTCCAGGGAAGTCTAGCTTATCCACATCTCCTACTACTTCTGCTGAAGAACAGGGAAGGGGAAGAGAGACCCACCTAAGAGAGCTGTGCCAATGGACCGGAGTCTCAACAATCAAGCACACATGATGTCTAGATACTTTAGGGATGGGCCAGAGCTGCTACAAATACCACTGATGGCATCAGTTGTTCTCAGTTAGCGGGTCCCAGCCCACAAGAGGGCCTGCCAGCAGTTGGCTGCAGAGAAAGAGGGTGCATTCGAGGACAATGGGGGTCATACGATGTAACGTGTTTGAGAATCCCTGGAGTAAGCAAAAGAGGCCAGCCACACCAGCCAGTGGCTGATGTATTGGTGGAAGCATTAGATCCACTCTGGCATGCAGCTACAATTTAGCAGACACAATAAACCCGGCGCCGGGAATGCTCTCCTACCAAAATAGGGCTTTTGCTGGTTTCAAGAGAGAAATGCACATGCGAGAGTTCAAATAAAGACCTAAAGGGAGGTGAGAATGGGAGAGACAGATGATGGGGAGCCGAGTGCTAGGAGCTACATTATAAGGAAGGAGGGCCTGGTAAATCTAGGGCACCGTGATGTTAAGGAGAGAATATTGGTTACTGTGTTACTGAGGCTGTGTCACTTTCTATCAGGAACACTCCATATTTCAATTTGACTGTCTGACATGTGGTATAAATAAGCCCATTGTTTCCTAACTATAGCCTGCGCTACCTAATGTCAGCTTGCTCCCATGTTCCTTATAATTAATAAAAACTAAAAGACTGCTGTACTTCGAGCCCACTGCCTAATGGGAAAGGGCTGTGCTCTTACCAAGCTCCAAAAAGTCCCCAGTGATATTTCCAGGGTTATTAGTGTTCCAAAATGTCAGCACCGCACTCCTATTTACCCATCAGCAGGCATCTTGTGGACAGCTATCCTGGTGTCAGGACCCTGCCGCAGCTAAAGGAATTAAACTCCAAAGAGGCACCTGGGAGGCAGCATGGGTAATCGGGCTGAGTCAAAGCCCTGGGACTCCCAGAGAAAACAGCTGGTTGTGCTCCTAAATATCACTCGACCATGGAACGGCTCCTGTGTAAATATCCGCCCGCGTGCGGCCCCGCTCTCAGAAAGGTCAGATGTACAAATACAAAGAGAAGCGGAGGAGGGAAAGTAAGGAAATAAAGAACAGATTGTAACAAATACTTGGCCACTCAGGGGCTCCATGGGTGTCGCTTTGCTTCACACCATAGACACTCGGAACTTCATAGTGACAGTGGAGAGGGAACTGATGCTATCCATGGAGGACAGGTCCATCAATGGCTATTAGCCAGGATGGTCAGGGATGCAACTCCATGCACTGAGTGTCTCTAGCCTCTGTTTGCCAGAACTGGGAATGGATGACAGAGGATGGATCGTTCAATCATTGCCTGTTCTGTTCATTCCTTCTGAAGCACCTGGCATTGGCCACTGTCAGAAGACAGAATACTGGGCTAGATGGACCATTGGTCTGATCCACTATGGCCGTTATTATGTTCTTATGCTATTCCTGCTCCACAAGTACAGGCCCCTACCACTTGACCTAAAGGTGAATCTCCATAAACAGTCTGGGGACTATGACACACGGGTGAACCATTCTGATTCCACCCTGTGGAGGGCAGTGGTGGGCTCACTGATGAACTGGCTAGAGTGTATCTACTCACATGTAATCATGGTGGCTGTGACAGATTTCAAAACAAGAAATCCTCTGATTGAAGTAAGATGGGGCTGAGTCCTTGAAGGTCTGTCCACACATTGCAATGTAGCATCACGATGCAATATCAACACATTATGCCATGACACAGTGATATTGCAAAACCACTTGGGAAAAACTTTTAAATTCTGCACAAACCAGGATGCCACCATTAGCATCAAGGTAGGTGGCACCTCGGATGCAGGGGTGGGGGGGCGGGCTTCAGCCATAATTCCAACCCTGTCAACATCCTTCTTAGGAAGCCATTGAAATCTCTCCAAAAGACAGAAGATGCCTTTTTGCCAGTCACCTGGTGGCGCGATAGCAGAGCAGAACTTAACCAAGCTGTGGAATCTCCCACCTAGTAGCCAGATTCTGCAACCTGTTTGGTAGGGCTGCTGAGACCTCAGTCTGGTCACTCCTGTTCTGCTTTAATGGGTGAGTCAGAAGAGGGTTTTCCCCTTGGGCAGACCCACAGGGAGAAGTCATGCTGAGTTTATCTAGGTGGAAACTTATTCTTCCCTCTCTTACAGCAGCAAAACAATTGGATTAATAGTCACCCACCAAATCTGCAAGGAAGATGAGAGCAGCAGGTCGGAGCACATCACTAGGATCTCTTACCTGCACTCCTGGCTCTCATCCGAGTCAGCTGTAAAGCGAGGACAAGAAGTTACTAATTTATTCCCCTCTCCAGCAGCTGATGCTGTGGGGGAGCTGGGGACTTTACTACTTTGTTGCCGGAGTCCTTCATGCTAGAGGCTGGACGGGTGTGGTATGACACTCACAGGAACTTGGTGTCACTCGTGGTTCTGGTGGAGTGTGGGGGGGGGGGCAGTGTTAGGTGCCCCAGCCTCCCTCCCTCCCCAGCTGCAATTCTGGAGGAGCTGGGGGTTTTGGGGTGGAACACAAGAGCTGTTTGACAGCGCACGACTTTAGGAAGTGGGAAGGAAGATCACCACCATGGCCAATTACAAGCCACTGGGGGAAGGAAGAGGAAAGAAGGGATTTTAAGAATGCATTTGCTCATGACGGACTCTGAGCAAACCCCGACTGCTGCCAAAGTGCCAGAGGATATAGCAACCCAGTGAGGTCAGGACGTCCATTTCTGGTCTCTTCCAAAAGACAACTGGTTTCACTTTTGAGGCTGGTTTCTGCCCCTATCATCTTTGAGGTGCAGATAATCAGGGAAACCAGGATTTCTCACGGTTGGATGCAGTAGCTTGATTCCCCCAGAACGTCTGTGCTTCTTTGTAGCTAGCTGCGTGACTCAGCAGTTCAGGAACAGGCACTGTGAGTGGCCCTGATGAGAACGCCTCTCTTTTCCTCTCCATGCTGCTTTCCCGTAACACTGCGGCCATTCCCAGCCAGGTCTGCAACAGAAGGGGACAGGCACCACAGGCCCTGTAGGCAGACGCTGGAACAGAGTGAGCCGCGTGAGCTCTAGATCTACTTAGAAGAGGGTAGAATAAGAGCTGTGCTCACATCTCTGAGAGAGAGGTCCATCGGTGGAGGATTGAATGATCGCTTGTGAGCTTAGTGCAAAGGCTCTCACTCTTGGGTCACACAGGCAGAGGCATCCCAGGTCATGGTGAACGAAGGCCATTGCCATGTGATAGCTGTTCTGGGGCCTAGTAACTGGCCTTCTTGCTGGCAGTCATGAGAAGTACCCAGGAGCAAATGGGCCATGCTGAGGCATGCTAGGGGAACACCTGCCTTTGCCGCTGTGCTTGTGGGGTGGATTAATAGGACTGCTGGCTCCCATCCTTCTGGCTCCCTTCACTGGGAGCTGTGGATATTCAATACCTCTGAAATGTGGCCACTTTACTAATCGGTTTTAAGTGCCTGGCATTAGATGGCCCAAAATGGCAGCTCAAGTACACGGTGGCTTCTGCCTACCTGCACCAATGAATCTTGTTTAAGAAGCAAGATGAAGGGAAGAGGGGCTTGCAGTGAAGTTCAGTGGAGCTGAGGTCTCCATCCGTAGATTTGCCAGAACTCTCCACCTGCTGAGGACCAATTTTGTGATAAAACTCCAAATTGAAGGGCAGAAAGAAAACAATGGGTGGATTTCAATACACCCTGTATGCACATACCTGCGGAACTCCATGCCCCAGGACAGATCTGGTCATGTGCCATGGCTGGACTTTTAAAAATGGCTGGATAATTGTATGATTGATAGCACCATCTGTAGTAGTGTGCGCTAAGGTGATGGAACTCAAAGTCTCATTCTTTACAATCTGAGCTGATCATTGCAGGAGTCTGTAACTACACACTTGCTCACTCCTCATACAACACTGTACAATTGCCCAGGTCCCCTCCTAAGTTATTTGTATTTCATTCTTCTCTAACTTCAGAGTTTTGGCTACTGCTGGAGCAGGGGTCGGCAAACTACGGCCCATGGGCCGCATCCAGCCCACCAACCATTTTAATCTGGCCCTCGAGCTCCTGCTGGGGAGCGGGGTCTGGGGCTTGCCCCTTTCTGGTGCTCCAGCTGGGGAGCAGGGTCGGGTGCCACTCCGCACAGCTCCCAGAAGCAGTGGCATGTCCCTCCTCCGGCTCCTACACATAGGGGCAGCCAGGCTCTTCACGCCGTCCCCACCCCAAGCGCTGCCCCTGCAGCTCCCATTGGCTGGGAACTGCGGCCAATGGGAGCTACGGGGCGACGCCTGTGGATAGGGCAGCACACAGCAGAGCCACCTGGCTGTGCCTCTGCGTAGGAGCTGGAGGGGGGGACATGCCGCTGCTTCCGGGAGCCACTTGAAGTAAGCACCGCCGGTAGCCTGCACCCTTGAGCCACCCCCCCGCCCCGTGCCCCAAACCCCAAAGCCCTGATCCCCCTCCCACCCTCCAAACCCCTCGGTCCCAGCCTGGAGCACCCTCCTGCACCCCAGATCCCTCATCCTCAGCCCCACCCCAGAGCCTGCACCCCTAGACAGAGTCCTCACCCCCCACCCGGCACCCTCCTCCCTGCCCCAGCCCAGAACCCCCTCCCACACCCTAAACTCCTCATTTATGGCCCCACCCCAGAGCCCGCACCCCCAGCCAGAGCCCTCACCCCAACTCCAATTTCGGGAGCATTCATGGCCCACCGTACAATTTCTATACCCAGATGTGGCCCTCGGGCTAAAAAGTTTGCCCACCCCTGTGCTGGAGGCAGGAAATCAGAGCTGATGGACCAATGGACTGTGTTGCTATAGCAGAAAGAGGGATATAGGTCTTGATGGACCAATGGGGTGATCCCATACAGCAGGGAGCAGTATAGCCAACCTCATGGAGCCAGTGGTGTCTTCAAATATATCAGGAAACAGAATACTCAATTGAACGGCTCAAGGGGCTTATCTACTATGGTGACTTCTACGGTCTAGGTTCCTTATCAGCAGGGTGCATACAGAGACAACTGAACACCAGTATTCATTGTATCACTCTAATCCACAGTACTGGGGGAAGGAAAGGGGGGTCCTCTGTGCGCACCGTACCACTGCAATCACCAAGACTGCCCTGTAGCAAGCTCACCCTGGGGAAAGCCAGCTCTGCTTATTCCCCTAATACCTGCTGGGGATGGAGCGGCACACAGAATGCCGCTTGCTGCTCCTACGCTCTGTGCATGCTTTGCTTTCCTGAACTCAAGCGCCTGTCCCCACTCCTGGGTGCCCCAGAGGGGGAGGGACACGCTGTCTGTCAGAATGATACGAGCGGCCGTGAAATTTAAGTGCCTGCCATTGCACCTTTGGCACTAGGGCATTAAGATATAAAAGGGCTGACACTGAAATGATCCATGTCCACCCATGTCTGAGGCAGCAGATGATGGGGGCTCTGCAGGAGTCCCAGGCATCTGGGAACGGGCGGGCCTTACTGTAACTCCTCCTGCCCCGCAACCCACGGGCCCAGCATGGGAGAACAAGAGCTACAGCTTTCTGTCCCGTTCATCTCCCAGCAGCTGAGAGAAGCGAGGAGGCAGCTCCATGATGTTCGCAGACACGCAGAGGCAATGGACTCCAGTGCCCGGAGCAATGGTGTGGGGAAGCAGGAGGGAACGCACCGCACACACATGTGCCTCGCCGAGATGTCAGCATTAATAAGCCTGCCTGGAAAGCCAATGCCAGCTAGAGAGAGCCGATCGGGGGGTAGGTGGGGGCAGGTGGGCCTGGCTGGGATACTGGCAGGCAGGTGGATGGGACTGCAGTCTATTTACTAAGCAAAGGAGAAAAATAAAGGAATAATAAGCCAGCAAGCCAGCAATACCATTCTCTGTTTGGGTGTCTCCCCAATCTCTCTCTTTTTCTTGGTGTCTCTCTCTCTCTCTCCACCCACTTATATACCCAATATACCTCTGAATCCTCCTTCAAGGAATGTCTGAAAACCCACCTTCCCCTGGAAGCTTTCCAGCTCCTGGCCTTATGCCCCACTCTGGACATGTGTCTCATTGCACTGCGTCGTCCCACCAGGTCCTAAGACGCCATCAGCAATAGTAAGTCCTTTGGGGTAGTGGCCTTTATTTGGCACCCAGCTCACCCCATACAATGCTGTGCACATTTACATCCAAGCGGGTATGCTGGATCCAAACCCCAGGGCTTTAGGGAACATCTCTCTATAATGGATTGAACCAGGCGACGAAATCGCAACCCTCCAGAACGCAGGTGCTTGGATCCAACCCCAAATTCAGACTTCCCAATGACACCAAGCTCTCATTATAATAGTTTGTCTCTAGGTCTCCTTCCTGCAGTTTCAACAGCCTTTTAGCAATGAGCAGGCAGAAGAGTGTTTGTGAAAGTTAAAACATCAAGTCACTGGATCCCTCAC
Source organism: Platysternon megacephalum (assembly GCA_003942145.1). Classification (NCBI taxonomy): domain Eukaryota; kingdom Metazoa; phylum Chordata; order Testudines; family Platysternidae; genus Platysternon; species Platysternon megacephalum. The sequence goes on from QXTE01000053.1 coordinate 9,428,025, forward strand.
TCTCAGGGCCTGGATTCTCCTCTTGTGAACCAGAAGTAGCTGCAGGGAGTGGAACAGGTATATGCGAGATCAGAGCAGACCTCCATGACTGACCCTCTCCCCCTATCCTCCTTCTTCCCAATGGCATAGCAGTGCCCCCGGACCTGGCATTCTGCCATAATACCTTTGTGCCTCCTCGGCATTAGAGGAACGTGCACATACGGCGAGGATCTTGCTACCTTTTTCACGTGGATATCAGACCCATTTTCCAGCAGCCCTTCCTTAGCAACTCCTTGGATTCAGTGTTGCTTTGCTGTAGCTCACTGGGAGATCCCCCCACCACACCCTTCAGTCAGCCTGGTTTGGAGACACACATTGCTGGACAAGAAGCTGGATGTCTCCCTGCGCCAGGTGGGGAAAAACAAGCAAACCGACCTAAGGACTGAGAGACTGCACCTGCTGAGCCGTGTGAGCATCTCCTGAGTGTGCAGGACCGCACAGCAAAGCCCTGCTGGGAAAACACCGCTCAGGTAGTGTTAGCCTTCAGAATAGCAGGGGAGTTTAGACAACCTAAAAATGAGACACTAAACACTGGCCAGACCAGTCAGAAACAACAAAAGCAGGCGCTGTGCTTGGTCCTCATATAGCCCTGCCAACGTGCCTCAGCTCCGCCCAGAAACACCCCTGTTCCCGCAGTGCCGGACTCCCCACACGGCCCTGCCAACGTACCTCAGCTGTGCCCACAACACCCCTGTTCCCGCAGTGCCGGGCTCCGCACACAGCCCTGCCAACGTACCTCAGCTGTGCCCAGCAACGCCCCTGTTCCCGCAGTGCCGGGCTCCGCACACGGCCCTGCCAACGTGCCTCAGCTCCGCCCAGAAACACCCCTGTTCCCGCAGTGCCGGACTCCCCACACCGCCCTGCCAACGTACCTCCGCCCGGCCCCGCAACGCCCCTGTTCCCGCAGTGCCGGGCTCCGCACCGGGCCCCGCCAACGTGCCTCAGCTCCGCCCAGAAACACCCCTGGTCCCGCAGTGCCGGGCTCCCCACACGGCCCTGCCAACGTACCTCAGCTGTGCCCAGCAACACCCCCGTTACCACAGTGCCGGGCTCCCCACACAGCCCTGCCAACGTGCCTCAGCTCCGCCCAGAAACACCCCTGTTCCTGCAGTGCCGGACTCCCCACACGGCCCTGCCAACGTACCTCAACTGTGCCCAGCAACACCCCCATTACTGCAGTGCCGGACTCCCCACACGGCCCTGCCATCGTACCTCAGCTGTGCCCAGCAACACCCCCGTTACCGCAGTGCCGGGCTCCCCACACGGCCCTGCCAACCTACCTCAACTGTGCCCAGGAACACCCCCATTACCGCAGTGCCGGGCTCCCCACACGGCCCTGCCAATGTACCTCAGCTGTGCCCAGCACCACCCCCGTTACCACAGTGCCGGGCTCCCCACACAGCCCTGCCAACGTGCCTCAGCTGTGCCCAGCAACACCCCTGTTCCCACAGTGCCGGACTCCCCACGCGGCCATGCCAACGTCCCTCAGCTGTGCCCAGCAACACCCCCGTTCCCACAGTGCCGGACTCCCCACATGGCCCTGCCAACGTACCTCAGCTGTGCCCAGAAACACCCCTGTTCCCACAGTGCCGGGCTCCCCACACAGCCCTGCCAACGTACCTCAGCTCTGCCCAGAAACACCCCTGTTCCCGCAGTGCCGGACTCCCCACACGGCCCTGCCAACGTACCTCAGCTGTGCCCAGCAATGCCCCTGTTCCTGCAGTGCCGGGCTCCCCACACGGCCATGCCAACGTACCTCAGCTGTGCCCAGCAACACCCCCATTACCACAGTGCCGGACTCCCCACATGGCCCTGCCAACATACCTCAACTGTGCCCAGGAACACCCCCATTACCACAGTGCCGGGCTCCCCACACGGCCCTGCCAACGTACCTCAGCTGTGCCCAGCAACACCCCTGTTCCCGCAGTGCCGGGCTCCGCACACAGCCCTGCCAACGTGCCTCAGCTCTGCCCAGAAACACCCCTGTTCCCGCAGTGCCGGACTCACCGCACGGCCCTGCCAATGTACCTCAGCTGTGCCCAGCAACACCCCCGTTACCACAGTGCCGGACTCCCCACACGGCCCTGCCAACATACCTCAGCTGTGCCCAGCAACGCCCCTGTTCCCACAGTGCCGGACTCCCCACACGGCCCTGCCAACGTACCTCAGCTCTGCCCAGAAACACCCCCGTTACCACAGTGCTGTTCCAGTCCAGGGTGCCCCACATGGCCCTGCCAATGTGCCCCACTCCTGACCTACAGGACATCCTGCTATTCCCATCCTGAGCTCCCCATACCCAGCTCTGCTAGTGCACCTCAATCCTGACCAGCAATCGCCTCCTGCTATTTCGGTTGTGGTACTCGTACAAGCACCAACCCCCTATGAGCTTCCCATGCCCTCCTACCAATAGAGCCCAGTCCTGACCTGCAGCACCCCATGCACCCTAGGCGTGATCGGTAGCACCCACTTAGGGTTGCCAATCCTCCAGGATTGTCCTGAAGTCTCCAGAAATTAAAGATTAATCTTTAATTAAAGATTATGTCATGTGATGAAACCTCCAGGCATACGTCCAACCAAAATTGGCAACCCAGCCTTCTATTCCAGTCCTGGGCATCTGCCTCACAGAGACTGCCAGCCTTTTGCCAAGTTGTGTGATGGGCTCACAACAGAGATGAGGCCACTACGCTGACTTTCGCCGGTGACCTAACAAACAGCGTTTGAGCCCCACGTGTGCTTGGGGCTTCCTTCCTTACTGAGTGCCCTAGCCTTCTAATGGCCATCAGGGCTGCTACTGGGCTGAGCCCGGCTGGCAAAGGTAGTAGTGGAGTCTGTTTCCATAGGCAGCAGGAGGAGGGAGAAGCTGCACCAGGAGCAGCAATCGCTCCTCCACATGTTAATGAGCAGCTTTGTTCTGCATCACCTAACTGTATAATAGCAGCAGGAATTAATATGACCACAAATTAATAGCGTAGCGGAGCAATCAGAGCAGAGTGAGATACATCCTAATGTGTTCGCTTGGAAAGGGTCAGGAAGAGGAATGCTGGAGACACTCTGCTGGTCATGGCCTCTGAACCCTGCCAATTGGGCCATGCTGCCACCACTAACGTGCCTCACCTTTTGCCAAGGAGAAGTGACTTCTCTTTGCCAAGGATAAAAGAGGCCTGCATGCCCTCTTGGCATCCCACACCCTTTTAAGATGCACAGGGACACATTTCTTGGGTGTGTTGGAAGCCAGTTCAGGAAGGAGACTTTTGCATTTGTCGTTTCTCAAGGTGGGACCGCTCTCCCAGCTGTTTCTACTGAAATCCAGTTCTTATGTAATCATGTGGGACCTCTATGTGCCTGTCTGTAACGCTCCCATCTCTGTAGTATCATTCACTCAGTTAGGGCTAAGCAATCCATCTATTCAACTGTAAATACCTAATAATCCCAAAGAAACCACAATACTTAATGTATAGATAAAGATGTATAGAGAAAAGGAGAGTTTTGTTAGAAGAATCACTTTACCGACCTCTGAAATGCAGCTGTCTCTGGGGTGGAACACACGACAGCTGTTTAACAGCTCTCAACAACTTTGCACAGCAGGTTAGGGCCAGGGATACTGTATCCAACCAAAATTTCAGGTGGAGTTTAGGAAGGTAACACATATTCAACCCAGTTGAAATTTGGTCAGGACACCAGAGTTAATATCACTGCTTTTGCACACACACAAAAAAACAAAATGTGATGGGATCATCGAGGACTACAAATGGTCAGAATCTTAGTTATGTGTCAGCACTTCTAGGATCACAGTGCCCCCGGGCCCTTACAGTATGCTGGGGTATGGGAGCTGGTACTGACTCAGGGGAAAGCCTTCTGAATCACTAACACCACTTCCTGAAGCACCTTGCAGGCCTCCTCTCCAAATAACGACCAGGCTAAACCTTGTTTAGTTATTAAGAGCCGATAACCTCACAGCCCAAGGGGTATCCCTACAGATCAGAGCAACCCCCTGCATGCTGCTTAGACAATACTTGCAACCTGCCCAAAGAGAGCAAGATCGGCTTTACAGGGGAAGAAGGCAAAGAGATGAGCGCATTTAACCCCCGACACCCTCGGCTTGGAACAGGAGGATACTGTAAGAAACACAAACTGCCAACTCTTATTTACTCGTATTTCGCAGTGTGATGCTAATTTGACAATTAATGTTCAAGCTGATAATGGCTTGCCCCACCTCTCCAAACTGCTGCACCTGCTCCCGGTCGGAATCCAGCACTTCCCTGGAATTCACAATGAAGTGAAGGCAGCAGCAGTGAGATCACAACAGCACCTTGCAGCCAGGGGGAAAGCAGATGAAGAGAGCACCCTGAAAATGTGATATCCCCCCAGGATCATCATGGATGGGAATACTGCCACGCTGGGGAGCTGCACGTGAAGAGGCTGCACCCTGGATGGCCATTTGCAGTGCACAAAAACAACTTTATTGAACCTATTAACTTATAGACAATGCTCATAGTCTTAGGTTCCATATTTCACACACACACACACACACACACACACACACACACACACACACNCCTGCCAACATACCTCAGCTGTGCCCAGCAACGCCCCTGTTCCCACAGTGCCGGACTCCCCACACGGCCCTGCCAACGTACCTCAGCTCTGCCCAGAAACACCCCCGTTACCACAGTGCTGTTCCAGTCCAGGGTGCCCCACATGGCCCTGCCAATGTGCCCCACTCCTGACCTACAGGACATCCTGCTATTCCCATCCTGAGCTCCCCATACCCAGCTCTGCTAGTGCACCTCAATCCTGACCAGCAATCGCCTCCTGCTATTTCGGTTGTGGTACTCGTACAAGCACCAACCCCCTATGAGCTTCCCATGCCCTCCTACCAATAGAGCCCAGTCCTGACCTGCAGCACCCCATGCACCCTAGGCGTGATCGGTAGCACCCACTTAGGGTTGCCAATCCTCCAGGATTGTCCTGAAGTCTCCAGAAATTAAAGATTAATCTTTAATTAAAGATTATGTCATGTGATGAAACCTCCAGGCATACGTCCAACCAAAATTGGCAACCCAGCCTTCTATTCCAGTCCTGGGCATCTGCCTCACAGAGACTGCCAGCCTTTTGCCAAGTTGTGTGATGGGCTCACAACAGAGATGAGGCCACTACGCTGACTTTCGCCGGTGACCTAACAAACAGCGTTTGAGCCCCACGTGTGCTTGGGGCTTCCTTCCTTACTGAGTGCCCTAGCCTTCTAATGGCCATCAGGGCTGCTACTGGGCTGAGCCCGGCTGGCAAAGGTAGTAGTGGAGTCTGTTTCCATAGGCAGCAGGAGGAGGGAGAAGCTGCACCAGGAGCAGCAATCGCTCCTCCACATGTTAATNTCAGCACTTCTAGGATCACAGTGCCCCCGGGCCCTTACAGTATGCTGGGGTATGGGAGCTGGTACTGACTCAGGGGAAAGCCTTCTGAATCACTAACACCACTTCCTGAAGCACCTTGCAGGCCTCCTCTCCAAATAACGACCAGGCTAAACCTTGTTTAGTTATTAAGAGCCGATAACCTCACAGCCCAAGGGGTATCCCTACAGATCAGAGCAACCCCCTGCATGCTGCTTAGACAATACTTGCAACCTGCCCAAAGAGAGCAAGATCGGCTTTACAGGGGAAGAAGGCAAAGAGATGAGCGCATTTAACCCCCGACACCCTCGGCTTGGAACAGGAGGATACTGTAAGAAACACAAACTGCCAACTCTTATTTACTCGTATTTCGCAGTGTGATGCTAATTTGACAATTAATGTTCAAGCTGATAATGGCTTGCCCCACCTCTCCAAACTGCTGCACCTGCTCCCGGTCGGAATCCAGCACTTCCCTGGAATTCACAATGAAGTGAAGGCAGCAGCAGTGAGATCACAACAGCACCTTGCAGCCAGGGGGAAAGCAGATGAAGAGAGCACCCTGAAAATGTGATATCCCCCCAGGATCATCATGGATGGGAATACTGCCACGCTGGGGAGCTGCACGTGAAGAGGCTGCACCCTGGATGGCCATTTGCAGTGCACAAAAACAACTTTATTGAACCTATTAACTTATAGACAATGCTCATAGTCTTAGGTTCCATATTTCACACACACACACACACACACACACACACACACACACACACACCACACAGCTTGCTTAGCACTCTTGTAACAGCCACCTCTTCCTCCCACTACTTCCTCGGGAGCTGTCGAGGATCTCATGTGAGATGCTAGGCAGCTCACTCATGGAATCCCAGAACATCCTTTGATTGCACATGGAGAGAGCTGTTTTAGGCCACCATCAGGGTTGTGGGGGGTGGGGGAGGCGGTGTTTGCAGTGGGACAAATAAGTCAAATCCCCACATTTCCCTTATTTCTATACAATCATGATCATCACAGGGAACCAAAAACATTCCTTAAAGAGGAACTTTCACTGCAGGGCAAACAACAACTGAGAACACGGTGGGTGATTCAGTAGGTGGCATTCTTCCCTCTGAGCCAGTACTGAACCAATGCCCCAGCATGGTGCTAGGGGGCACTGTGCTACAGGTACCACCTTTTAGAGGCACAAACCAACATGTGCTGATTGTCGGTGGGATTGGATTGTGCTCCCACCCCAATGCAAACCAGCAGCAATTCCATATGAGTCATGCTAGTGTCAGCAAAGGATCAGGCCTATGACCTCTAAAGACCTCCTGTTTTCCCCAAGGGCAGTGGGTCCCAGCTAAACCCCTCCCGTGATAGCAATGTTTGTGTCTTGGCAGTCTTAGGTCTCTTCAGTTTCAGTCTGCAGAGGGTTCTCAGCCCTTCATTTCACTAGGAATCTCCAGGTTCCAGTCTAAAACCTCAGAGCAAAGCTCAGCCAAAACCACCTGGTTTTGATACAGAATCCTAAATAAGCCCTGACTTCACTTGAAAGAGGAGAAAAATCTATGTGGCAGGGATCAGACCCAGATCTATATGGCCTCACAGCTCAGGAGGTTCGGATCCATCCTGGACCCATCTGTGCTGGAAAAGTTGATGACTAGGGCACTACCAAATTCACGGCCATGAAAAACGCGTCACGGACCGTGAGATCTGGTCGTGTCCCCCTCCCCCGCGGTTAAATTTGGTCTTTTGTGTGTTTTTACCCTATATTATACCGATTTCATAGGGGAGACCAGTGTTTCTCAAATTGGGGGTCCTGACCCAAGAGGGAGTTGCAGGGGGGTCACAGGGTTACTGTAGGGGGGTTGTGGTATTGCCACCCTTACTTCTGCACTGCATTCAGAGCTGGGTGGCTGGAGAGCGGCGGCTGTTGGTGAGGCACCCAGGATTGAAGGCAGGGCCCTGCCAGCAGCAGCACAGAAGTAAGGGTGGCAATACCAGATCATGCCACTCTTTACTTCTGCACTGCTGCCTCTGGAGCTGGGCGGCCGGAGGGTGGCAATACCGTACCATGCCATCCTTACTCTGCGCTGGTGCTGGCAGTGGCTCTGCCTTCAGAGCTTGGGCTCCTGGTTAGCAGCCGCTGCTCTCCTGCTACCCAGCTCTGAAGGCAGCGCTGCCGCCAGCAGCAGTGCAGAAGTAAGGGCAGCAGTCCTGCAACGCCCCCTACAATAACCTTGTGACCCCCCACAACTCCTTTTTGGGTCAGGACCCCTACAATTACAACACCGTGAAATTTCAAATTTAAATAGCTGAAATCATGAAATTTACAATTTTTAAAATCCCATGTCCGTGAAATTGACCAAAATGGACCGTGGATTTGGTAGAGCCCTGTTCATGACTCTTCAGCAAAACTAGGCTAAGTTTCAAGTTTGCATCGGGAAACAAAGGAGATGCCAGCTGCATTGGTAAAGCACCCCCGGGTATCTCCAACACAGACACGGGCCTGCTAGCGGAAGGCCCTGGGTGAGAACTTTAAGAGTGGATGGTGGTAGCTAGGACTGAGCTAGGGGAAAGGAGATGCTTCACAACATCTCCCTATTCTATCCCTTGAGCAGTAGCAACTGTTGTCATAAACCGCATGTTGGTAACCTGGTGTGAGAGTGGGTGTGAACGGCCGGCCAGGAGGGTGTGGAAGGGCAGGGGAGGCAGAGGGGAAGCAAGTACACGGCAAAGCTGGCCAATACCACTCACATGCAACCAAACTTCTCGACAGGAAGAGGAAACAAGATTCAACTGAAAAGCATCCTGAGCACCCCCACCTGTTGGGGCTTGAACGCTACCATGGAGCTAACCCTGTGCGGCACTGAATGATCTTTACCCGGAGAAAAGGAGGGGAGATTGCTCACCTTCACCCCCTCCTGGAAATCTGTTTAGGGATCAAAAGACCTGGCTCACAAAGGCAACAAGGAAAAACATGCTCTGGTGAAATTGCCTTCTGCTTCCCATGTGTTTAATACCAGCTCAACCTCTGTTTCTTTGAATGCAGTTTAATTAGCTTCATTAGCAGCACAGAAAAGGATGCTAATGGGTTTGTTTTGAAGGATGGATATTTCCCACCCTGGGTGTTTACAGGTGGGGAAGTACCCACAGGCTGCTACTGCACCTATGTCTGCTGAGAGCAAGCCAACTATGCCCTAAGGCACTGCACGGAATCCCCCACTCAGCTGGCTCCCTGGGAGAAGTGAAAATGCCCGGTTTCCTGGTTCAAGGAGAGCCAGGAAGCCAGCTACCTAATCTAAAGCTGTGCACATCTGCTCTCATGTGTTGGGACCTACTTCTTCCAGCTCTGCTCCCCCCACTCCTGGGAAATAAACATAGAACCTAAGCCAACAAAAGCTGCCTCTCGCCCTCCACTTGTATCCTGTAATAACACACCATAAAATTAGCTAAATTCCACTGCTGTGTAATATGCAGCATAAAAGCTGCAGCAATATGACTGCAGGGCACAGTGGCATTAATATTTCCATCAGCTCCCCTTCACTCAGTGCCAGGGTTTTTACTTAAAACCTCCCCAGTCAAATAAAACAACACACACAAGCAAAGGGGAATGGAAATATTCAAACCATTCTCCCCACCAGGTCCCCGCTCACGGACACCCCAGCAGACCCACACATAAATGTACTTCAACAGGCCCACCTGTAAACCCCAGTGTGCGGAATTATACTTGATATGTGTACACAGTTACAAATGTGCATGCACAGATCCAAACCAGTCTCCCTATCAGGCACCCAGAGACACTCCAGGGTGCAGAGCCACACAAACATACATAGGCAGGCACCCCACACAGCCGTTCCCACACAAACCCAAACCCGATGTGTAAGCACATCCCAATATCCTGATGCATGCGGGCGTGCCTACCTTAATGTGTGTACACACACCTATACCCCCCCAATGTGCATGTGCATTCCCATGCTCTGATGCCATCCCGTGTACGCACACATTCACATATACACACCAGCAGACCCAAACGTGTGCAATCTGGTACAATGACTGACTCCAATTAGCCGCACAGTAGCAGGCAGATTTGCTGGTGTTCCCTGAAGTTTGCTCCATCACTGCAAGCAACTAAGCACTTACAGTCATCTCCCATTACAATGACAACACATCTTAATTGCACTCACTCAATGGTGGGTGTGAATTACTGCGAAAGAAGCTTAACGCCTGGCTCTTTTTAAAGCAAACATCAGAGATAAGTCTTCTTGCTCAGTTCTCTGGCAGCCTCCGATGTATCCTGGATAGCTCAGTACTTGTAAACAAACAAAACAAGTCAATGGGGATTCTTTGGCATCCACCACAAGGATCCCGCATGTAGTATACACAAAGAGTACAGATTATAAAATATAAATATATGGAGATATATCTATCTCATAGAGCTGGAAGGGACCCTGAAAGGTCATCGAGTCCAGCCCCCTGCCTTCACTAGCAGGACCAAGTACTGATTTTGCCCCAGATCCCTAAGGTGGCCCCCTCAAGGATTGAACCCACAACCCTGGGTTTAGCAGGCCAATGCTCAAATCACTGAGCATTTTTTTATTCTGTGACGGACCTGAAAAGAAAGAAACCAAATTGTTATGAATTGATCTGAAATGAAAATTTTTCAGCAAACCAAAAAAGTTGATTTTTTAAAAATTTTGGATCAAACTAAATGTATGATTTGAGCCAAAACAAAATGGTTTGTTTCATTTTCACCATTTAAAAGCATTTCTAAAAACAATGAAAAGTTTAAATGAAAAGTTTTTTGGAATCAAAAAGTCAAAACATTTTAACTTTTTCAAAAACTTTGTTTTTGTCAAAAAAATGGTGAATTTGACACAAATTCCCGAAATGTTTTTCTCAACCCAAATCTGCATTTTGCTTTGAAAAACAGTTTTGTCTACAAAATTTCACCCAGCTCTACCCAGAATCAAGACCAATGAATGCATTATTTCAGTGAAATGACTAGATTTCTAGAGAGTAAAATCTGGCTCATTGATTTCAGAGGCGTTATTCCTGATTGACACTGGTGGCAGGGAAGAATCAGGCCGAATAAATAGCAATGGAGTCAGTGGAGTTACTGTAGATTGATACTGGCATAACTGCAGCATTAGGACCACCGATTTATGGGAATTCTAGATAGAGAAGTCAGATTGAATCTAACCCAGCTCCCTGCCCGGGAGCGCTGCCAGCTTTTTTGCCGCCCTAGGCGGCGGAAGGTCCCGCCCCCGAAATGCCGCCCCCGACAGAGGCGGCGGAAGGTCCCGCCCCCGAAATACCGACGACGACCGGGGCCCCCCAAATGTTAGTGCCCTAGGCAACCGCCTAGGTCGCCTAATGGGTCGCGCCGGCCCTGTACCTGCCAGCGCAGGACCATTCTGTTAAAAAATATAGAGAGAGATATGCCTATCTCATAGAACTGGAAGGGACCTTGAAAGGTCATTGAGTCCAGCCCCCTGCCTTCACTAGCAGGACCAAGTACCATCCCTGACTTTTTTTTTTTTTTTTTTCCCTTGCCCCAGAGCCCTAAGTGGCCCCCTCAAGGACTGAACTCACAACTCTAGGTTTAGCAGGCCAGTGCTCAAACCACTGAGCTATCCCTCCCCCATACTAGACATTCTCCAGTTTAGTTGGGAACGACCCACTGAAATCAGCTGCGCCGAGTCTGTTCCATAGCAATGGCCTGGGTTCAGCAAGCTTGCCGTTTACCAGCGGTCTGATGATTACAGTGATGCTTCTGTATTTTGGTGCCCATACTTCTCCCACTCTCTCCTCAAAACCCTTTTCGCGCCTGCATGGTAAGGTGCTTTGGAGGGTGAACGGCACTTTTAAATTGTAGCTGTACCCACCATCCTGATGCCATTATGGGAGCAGCGAGGAGACCGGGCTGTTTGTTTCCACAGGCAGCCAACCTAGACGAGCCCCCACTCCCCCACCCTTGTTGCAGGCAAACCCACCACCTCTGACTTTCCGACAGCTGGTCTCAGTATGTCTGACTCCCACACAGCACCAGCTGCCGGGCATTGTCTTGTGTGCTCAACTGTAGGGCAGCCTGCCAGCTCTCGCCAGTATCGGCATGTTATCAGCTCCAGTTTGCCATGTGGTCACTTTGCAAACAGGAGACCCCCTGGGGCCTGGTCTAGTCTCTAGCAAAGTTCAGGTCTGTAATTCTCTACCGATGATCGCAAGCGTGGAAGCACATTGTAAATATGAAAGAAGAGGGTTGGATTCCCCACTGATTTTGAACAGCCTGCCCACCCCCAGAACCAAAAGGAGTCAGGGTGGGGAGAGGGCCTTGCGCCCTCCAAAGCATCACTGTGTCTCCAACCCTGCCTGCAACCAGGGCATGATCCCGCAAGGTGCTGAGCGCTCTGATCTCCCAGGGAAGTCAAGGCAGGCTTCCAGATTCGTAGAGAAGAGGGGTCCCAGATGGTGAAATTATTGGACAGATGCTTGCAAAGGATTAGGAGTTTCCAGTCGCTCAGAGTGGTGCCTACACTGACAGAGACACGGCCAGAGGAGAGCCTGTATTCAAAGTAAACTGGAAAAGTATCTCCAGTAAGTGGATTATGTGAGCATCATGATCCAACACAAAGCTTCCCTTGCCATCCACTCCTGGCTTGGATAGTAGGCAATAGTACAGTCGTTTCTGCACCTGCTGCAGCAGCAGCGCTGCAATGAGATTAACGTGCCTGCTGACAGAGAAGGGAAACTTTGGGAAACAATCTGCAGTCCTGCTTTTTTCAATTCCCCTGCTCCTGTGGGAAGGGCTCTCTTGTGCTCCATCCTAGGGCTTTCTATAGGGCCCACCTCTGTGGTAGCGAAGTGCTTGTCAGGTAAATTAGAACTGCATAGCCAGTCCCAAACGGAAATCTGCACTTCCTCCTTCCCCTGGCTAAGGACATTACATTCCTGTTTGGTTTGGGATGAGATATAAAATGGATATCCTGTCTAGCTATAGTAACTAAAGATACCATGGCACTTTGGCAAGCGCAGAGGTGTTAGTTCCAATGTACTGGACAAATTCAAGCACAGGCAATTACATTCGGCCACCCTATGATTCTTATTCTTAATAATAAATAAATAAATAATATGTATTGTAGTTGCACCAGGATCCTCAGTCATGGACCAGGACTCCGTTGTGCTAGGTGCTGTACAAACACAGAACAAAAAGACAGCCCCTGTCCAAATCTGCTTACAGATCCAATAGTCTTTTTCATTCCTGTCCTAAATTGATGTATAATGTTACTGTGTGCTGTTAGCCGTCTGCCACATTCCACCGCAGACATGGCTGCACTTCAGTGGCGAACGAAGTCATCCCTTTGTATCGTTTGCACACTAATTGGTCACACTGAGAAAGCATTTTGAGGTCCTTTGGGATATATCCCCCTCTGGCTGGGACATTACTTTTGGTTGCGGTAAAGATGACTGTGATGTCACAAGCAGATGGTTATGGCGCGTCAGGTGGGGGGAAAGATAAACCGCAGAAGCAGATGGACACAAGATACAAAGATCCTTTTCATGCAAAATGTCCCTGGTAATATATTTTTTAATGACAGAGAAAAAACTAAAGAAAACATCTGATGTGTGAGCAGAATGGTCTCTAGGTAGAATATTTTCCAAATTTGCTGTGAAGCAACAGGAGCTTTTTAAGCAATTAAGTTGTCATTTAACCCCTTTAGAACCTAATTAACTTGAAGTCTTTAAATAACTTGAAGTCTTTAAATCATGATTTGGGGACTTCAACAGCTGATTCAAGGGAGAGAATTAATCCAGGAGTGGGTGGGTCAGCTTTTGTGGCCTGCATCATGCGGGAGGTCAGACTAGATGATCATAATGGTCCCTTCTGACCTTAAAGTCTATGAGTCTATGAGTAATCTTGCATTCCCTTTGCACTCTTGTTCCCTAACATACAAACACACTTGAAATCTCTCTCTCTCTCTCTCTTTGACTTTATTTGTAGAAAGTCAATGGAGTTTATCTGTTTCCCCAGGACTTAATATAGCCAAGTATCTTACAGGGTGACCATATGTCCTTTTTGGATGGGACAGTCCCTATTTTAAGCCCTGTCCCAGCCAGCCCGACCTTTTTGGCAAAAGTGGGCATCTGTCCCATTTGCTCCCGCCAACTGATCAAATGCCCATTTTTGTTAAAAAAGCAGGGTGCAGTGCGGAGGAACGTGCGGGGGCGAGTGGAAATGCCAGCCCCTTGCAGGGGGAGGTTGGACTGGGGGCGGGAGAGGGTTCCAGTGCATGGGGGGCCAGCAGGGTTCCAGTGACAGCCTCAAGCGGGCGGGGGGAGAGAGCTGGCAGGGTTCCAGCCACCAGCCACAGCCTCAAGTGGGGGGCCGGCAGGGTTTGAGTGACCAGTGACAGTCTGGGGGGGGAGCGCCTCAGGTGAGCAGCTGGGGCCAGCCCCACAGGGGGGCCTCAGGTGAGCGGCTGCCCTGTGGGGGGCGGGGCCAGCCCCGCGCGGTGTCCCATTTTCCCTTTGGGAAATATGGTCACCCTACTTTTATAGTGACTTTCATCCCCAAAGATCCCAAAGTGTTTTATAGTCTATAGCAGGGGTAGGCAACCTATGGCACGGGTGCCGAAGGCGGCACGTGAGCTGATTTTCAGTGGCACTCACACTGCCCGGGTCCTGGCCACCGGTCCTGGGGGCTCTGCATTTTAATTTAATTTTAAATGAAGTGTCTTAAACATTTTAAAAACCTTATTTACTTTACATACAACAATAGTTTTGTTATATATTATAGACTTATAGAAAGAGACCTTCTAAAAACATTAAAATGTATTACTGGCACGTGAAACCTTAAATTAGAGTGAATAAATGAAGACTCGGCACACCACTTCTGAAAGGTTGCCGACCCCTGATCTATAGCTATAAACATTAGAGAGAGAGAGAGAGAGAGAGAGAATCTGATTACGCTCTCACACCAGTTTTAGGGAGTTACTCCTGATTTACACTAGTGTAAGTGAAAGGAAAATCAGGTCTATATAGATGTACTTCATCTGATGAAATGCAGCCACCTCTGGGATGGAATCCAACAGTTTGTAAAGCATCCAAAACTGCCACTGACATTCATCGGCGATTTAAGTGAACAACAATCACAAGATGGAGTCCTTGGAGCAGTAAGGATGCAGTCGGGGCAGCTCAGTGCACATTGCACCATGCACACCCCAGTCACAGTAGTACCATTAAGGCCATGTCTACACTAGGAAAGAAGGTGCATTTTTAACATGTGTTAGCTAATACATGTTAACTAACACCTGTTAAAAATACACTTTGTTTCCTAGTGAAGACAAGGCCTAAATAATGGACACAATATCATCATCTAAACCAGAGCAGGTCCTAAACACCAAGTGCCTCACTGGCCTGAGGAGCCAAGCAGACAAGTTGTAGAAGTGGGTGCTGTAAAGAAGCACAAGGACACGCACATCCCTGGTAAAATTAGGGAGCTTCTATTCAATAAGCACAGCAGTATTCCATTCCCCGAGGGGCTCTGGCAGCTCCACTTCCTCAAGGCAGCAGTAACTGAAAAACAGGGATGAAACAGCCTTTCCCTCTTGAAAGATCCTGGCTGGAGACTAAATCGCCCCGACAATGATAAATACAGGCATTTACTTTGGGCGAGCAAGCTCAACACACACCAGCATATTTATTGTGAAAACTGCAGCACTACGCTTTCCCACCCCCGACTCCTCAGCCCCCCTCGCACAGAGATCAATGCTCTAGGCTGTCTCCTCTCTTTTTTTCCTTGTCCTTTTTTCCCCTTCTCTCTCCTTCTTTGCTGTATGAAATGCACAGTGCATAGTCACGGATGCTGCCGTTTACCTCTTGCCCAGGGCATCATGTCACCAGCTGTGTCAAATTAGCTTCCAGAGGAATCTGGAAAGTTACCCTCTATCTGGGGGCCAGGAGATGCTAAACGTTAGGCAGAGAGGAACACCTCTACCCAAATGCTCAGCTGCACCCAGGTCTCTTGCTCGATGACAAGGCCAACAGTGTTTTTCAATTCCATTGGCTGCAGGTACCGTGTTATCAGGCTCAATGGTGGGGAGCAGATATTGTTAAAACCAGGAAATATCTTTCATTCAAAGAGCACTTTTTATCCCAATGAATCTCAAAGCACTTTCCAAACCATGGCCTCCATGCTCCATTTCTGCCAGCAAAGGTCAGGAAGAAAGGGAAGAAGAATGCTCTGCCCGTGTGAAAGTGTGGAGGAATTTAGAGAGTTACCCAGACAGAAATTTGGGCAGGAGACTTGGGTTAACTTGGGCCCAGGATTTTGGAAACACTGGACCACATGTATTGACCTGACAAAAAGAGAAACTGGGTGTGACCAGTATTGGGTAAATCCCAATTCGAAATGGAGCCTGCCTTTTGAGGGGAATGGCCCAAATACAACAGCACAATTAACTTGTTAATGTAGGACTGACTCTAATAGGCACGTAACTCTTTCCCTGCTGGTTCTTCCTTTAACACCTCCAGCATCACCGTCACTCCATTGCCATTTGTGAAATCAATATAGTATTTGGACGTCTAGCAGCACAGCTGGTACATTCTACCCAGATGTTAACTAGGACAGCTGATCAAGGGGCTAATTTAAGTTCAGTGAAGCCAGTCCCCCTACAAACTACAAGTGATTTAAACTGTCACCCAAACTTGCACTAGCAACTATTCTCAGCAAAGGGGTAAATTCCCTCCTAACCTCCCTGGACTGCACTGGAGACTTGCATTCAGCTGCCTGCCATCCACACTTTGCTCATGACAGCTGCATTGTTGCCTCATGACAGTGACTGAACGCTTGTTGCTGAGGAACTAGGATCTAACGTGTACCTTATGCACCTGCATTGTGGGGCGCCTTCCGCTGGAACAGGTCCCAGGAGTGTAAGCGTTCAGCATAGCAATCGGGTCCTCGCCTTGCACTGTGAACTGTGCACAAGCTTCACCTCAAGACCAGAGATTCAGGACTCCATGACCAGAATGGTTATATTTCCTCTTCACTGACATTGTCCAGGATGTCAACCTGGTCTTTCACTTAAATAGGAGATTGGCTTGAGCCTCAAAGTCCAGATCCAGGTTGGAGATTCTGGAATGTTTGGATGCTGAATTTTGGTTCAGCCCATTACTTCTACAAGGGCCTGTCACGGAGTTCAGATCAGATTTTAGACCTCCACAGAGCTTAAGCTTTGGGATCTGGGGGGTTGGTTTGGATCCATCTCTAGTTAAATGTCAGAACCAACATGGACCTTTAGTTCAAACTCAAACTGATCCTTGTGAGATGCAGAAAAGCCAGATAAACTTCTTTTTAAATTACTTTTTCATACCAGTGCGGTCTCCATATTTCTGGGCTTCAGCTGGGGGAGAAGCAGGAGTGCTGAGACACACCGTGAGAGGTTATTATTTGACACCTATGAAAGTCAGAAGTACTGGATAGATCAATGACACTTATAGTTCTTATGAGCTTCCCAGCCCAAGGCTGTAGACCCAAGAAGTGTGGCTAGGAGTTGAAATTCTGGGGTTCCTCTCAAAACTTCCCAAGGGCTGAATGTCATTACAAAAAATCCAAACATTACAAAATAAAATTGCGTATCATGTTAGGGGAAAAAAGCAGTTGCCGTTGTGGCCACAGAGCAGTGGTTGAATGGGCCTAATAAGCTATTTTGGGGATTTACCCAGTAATCCTGCTACAGCAGCCAGATGAATACTGTAGGTAGGAGCTTGCCTTTATGGAATCCAATCTTCCAATCTCTCACTCTCTCTAAACTGAGAAGCAAACCTGTTGACGGTTAGCTATTTTCGGTGCTGCTGTGGTACGGGTCAGGTATTAAAGAGAGGTGATAAAGGATTTATTGAGGTAGCCTCTCCATTATTTCAATGTCAATTAAATACAATAGAAGCAGTCTTAAACTAGCCATGTTTGAAAGTGCTGTTGCTACATACAGAGGATATTAACAGCAACTTCTGCATTTTTTACTGAAAACATGTTGGGGTCTGGACATTTTGTATCATTTTCCCTTCACCCCAACACACAACTTCCACCTCCCTAACGTTAACCTTAGAGGTCTGGGGCTAAAAAAATTTTAAAAAGTAAATACTCCTGCAAAAAATGTCTAGGAAGATTTATTCCAATTTGGCTATGCCTGTATTCATGTCCCTCTTGCATTTGATGTTTATCAAATGAGTTTATTAGCAGGAATTTTCACCAATTTTAAGTATGGCTGAAGATTCATAGATATTATTCATAGATATTTTAGCATTCAAAACTACAAATGGTCACACCAGAAATCTGATTCCAAGAGTTACCATCATCCAATCAGGAAATGAAAACGTACCATGTAACAATCAGACCAGCCAGACTTTTCGATAGCAAGTACTTGAGATGAACTGCTCACAAATGAGCTACTCACAGAAATTATTCTGCAAATAACTCGAAAGAACAAATGACTTTGAGAAAATCATGATCTGGTGGAGATCTGTGTCCCATGTTACACAGCTGCCAGGTTGAGGAGTAGGATCTCCAGTATGCCTCACTGGACCACCTAAGCTCCATTAGAATTTGCACCCTTCAAATACTTTTCAGACAGCTGATTTTGCAAGCAAAGGACACCAACTAAACCACACACATGTGGCAGGACCTTCAGCTATGAAAACATGAGCCTGGCCTGGAGGACCCACTCCATTTGCGATAGCAATATTAGGGCTTGTATCCTCTGCAGACCGCAGCCACTAGAGGGTGACATTCACACACACTCAAGGTGTCCTGAAATTCCAGCCAGGAGAAGGCAGTGCGCACACACGCACACACACACACACACACACCATCATGTGCCAGCAATGCCCCTCTGCCATGTACATTGGCCAAACCGGACAGTCTCTACGCAAAAGAATAAATGGACACAAATCAGACATCAAGAACTGTAATATTCAAAAACCAGTCAGAGAGCACTTCAATCTCCCTGGACACTCAATAACAGACGTAAAAGTGGCCATTCATCAACAAAAAAAGACTTCAAAAACAGCAACGAGAAACTGCAGAATTGGAATTAATTTGCAAATTTGACACCATCAAATTAGACCTGAATAAAGACTGGGAGTGGCTGGGTCACTACAAAAAGTAATTTTCCCTCTGTTGATACTCACACCTTCTTGTCAACTGTGGGGAATGGGCCACATCCACCCTGATTGAATTGGCCTTGTTAGCACGGACCCCCCCACTTGGTAAGGCAACTCCCATCTTTTCATGTGCTGTATATTTATACCTCCCTACTGTATTTTCCACTCCATGCATCTGATGAAGTGGGTTATAGCCCACGAAAGCTTATGCCCAAATACATTTGTTAGTCTCTAAGGTGCCACAAGGACTCCTCATTGTTTTTGCTGATACAGACTAACACGGCGACCCCTCTGAAACTCATTACAGGGTTATTCTATCCTTCTCCCATTAACTCTCATTTGGCAAATATATATACATTTTGGATTAATGGGGGTATGATTGATTTATGAGGCAAGATTATTGGAGTTTATATATAATTCCATTACTCTTGCCACATAAATCAATCATACCTATAGCCACCCAAATGCAAGATTTGGCTACCCTTTCTCACACTGAGTTGTACCTTACTCCATGAGTAGCCCCACTGACAACTTTATGGTGTTAAGATGCCTGGAACTGAATGCAATATTGTATTCTCTTATATTCTCACCTTTGCTTTACAGAGACACACTAATGCCTCTTTGGTCCATGACGTTATGCCCCAAAATCCCAACTATTTGTGGGATTTTTTTGCTGCAATATTGCCCTTCAAGCTTGTCTTCTAATTTGATGTCCACCATTACTCATGGGTCTCTTGCAAAGTCTCCATCTTCTGTTAACAAATACCATTTTTCTATTGAAAAGTCACTGTTGTAACAATTGAAAGAGCTTACAGAATCAGTGAAAAATACATGGGGAAAGAAAGGATGTAGTAGGGGCTTTTATCAGAATCAGCACTATTTATTTTGTTCCTGGGTATTAAAGATCAGAGAAAATAAACCCAGAGTAATTTCAATATCATAGGGGTTAGGATGGTGCAGCCAGGGCAGGGGTAGAGGGGGGAGTGGACGTGGGGAGACCCCACTCCAACCCCCTGCAGGGCTTCTCTCCACATTCCCTTCATCTCGTTCAGAAAGCCCTCCCGTTTTATAGCAGAAGAAAAAGAATTTGCAGTGATGGTGCAATGGAGCAAAGGGACTATATCAAGAGGAGGGTGAAAAAACAGCATCAAAGAGGGGATGGAAGAATAAAAGAGCTCCTTTGCTGATCCACGGCTGAGCTGGGCAAAGCTTATAAAAGATAAATAATGCTGACATTACAAAGCTATGGCTAATTCATTTTCTACTTGTCACCACTTGGGATAATTGGCCTACACAACAAGCATGGGAAAAGCAGGTCAGCTTTTTTGCCTTATTTTTTTCTTAGAGGTACAACTAGGATTAGACTGTGTGTTATACCACTGATAAAAATAAAGAGAACGATCCAAAACCTTCAATCTTTAATCCAGAGAGGTTGCAAATGAATAGCTCAAGTGCCTCTGGATCAAGTGAGGCCTAGTTGTCTCTATGGTAACTAAGCCAGTGTTAGAGTAAGGCTTTACCTGGAAGCTTTGCAGATATGGGCCAGCTTGGCTCCGTTTGAAGTGTGCGTGTGGCTTGTAGTGTGGTAGTGTTGCCAACTCTCGCGATTTTATCAAGGTTCTTGCAGTATTTGGTGTTTTTCATAAAGTTCCAGCTCCTGGATTCAGCTGATTACCTTTGAATCTCCACTTTCATATATTTATTTTTTAAAAGCAAGTCTTTAGCCGTCGTGATTGCGGCAAAACACTTGAAAATGTGATCCGAGTATACTCCAAAGACTCAAAGACAAATAAAGTTATTGGTATTGCAACAGTGCCTAAGAACCCTAGTCACGGGCCAGGGCACCATTGTGCTAGAAACTGTACAAACAGAACAAAAAGATGATCCCTGCCTTAAATATCTTACAATTTAAGTACAAAACATGAGAGAAGAGGTGGATACAGCAGATCGAGGGATGTGATCATTCCCCTCTACTCAGCACTGGTGAGGCCTCATTTGGAGTACTGTGTCCAGTTTTGGGCCCCACACTACAAGAAGGATGTGGATAAATTGGAGAGAGTCCAGCGGAGGGCAACAAAAATGATTAGGGGGCTGGAGCACATGACTTACGAGGAGAGGCTGAGGGAACTGGGATTGTTTAGTCTGCAGAAGAGAAGAATGAGGGGCGATTTGATAGCTGCTTTCAACTACCTGAAAGGGGGTTCCAAAGAGGATGGATCTAGACTGTTCTCAGTGATAGAAGATGACAGAACAAGGAGTAATGGTCTCAAGTTGCAGAGGGGGAGGTTTAGGTTGGACATTAGGAAAAACTTTTTCACTAGTAGGGTGGTGAAGAACTGGAATGGGTTACCTAGGGAGGTAGTGGAATCTCCTTCCTTAGAGGTTTTTAAGGTCAGGCTTGACAAAGCCCTGGCTGGGCTGATTTAGTTGGGTTTGGTCCTGCTTTGAGCAGGGGGTTGGACTAGATGACCTCCCGAGGTCCCTTCCAACCCTGAGATTCTATGATTCTATGATACCGACAGAGAGAGGGAAGAGCACAAGGAAACAATGAACCAATACTAGTCCCATAACTGATTACTTTTTAAAATCTATCACTTTTTATAAGTCTCCTGATTTTTAAGCTAATCTCCTGATCTGATTTTTTGCAGGCTGACTTGTGATTTTTCTGCTGCTTGGAGTTGGTTGCACTGTTGTATGGCACCTGAATTTAGATAACCAGGGCATTCAGAGCTCTCTACGTGGAAGGAGTTTCCATTTTATCTTTCAATGAAAGGTTTACAGAGGAGAC
The DNA here is from genome assembly GCA_003942145.1 of Platysternon megacephalum. Classification (NCBI taxonomy): domain Eukaryota; kingdom Metazoa; phylum Chordata; order Testudines; family Platysternidae; genus Platysternon; species Platysternon megacephalum. The sequence continues at coordinate 9,449,388 of QXTE01000053.1, forward strand.
CACACAGCTTTCTTACCATCAGCCAGAAAAATGTGTCTCAGTCATCAGAGAAAACTGCTGTTCATTTCACTCTGTTCATAACAACAACATCCTTCCTTTAAGGGAAATCATCTTGTGATTGTGAGACACTGGTTAGAAATAGAGATGGCTTCAGCTGGAATCTGAATCCCCTCTGATTTTACATCTTGTGGTAGTTTTGTCAAACTCAACTCCCTAACGGCAAACCTGCCTTTTTCAGGTGAGGGTCCAGGATGGATCCAAAACTGCCACTGGGGCTGGGTATGTTTTCCTTGCTTAGACTGGGATGAAATATTTTCAGCCCTGACATGACAGAAATATACAAGAACAGCTGATCTTGGGAGAGTTCAGTGCTGTTTAACATGATCAAATCCAAACTGAGCCCCTGCTCTTAATCCTAACCTGCCTCCTCAACCCATCTCCATTTAAAAATGCTGTAGCCAGAGAAACATATGAAGCGGTGTCTGGATTTGCTGCTAAAGTGTAGGATACTGCCTAGCGGGTGCTGGAACAATGTGTATAGTGGGTGTGCTGAGAGCCATTGATCCAAACTGTAAACCCTGGATATGATGGGAACCACTTCAAACCAGGGCACCCCCAGCCAGTAGCGGCGCCAGCTTTGCCGGCGCCCTAGGCGGCGGAAGGTCCCGCCCCCCAAATCCCGCCCCCAACAGCGGCGGCGGAAGGTCCCGCCCCCAAATTTCTACGGGCGGCCGCGGCGCCGGCGCCCCCAAAATAGCAGTGCCCTAGGCAACCGCCTAGGTCGCCTAATGGGTTCTGCCGGCCCTGCCCCCAGCACCTGTGCTGCCTAATCCAACAGGTGCCCATTGGGAGAGAGGGGTTCAGGTGAGGTTCTTGGAGGAGGAAGGGTCAATCTGCCCTTCCGTGGGTCAAGAAAAAGGAGAGGAATTTGCTGACCTCCAGACTCTCAATAGAGAGCACAGTGGAGGAGCCTGCCACATGCTTTGCTTGAGATTGGCAGCAAGAGGGGCTGGAGACAGCAAGACTCTGTGAGTGAGAGAAAAGTAGGGTGACCAGACAGCAAGTGTGAAAAATCGGGACAGGGGGTGGGGGGTAATAGGCGCCCATATAAAAAAAAGCCCCAAATATCGGGACTGTCCCTATAAAATCGGGACATCTGGTCACCCTAGAGAAAAGGGTCACCTCACCCCTTCCCATACAGAACAGCATTCCCCCACCCGCAAAAGGGCACCCCTCTCTCTCAGATGCCAGGCTTTTCTCCTTTCAATTTTGGCTGACAATTCACAACATTCTCTTTTTGCTGCTATCACATATACAATACAGTGACTTCCAGCTGAGACAAGCTCAGTGTGAGGGGACAGCTCCCTTCTGCAACACCTACAAGAGAAGCTGCCTACCAGCCTGAGGCAGCTGGTTGGTTTGACTATCCAGTGTAGTAGTAACATGAGAAAGGCAAATGATGAGAATCGAGAAAGAAAGGAGAAACTATGCTAATGGATTCAGTGCTTCTCCAGGGTTTTGCCACCCACTGGTAGACAACAGTAACACTTGAGTAGTTTCCTCTTGAGTTAGGTCCACTTAAAGTACATGGGCCCGATCTTCCGCTGGTGTAAATCAGTGAAGTTCCATTGACTTCAATGGAGTAATTCTAATTTACATGAGCTGAGGATCTGGCCTCTGATGTTGCCAATGATTTTGCAGTTGTGAATATACTCCTGGGCTCCTGCCACAACTCAAGAAAGTGTTCTACACGGGATGAGTTGGCCAAGGCTCAACCACTATCTGCTCAAGTCATTCCATGCTACTCTGCCAGCCTGCCCTTTTGCCTCATGGGAGGAGAGTGCCTACCAGGGGATGCTCCTGATACTATTTAACATACGAGTGCTGTCCTTATGTGCACATCTCTTGCTCTGGCCGTGTGTGTCAGGCAGACCTGGAGCTGCTGTTGATGCATTAGCAGAAGGAGAGGAGAAGACCAGCTCTTTGCAGATGGGCAGCACTCACATGCCACCAGTGGGAGTGGAAGGAGGTGAGGAAGAGAGGAGATAGACAGGGTCAGAACTGGGAGGGCCAGCTAAAGAGGGAGGAACAAAATCCAAGTCTCTCTGCCATAGGGAGCAAACTCAAACCTCTTGCTGGAACTCAGTAGCTCTTTAAAAGGAAACATACACACAATACTATAAAATATATATGGAATAAGAGCTGAACTGAAAAATCAATTAATTCCTCAATGATCAAACTGGAAAAAAAAATTTTTTTATTTCAAACCAAAACTAACCAGGTGGTGAGAAAAACCTTATTAGACAGGAAAGTAACTTGTTAATAAATATTTCTTTTGCCTGTAACCTTATGTTTCCAAATCCTTATATTGGAATCTTTACCTCGAGCTCTGTTAAATAAACTTCAATTTAAAAAAAAAATGTCAACAAAGCTGTCCAAAGGTGTTGCGCTAAGGAGAGTATTGAATGAAGATGAAACCAGTGAACTGGGGTGCACTGCTTCCATGGAGGCAGAGGACTGGTTGGCCAGAAAATAGGGAAGTGGGCAATCCAGTTTAACAAAGCAGGGTGTGTAAACTTCTAAGCTGCAGAGGGAAAGAGCGGGGCTCACAGAGCCTGGAGCAGAGTACCCTGTGTTGCCAGCAGCCAGTGGGTGGGAGACTTTCCCCTCGTAGGGGACAGACAGGTCTCCCTCCTGCTGTAAGCCCAGACACCTGAAAAGTGTCCCTGTACGACTCTGGCAGGTTGATTTCTTCAAAAAAAAAAAAAAAACCCCACCTGGCAGCTGTTTTAAGTTGCTGAGGAGTTTGGAATGTTAGTGTGGATTCATGGCAGACAGGCATTCAAAGTGTATGATAAATTCATTGCTCACTTGGCTATATGTATAGTATATATGTATTCTCTCTCACACACACGCCCCTAGCTAGATATTCTAATCAAAGGGACAAAGCACTAGGGTTCTGGGTGAAGAACATGCCAACTTTGTATCTCTTTGTCAGCATGCAATTACTCATGCATTACACTGAGCTTTTGTTTTGCTCCAGCAAGCCACCTTCCCCCACACCTCGCTCTCAAATGCACGATTTCAGGGTTACACTCCCCCCACCTCCTTGCCGTCTGCCCCCTTCCCCATTGGACAGATGAATTTGCCAGAACAATCCAGCCCTTGCCAAAGAAGCCGCTCAAAGCAGGCAGCTGGAGACCTCAGGGTAATTGATTGGACATGGAACATTACTGGTCCGCAAACATGGCTGCACAGAGAAAGTGGCCACTTTGCCAGTCTGAGCACATATGAGGATGATTATGTTAATAAACTGCCCTTAACTGATCAGTCTGCTGCAAGGAAGACCGGGAGGAGGGCGTGCCAGCCAGCAAGAAGTCATTGTGTCACCCCCTACAAAGAACATACACAAACAAGAAGCCCCAATGACACAGACCGAGTTTGGGACCATATTTCCACAGTATCCGTTTTCAGGCATTGGGCCAAATTCTTCTCTGGCATAAGCCCATTTGAAGGCAAGGGAGTAACCCCAGGGATTAACTGGCCTACTGGGGAAGACATATTCACTTCAGTTCAGACTACAGGGCAGTATCATGCCAGCTGGTGCCCCAGCCTTCATGACTCAATGGGGATTAGTCTCGAAAACTGGCTAGATGCTTTCAAATATTTTACCTGAAGTAACTTACTGTTTTTACTCAAGAAATAACAGTAACAACTTACATTTCAGACGGTCTTTTACATTTCTACAGAGACTTTTATCTCCAAGTTGTTTAGCAAGTACGGTAATCAAAATGACTTCTCCTCCACTGCTGAAATGCAGCCACCTCTGGCCTGGGATGCAGCAGCTGTTGAACAGCGCACAGCAATGCTACACAATAGTTTAGGACAGAAAAAGAAGAATATTTTATCCAGTTCGAAGTGGGAATCTCTGCCCCTCCCTTGCCCCAGCAACATGGTGCTGGCCTAGAAGAACCCTGCTCCAGGATACAAATTATATTGCATCCTTACATATATATTCCTAACTTGGTCACATTACATCTGCCAAACTCAATTCATGGGAAAGGGTTAGATTTCTACCCAAAAATCTAACAGCATACCAGCAGCTTAATTGTTGACAAATTTTTGGTGGCATCACAGCAAAGAAGTGTTTTATGGAGGGGTTTGAATGAGGATAATGCATTGGTTTTGTAAAGTTTACAGGAGCTTCTCCAAAGCATGCAGGGCAGCGTGGGAGAAAACGCAAAAGGGGATGTTTGAAAATTTAACAAGTGGGCCATGGAAGCTGGCATCATGGGCCAATTGGAGGCTGGAGTCTACCTTTCAATACTGAATGAAAGATGATAGGTAGTGTGGGGATAGGCTGTGAAGGGTCTTGAAAGTGAAGACAACAAGTAGCTTAAATTTCATGAGATCTTGAAGGAGGAGCCAGCAGAAGGATGCAGAGAGGGGGTCGAAGTGATGGGATAGGGGAATGATCTTTACAGCAGAATTCTCAATGGATATGAGCAAAGCAAGGTTGCATTTCTCAAGGCCAGAGAAAAGGCCGTTGCAGTAATCGAGACACAGGCAGATGAGAGCCAGGAGGAGAGTTTTAGCTGGATGGATGGCTAGAAAAGGCCGTATTTTAGTGATGTTATGCGGAAAGAATCAGCAAGATGCAGACGCAGCCTGGAGGTGATGCAGAGCAGCGGACATAGCCTAGAGAGGTGTCCGAATCAAGGATGATGCCCAGGTTATGGGCCTGAATGGAGGCAGCATGGTGGTAATGTCCACAGAGATCAAGAAAGGAGGTGACGGAGAGAGCTGGAGGTGTGGGGATGGGAAGGGGGAAGGGCGATTAAGAGCTCTCTTTTATCCATGTTGAGCTTGCGCTGACGGCTAGGCATCCACAAGGACATGGCAGAGAGAGACTTAGTCTGTCGGTCTGTAGCATCACGGTGGGGAACCCCAAGCTGGGAAGCCTTTACCACTATCATCAAAACAAGCAACAGCAAAGAAGGGACAACCTGCTGACCTATTTCTTTTTCCCTCCATGCTTTAAAAAATCTTCACTGGCTAAAAAGGAAAGAAAGCATGTACAGACCAGTTAGAAAATAAAAGGGGGCCAATTCCCTCATATTAAGCCTGTTATTAGGCTCAGAATCAAATTAAACTACAGGGCTTTTCACTAGCAGAGTGCTATTTTAAGGCTTATTAGACTATATTAGGATTGGCATAAATTTCCACTGACATAATATAGGCCTTTAATTGGATTTAAGGGCGAGGAGGCTGCATTAAACTAAAATCAGCCCTCGCAGGGGGAAATTCGGTATTCTCCTCACAGCTCCTCTGCTTTCCCTTGGCACGAATCCCAAGCAGTCAACCAGGCTGGGTAACCCATTCAGAACCAGATGTAATTGCTTATACTCCTCTAAATCAGGCAGATAAGCAATCTGGCTGCCAAAACTATAACACACACACCATTGCTCATTAGCAAAAGATGTACTGCTCTGGCCGGTGCTCCAGTTCACATGCGAATCTGGAGAAATGGCATTTTCTTGGAAGCAAACCGAGTACTGGAGGAGAATTTGTGTTAAGTATTCACTTGGGGAAGGTTACAATCACAGAGTCTCAAAGCCAACACCTCAACCTTCCGAGGTCTGGTAGTACCAGAGCTATGGCTACTAATAAAAATATAATTCCTCATCTGCTTGTAACGTGGTTGTGTGTGTGGGGGGGTTTCTATATTACCTGACTCCTTCAACCATCTTCTGACTAGAAATGTACAAATCTGAGGAGGCTCAGAGGTCAGGAGTTCTGCTCAGAGAAGCACCCTGTCGGTTGGAACAATAGCCAAATCATCTCTTCACCCCAAAGACTTCGGCAATACGGATCGAACTCTAGGCAGTTGTGTTAGCATAGCATAGCATAGCATAGCATAGCATACTATGGTCCACTTCAGTAGCTCAGTGGTTTGAGCATTGGCCTGCTAAACCCAGGTCTGTGAGTTCAATCCTTGAGGGGGCCACTTAGGGATCTGGGGCAAAATTGGTCCTGCTAGTGAAGGCAGGGGGCTGGACTCAATGACCCTTAGGGGTCCCTTCCAGCTCTATGAGATAGGTATATCTCCATTTATTATTATATTATATTATTATTAGCATGCATGATGTGTCGTCTAGACAAACACAGTCACATTTAGGCTGGGAAGTCACAAGACACAGCCTAAGGTGGACTTCAGTGCTTCCTGCTTCCCAGAGAACAAAAAATATTCTTTCACGTTGTTCTGGCATTTTTCCAGTCTCAACAAAATGAGCACGAGCAATATTTAGACTGAGAAAATAGCTTAACACAAAGATGCCTGCAGACTGAAAAACAACACTAAAAAAATAAGTGAACCAAACATTGTGTGTCTCAATAAAGGTTCAGCTCAATACAGGCTAGGACGGGGTGATCACTCATCCTGTATTTTAAGGGATTTCTTTTATCTCGCACCTAAGGTCCCACCACTGGCTTCCAATAATAAGGAGCTATTAAGAGGTGTTTGATCTCTGTTCAAGCAACAGTCATGAAGATGATCATTCCCTGTGATACAAAGGTATGGTTTTGTACCAGGCATATAAGACCATGGGCTGGTGTCCCCCTCGTAATAAGTTTTGTCCCATATTTGTCATAAACTTGCAATATTGGCCATTCCAGGTTAGAACACTTCACTGGGTGCTGGATGGAGCCTGAAGAACCTGGCCTCTCACTTGATACACAATGGTGTTTCAGACAGAGTAGTCCTAATAAGTGACTGCACGTGGCATACCTCTGCTCCCAAATCACTCTGAATAACTGCAGTGACTCCACGTATAGTTCCATGCCTCGGGGCACAGAACCCCAATATGAGATGATCTAACTCTCCTCCTCTTCAGCCCAGCTCCTCTTGAACTCTGTTGACCACAGTGCATCTCTTCACCTCTAAACTTCTCCCATCCTCCCCATATCCCCCAGCCACACATGGTCATCATTAATGGAACACTGAGAAAGCAATGAATTTGCAGCAGCCTCCACTACCCCCAGCGGCAAGTTCAAAGGATGCTGCTGTATGGCATTTAATGGTTCCAGGAAAGTGGCTCATAGCAGAATTATTGCTGCAGTATTTCAAGGGTATGTGTGTGTGCATGTGTGTGAGATCTGATGTGTCACTGCTCTGCAGCTGCTTCTTATTAGCTCAAGCACTGAGCTGCTGGGGATGGTGATTTTTCTTTCAATGAGACAAACTTTGTTCCTTTTGTATTGATTGCTTCAAGATGTAGCTGAGAAGTGCAGACATACTGAACAGGGCTGATGGATCCAAGGGAGGCAAAATGCTCTAGCACAGCTCCATGGTTTCCTATGCTATATTCCAACAGACACATCCCAAGTGGGTGAAATGGGCATGGCATGGCTAGAAGTTGGGGAAAAGCTACTGGATTCAACCCTATCAAAGTATTTTGGTAGCTCCCATCACTGTAGGGATGGCACAAATGTCAATGCAACAGTCAAAAGGCTAGGCAAATTAGTATGGCTACAAGGAGAAGTGATGTGAATCTTCACCCAGAACTTCACCCAGAACTTAACTGAATACAAAACAAATTGGATAACATTAATGCACAGCTAAATGGGGGCACCAACAGGGAGAGAAGACCAACAAGGCAGTTAGGCAGGGGCAAGAAGCATTTGTGAGTCTCAGGAGATCTACTGGTTTTATGGACTGCAAGTCAAATCTATGTCTACAAACACACAAATACAGACCTATACGTGTACACAGACTCAGGTCCAGATCCTCAGCTGGCATAAATCAGTGCCACTCCATTGACATCAATAGAATAATATTGATTTACACCAGCCAAGGCCCACAGTGTACAGAATATAGTACCAGCGACATTATGGCTGTAAATCTTGTTGAATGGTCCAAGTTCATCTGTTTTCACTAGTTCTAGGAATCTCTCTTTTCTCCGGTGCCAACTGAGACAGGTGAGCTTGTGCTGAACATAGAGGATGCTGCAGAAGTTTCCCTGACAACTGCAGCCACACAGATGAGAGATCTTAGAACATCCAACTGATGGGCCTGGGTTTGCTTTTTTTAAGTCATCCATGTACCAAGAAGCAACTGTACTAGCAGACACATCTTTACTGAGAGAAATAATCACAAAGCTGCTGTTATATCTCCTTCTGCCTTAGACTCAGATGGTTCACCAGCCGTGTGAGGTAGCATGAGAAGGAAACATGCTCGATGATAAAAATAAAGACCCAGCCTGAATAGTCACAAAGGACTTGAACCAAGCCTAAGCAGAACCTTTGAGGGGATCAGGGGATTTACTTTAAACTCTCCACATGGCCGTACACATTCTGGGACTCAAATGCTAAAATATTGGGAAAATATTGCCCTCGTAATATTTCTGAATCAGCCAAGGGTGGGAAATATGTATATAGAGAGATTTTCCACGTTCTAAAGTTGGGCCATACATTCAAACTTTTGGTTGCTTACCCAAACTACATTTCCTAAATGTTCAGGCTTTGCCCATCACTAGGTAGTTCCAGCTGAGTTAGGATGGCTCCGATCCTGCTAGAAGCCTAAACCAATAAAGAGCATATCTTGTGACATGGCAAGACCAACAATTGTCTTTACAGATACCCTCAACATTTACTGTCTCTCCTCTTTGGCCTTTGAATATGATTGCCCATCTAACATTAATACCCTTCTGGGCACCATTTTTGCACCAGCTGATTTTGTCCTAGGAGTTATTACAAGGAATAAGGGATTGAATTCATCAAAAGAGAAATGTAGGCTGGTTGTAGGTTTCCTGATGGTGATATCTATTAGTCTGTGAAATGGTCTCTCAACAGAAGCAGACCCATTGCTTGGGACATTTAAAGTTAGACTGGACAAAGCACTTGGGAATCTATTAGGGGGAACTATCTTGCCCCAGCCCCTGGAGAATGGACAAGATCTCATAAGACTTTTCTGTCTTGGATTTCTCTGCTCCTCTGATTACTCTGTGTTTATATCATTTGCATTTGAATTTGCATTTATCCAGCCCCTGATGCTGAAATGTGTAGGTAGGCAATTCAGGATCTGCTGTGTTTATGTAACTGTAAACTAGGTTTTTAGCAGTTTAATTAGTAATATTAATAATGTCACCTAAGTTTAATGATACCAATTATAACACAGTAAATACTGTTTACTGGATTACAAGTAGCCATAATAAAACATGAACTTTCATGCTTGGTCAAACTTTCAAAACATATTATTTTTAAAAAGTGAACAGGCAGTTTAACTTTCATATACCGGTGGCTCTTTTGATCTCAAAGAGGGATAATTATTACAAATAAATATTTGCAAGTGGGAGACTTTCTCAAATGATGCATCATCTCCTCTCCCGGGCTTTGCTTCTACAAGTTGAGATTGCCCATTCCAGCCAAGTGGAAAATGTCTTTGTGATGTCACTGACAGGTGATGATGAGCTGTTCTCATTCACAGAAGAAGAAGAGGAGGAAGAGAAAGAGGTAGTCAAACTGTAAGAGAGAAAGGCTAGGCTTACAAACTGCTGTTTACAAACTGTTTGGCTCCTCTGAGGAATGACAGCTTCATAGGAGTACAGGAAAGACCTATTTGGTCAGAGAGGGCAGGACTTCCGTAAGTGCTCTGCGTTGGCCTAACTGGTCCCACTGAAAGTGATAGATGGAAACAGATTTAGGCCAATAAGTACTATTGAAAATCCCACCACTAGTCCATCCCCTTCTGCTTGTGCTGCATCATTCTATGCCATGCCCTACATCTAGAGAAGTGACATGTTGGGTGGGGTTGTCTGGACCTGCCCACCATGGACATGCACTATCTCTGATTTTCATCAGAACAACTTCCTTTTTGTTAGCTCTGGTAAAAAGGTCCCAAATTGACATCTATGGAGCCTGAAGCCCTTTCTTATTCCACATAACAATACAGGTCAGATATGGGCAAGTTTCCTCTATATTGCTTGGCCAATGAAACCCTAACTTAGAAGAGCCACTTCTAAAGGCAAAAGGGCATGTCAGACACCAGTGTCCATTCAATCGCTGGGCTCTCTGCTCAGACTATCCAGACTATCCAGCCTCTCACTCTTGTGTGCATCTGGTGACATTCTGATTGCTGCTCAGTGGCCAATATGAAACAAATCGGTGGATCTCAGCCCATTTCTTAGAGGGAAGGTGCCTAAATCAAAAAGCCACCATCCCAATTGGTGCCCTGTTGACTGTGTCAGCAGACTAGTCAATAAACTATCCTTTCAACACCTCTTTTACACATCTTCCCTCTCTTTATTTTTCTCTGCGTTACTGGGTATTCTGATTTTGCCTGTGCAAAGGTGCAGGTGGAGTGAGGAATGAGAGGGTAGGGAAGAATAGGGAGAGAATGTGTCTCTATCCACAGCTTCACAGCATAATTTACAAGAAGGGGCAACTTATAATAAATAACCCAAAGCCCCTGGGAACAGTGACCTAATCAAGATGTATAATTGCATGTCTTATCTAAATGAAAGCATCATTTCAGAAATGGTAATGTGCATCACTGTGGATTCAACTGCTATAGAGTTCAGCACTGAAGGGTAATTATAATGTTTAACAAATATATTCCCTTTGGGGGCCTGCAGTTAAAGATACCATGTCGCTTCTTTTTACTGCTACCTCCTACTAAATTACCAAACATTCCAAAATATCTCCCTGCTCGCAAGCTTCTCATGGACTTTCCGAGCTGGAACTCTGTTGCCCTTTACAGTCCAGAGCACTGCTCTCTGAACTGGTCTTCAGGAAGCCAAGAGGTGCCGATCACAGGCAGTGCTTACAAACACATGAGAAATAAGCTAAGCAAGAGGGTAGAAATTAGAGATGGAAAAGATCATTAGGTCAAGTCCAGCTCCCTGCTAGACTAGCATGGTTCCTTACAGTGTGAGTAACAGTGTTTTGCTCAGCCTAGTTTTAAATAAATCCAAAGATAATGTTCCATATATTAATAGATCTCACTGTCTGGAAGTTTTGATATGATTCTTAAAATTCCCCTTTCTTAATTTCATCCCATCCCTCCCTCTTAGTTATACCTACCGGAATAATTCCCATCCCTCCGTGGTGTGTATGCCCTTTAGATATGTGTAGATTGTTACCATGAATAGTTGATAGATTATGGACATAGCGTTATGATGTATAATTGCATGCATCATGACACCACTATACTGCCCATAGCACAGATGCCTCCATCACAACTGGGCCCCTGGTGGACAGTCACAGCAGAGAGGACCAACAAGGGGGCCCCATAGTGCCTACTGTGGTGATGTTGTGGACATTTGTCCACTAGGAACTGGACCGAGACCATAAAACTACAGAACATAAGAACACAGGACTGGAAGGGACCTTCTGGGTCACTGAGTCCAGTCCCTGCTATTGCAGGCAACCCTGTCATAAATTTATCAAGCTCCATCTTAAAACCAGTTAGCTGTCTTGCCTCAACCACTCCTATGGGGAGGCTATTCCACAACATCACTCCTCTGATGGTAAGAAACCTTCTAATTTCCAGCCTAAATTTATTCATGGACACTTTATACCCATTTGTTCTTGTCCCACCATTGTTCTTTAACTTGAATAGCTCTTCTCCCTCCATGGTGTTTACTCTCCTGCCCCCGTACGTATTTATAGAGAGCAATCATAACCCCTCCCAGCCTTCATTTTGCTAGGCTAAACAAGCCAGGCTCTCAGTCTCCTCTCATAAGATCAGCTCTCCATTCCCTTGATCATCCTAGTAGCCCTTCTTTGCACCTGCTCCAGTCTGAAAGCACATGTGCCACCCGCCAGTAGCAATTTCTGGTCATTACTGGGCAAGGTGAGATTGGAAAGGTGAAAGGCACTGTATCCTGGTGACAATACTTTGAGTCATCCAGACTCCAAACTCACTTCCTAGTTTTCCTAGTTCATCCCACTCAGCCTGGAGACCATGCCCCATTCCTCCACTGGGAATCCCTAATAAAAGATCTTGCAAACACTCTGCCCCAGTCACCCTCAGCTCACCCCAGTACTCACATGTCAAGAACTACAACAAATTACAGTAGCTCATGATACTCTGGCAGGGCCATGGTCTCACCGTGATGGGAATAGAGATCAACTCAGGTCAGTGCAGTGTTTTCAGGGAGAATTTTTATTCTGATTTATTTATTTATTGCTAGGAATGATGGATGGATTCAACAGGGAAGACAATCTAGTTTAGAGACAGACCTGTCAGCTGCAAAATAGCTGATCCCGCTTTGGGTTATTTGCTAGGAAAACAAAATTGAGCCAGCCCTGTATTCCGAGAATCTTTTAAAATCAACTTTAATAAAAAGAAAAGAAGAGGGGGAGAGAGCAAGAGAGGGGGATTCAGTTAAATGAATCACTTCTGTGTTGTCTCCAACACCCTGATTAAAGCCATGGTAAAGAAGCCTGAACACAATTTTGTTTGCTGCAGTCTTTCCTAATGCATTCTATTATATCTAAAGTTTTATTTTGTCCTCTTTTGATCTGTGAAAGTAAAGCAGCAATGGAGGGGAGGAGGAGCCCAGAGAAATTGACACAAATCTTGTTTTGTTCCTTTCTCTTCACCAACATCAATAACTCAATTGGATCAGAAGTGAAGCTCGAGCAGAAATGAACCTTATGTGATTGCCAAATGAAAAGCAGAAGGTGTATTGGAAAAGCAATATTGCCAATAAAGTTAAATTACTGGACAGACAGCCTTCCCCTCCCCAACATTGGAGTCAGAATGTTTTGAAGATTGGTATAAACTTTATCTGCTTGTAATAACTACACGATGTAACCTTCTGCCCCTTTAAGGAGCCCTGTAGCTTCACCTACTGGAGAGGAACCAAGAGCTGCTGTAGGACAGTAAAGGGAGTTAAGCAGAACAGGAGGCGGTGTGGTTTCTAGGAGAGAGGGCATAGTACTGGCAACCAGGGCACCTGGGTTATATTCCCAGCTCTGCCACTGACTGACTATATGATGTTGGTCAAGTCACTTAGCCCTCTGCCCCTGTTTCCCTATCTGCGAAGCGGGGATAATGATACTCACCCTTCTTTGTTAAGTCCTCAGTATTGTACGTTGAAATTTCAAACATGCACAGCACTGGCCTAACTCCCACTGAAGTCAATGATTAAACTTCCACTCTCCTCGATGGGAGCGGCATTGCGAGCTTTCAGACTCCAGAGATGGCTGGCAGGCGGTGCAGACCTTTTCATGGAGCTTGGTTTGTACAAAGCTTGGACGTCTGTTTGAACTCTAAAGGCTCTGTAGGGGAAGGAGGCCTGTACGAGCTTGGGTGGACCAGGTATCACGTGGACAGGTATAATGTAAGGGCAGGGCAGAAACTGATGAGCGCAGGCAGAGTGCAAGGGATCCTGATCTTGCCTTGCAGAGACACTGTTGCAATCTGTTTCAGCCTGAAAACAGGAGTAAGGCCTCAGGAAGGAAGCACATAGCTAAATACCTTATGAGCATAAGGAGAAGCCCATATAGCATAAGACCCCTTCATTCTCCACCCATGCCCCATCCCTTTTTCACCAAGCGCACTTTGAGGAAGGGAGCAGGTGGACGGAAAACACAAGGCTCATTGCAGAGGGCTGTGCCTTGCACTTAATGCTATTTGCCCACCCAGGTCTCCTCCACACATACATTAGATCACAACCACACTATGTTCTCTGCAGCATCGAGGTCTAAACAGGGAATTCACAACCCAATTACACATTTGTCTTTGCATGATCCAAGGTCTCACACGCTGGCCAGACACCTTGGAGGAGCTGGGCATCCTCTTCTTTTCCTTTGCTAGTGAGCCGTAGCATAGATTAGCTTGACCAAAGGCTGCCCCAGCAGCACTCATGCAGGCCTACAGTTTGCAAATGGTGATATTATGCACGCTGTGCGGCTGGGGCCCGTGCACTGTTTGGGCTTGGAATCAAAGCACCAAGGCTTATTAAGCAGTGATTTTTCACTCATGGAGGGTGTGCCATCAGATGCTGCCTGGGCAATGAGTCTGTGTGTGGGTTGAGGGTATGGGAGGAAGGCAGCAGGAGGAATTCATTAGCATTTTGGTTGTTACATATTTATGTTCAGAAACAAACACGTGGAGCAAACAGAGGACACATTGGGGAGCGCTGCTTTGCAAAAAACTCGCCGACATTCACAGCTGTTCAGATTTGCTGGCAGCCAACGAAAGGCCCCTAGTTGACCAAGGCACACCAGGCCAAGGAATCAGAAGAAAGGAAAAATTATTCAGATTCCATAACCTTTCCTTGGGTCAGTTCCAATCTGAAGCCACTAAATAGGTTCATTTGACTGATGTCAGGGAAGGGGAGCAGTTTGCACTGACAGTGCTTCCTATTGGACAGGTTCACAGTGAAAAACCTCCGAGGGAGGGCTCTATTCCTGAGAGAGATGCAGAAGCAGCCAGAGAGCTAAAGCCAAAAGCTAAAGTGGTTTCTCGGGTTAAGTTCCTAGTAGAGAAGAAACCAATCTGCCTTGAAGGCAGTAACAGCCTTTCAGTAGAACAGGGGGACCCACAATATATCTAGTTTTAAGATGGAGCTTGATAAGTTCATGAACAGGATTACAAGACGTGGCTGTTTACGATAGCAGTGGACAGGACTTGATAACCCAGGAGTTCCTTCCAGTCCCATGTTCTATGCAAAAAGGGACGTAAACAACAAACGTGTGAAAGAAGCAGCGTCTCAAGTTAACACAGTGCTTTGCAACATCAAAGTGCTTCATATGAACATAAAGGTCTTATTATATCTATGAGAGCTCCTTAACCAGGCTGATTCAGGCCTGATTGACAGAGACATGTGCTTCAAAAGGCACCAGGCTCCCCAAAGGGTCAGGGGGCCCTATCTCCTTTCTGCACTGGCCCCCGCCACTCCAGCAATGGACACGCATCCGACTCAGTATATTTCAATCCAGTGATGTAAGTATTCTGCAAGGGAAGGTCAGTACCACAGTTCTCATTTGATACATGGCATGCCTAGTCCATGTAACTTTGTGACTGACGGAGGCAGGAATAGAACCCAGGATTCATTACACCAGCCCTGTATCCGACACCTCGGCCTATGCTACAACCCCAATCAAAGCCTTCCTATCCGAGCCTTCCTGAGGTTTGCAGTCCAAAATTTTGCAGACGCTCTAAGATAAGAGGGGAAACAGTCTCATTAGGTGGGGTTCGGTTTTTTTGTTTCTTTGTTTGTTTTTACTGCCGCTGCCCCTTTCACCTCTCATCTTCCCTTCAGGCAAAATCAGTAGCACAGGCTGCACAAAGCTATTCAATAAGGTGGGCTGTGATCGATCCAGCGATAAATCGACCCCCGAGCGCTCTCCCGTCGACTGACTCCTGTACTCCAGCGCCGCGAGAGGCGCAGGCGGAGTCGACGGGGGAGCGGCAGCAGTCGACTCACCGTGGTTCAGCGACGTTATTCACGTAGCTGAAGTTGTGTAACTTAGATCGATTCCCCCCCCCCCCCCAGTGTAGACCAGGGCTAAGATTGCAATTGTCTCTAAATCACTAATGTGCAAGAAACATCATTTAAATACCTTGCTTATTCAGCAAACGGGCTTTTCCTGGCGAAAACAGCCCATGACTCTCCAAGATGGATGAGAGAAAGTTTCCCCAACTTCAAGGAGGGCAAGTGAAACCAGCACAGTTTGATGTCTTCTATCCCTGAGCCATCATCTCAATAGGATGTCCCTAGGCATCTGGCTAATTGCTCATTGACTCTGGCAATGGAGAAACTCAGAGGAGAAGAGAAAGGGGATATAGGCAGCAAATAAATGACTGTATTGACATAAAACAATAGCTGCACAAACTGAAGAGCCAATGCACCTTAACTGCCTTGAAACCATTTGAGCCTAAAGCTCATCAAGGAAATTGAACTTTTATATAATGTTCTCAGACTGAGGAATCTGATAGCTAATTCATCCAGTACAGCATGCTGGGACTGTCCTTAAAATAGGTACAGACGTGCCACAGTAACGTGATAAAAAGCTAAGAGAGTCTTCACTAGAGGAAATGGAGAACTTGATGCTTCTTAGCAAGTCCCGGTGCTGGCTTCACCTTCCAGAATATTATCTGGAAATGCACAAGGACTTCCCTGTTTCCATCTCAAGTGGGTTGCACACAGCTCCTTGATAATGTACATTCCCCAGGGGTATAATCAGAGCGAGAGGCTGGGGGGTGGGGAAAAGGAAACATGGATTGGAAAGCCAATGAGAAGATCTGGAATGCTACTCTTTGAGGGATGCAAGGAGGGTCAGTAAAGACTGGGGCAACCAACTGCACGATAAAATGAGTTTTTTGGCTACTTCTGGAGTTATGCATTATAAGAAAATAAAAGTAGGGGCAAAAAATCTCAATCATCAGGGCACCAGTTCACCACGGTAGAGATCGAGAAGGAATTCTTACTGCACAGCTGACAAGGCGCATTATGGAGATCTCCCACTTTCATCTGAAGCTTCAGACAAGGCTGATGCCAGACTAGATAGACTAGTGGGGTCTGATCCACTATGATAAATTCTAGGTTCCTACTGAGTAAGGACCATCTGTTACAGTCGGGTGGGCATACCCCACATGAGCAATTTTGTGAGAGGAGTGGACACTGATGGACTTTGGTCTCTCTTATAAGTTGCTCTAGCATACTCTGTCTCAGTGGGAGCATGTGCACATTTGCCCTATCCTGGTTGGAATGCTTAGCTGTAAGTCTAATGTCTGATGTCTGCAGCCAATGAAGGAGATAAAACCTAATGCTTCTACAGTTAAGAGAGAATAGCTCCTTCAACTCTGATAGCCAGAACAATGGGGCCCCAATCTCAGGTAGGGTCTCTAGCCACTGCTACAATATAAATAATAAAAATAAGGTGCATTTGGAGCAGAAAAGCCTAAGTAAGTTCCATTTCCCCCCAAAAGTGTGAACTCCATGTTGCCATAGTGTGCAGAACAACTGATGAGCTTAAGGTCTACACACCAACTGAATTCTTAGAAACCAGGTGGAGCTTACTTGGCCGAGCCCAGCAAGGAAGAAAATGCAGAATGAGTTCAAGCCCAAAACACAAGGGCCATCGATACCTCCGGAAGAACACGGCTGTTTCTCTTTCTTCTCTTTTTTCTTTTCTCTTGAAACACAGTTCATATTACCCTTCAGAAGCTCAGCACTGCATCAGCAACCCTTGATGTCATTCAGCTAACTTACAAAATCTGCTGGGCCTTCTTTCAAAATAAAAGATTTTAGACGGTTTTGTTATTAATTGCTTTGGCTTCTTAACAATTGTATTAAATATCTAGGCATCCACATGGGATTGGGGGAGGGGACAAAGCACAGTAGCATAAAGGAAAGGAAACTGGGGAAATGTGAAACTTTCATGTGAGATAAGACGCTCGTAACACTGGTATAATATCCCCCTGCAGTCAGGGGGTCTCCTGGTTTTAATAAAATCTCATTTTTCTTAAATTTTCCCATGTGGTCGATGTATTATATGAGGAATTTAGTGTAGGCAGGATAGGATCTAAACTCAGGTGGTCTGGACCCTTTGGAACAGCTGGGGTGCATTGTTGAGCCACAGATTGGGGAATATAAATAGTGCCAGAAAGTACGTTTTTCCTTCCAGAATCAGAAAATAAACGACAGTGTCTGATAACTGATCCAGCCAGCCAGCCCAATCAAAGAGAGACCGGGCTCCAGCACTGGATCAGCTTTTGGGAGGGGAGGGGGAAATCAACACTTGCTTTTCTTTAAAGTAACAAAAATAAAATAAAATAAAATAAATGTTCCAAGATGATAAGACTTGCTATTTTTTTCCCAAGGGCATCTGCCTTTGAAAGCCACCATAGGGGTTCTCAAACTGGGGGCCGTGACCCCTCAGGGGGTCATGAGATTACTACATGAGGGTTGTGAGCTGCCAGCCTCCACCCCAGAGCCCCACTTCAAAATATATATATTAAAAAAGTGTTTTTCATTTATAATGGGGGTCGCACTCAGAGGCTTGCTGCGTGAAAGGGGTCACCAGTACAAAAGTTTGAGAACCATCCATGCAGAACTCCTTGAGGTGCCCCTTAGGACGGGGACATTGTATTCATTAGGAGCACTGATCCTGATGAATTCATTTTTGTTGTCACATACAATCCCATAAGTGGACGTCACTTACAGTTCTGTGGGTGATCCACTGTCATTTAGCATCAGTCAACCGCCTCTTCAGAGAGAAACATTAGTGGCACGGGCTGGATTTCAATACAGAAACGTTCTCTACAATAGCTCCAGTCAAGAGTGGGCAGTTTCTTTTTTTAATTAAAAGTTAGGTACCAAACTGTAAGCTTCAGAAATGCACTAATCAAGTAGCACTTCCATGGCTGCTGTAGCATGGAAGGAAATTCTTTGCTCTGACTGTAACAACGCAGACTAGCTAATTCATTGCTTCAAATGCAACGTTGTTTTTGCCTACCTAATTTCTCCACCTATTTCAAGGGCTACCTGGCAGGAGGAGCTAAGCTGCTGCTGCAGACAGGAAATTACAGGGGGTCAATGGTCTAATGCAGGCAGTTAAATGTCGGGTGATCGTACGTCCCATTTTGGATGGGACAGTCCCTTTTTAAAGCCCTGTCCCGGCCATCCTGGCTTTTTTGCCAAAAGTGGGCATTTGTCCCATTTGCTCTTACTCCACACGGGGGTGGGGGTAGGGGGGGTGGACAGGCAGGGCTCGGGCAAGCAGCAACGCTAGCCCCACGCGGGGAGAGGGGACAAGGCTTGGGCCAGCCCCACGCGGTGTCCTGTTTTCCCTTTGGGAAATATGGTCACCCTGGTTAAATGGTACATAACGGATAGGCGAAGCCCAGGTGGTTTAACAATGTCCTGCCATGGCTATTGGCCCCTACACATGAGATCTCACATCAAGTTATAACCAAGATTAGTGGACATAATGCTGAACATGGCTTGCTCCAGTCTGCACTGACCAGTCAGGCATGGTCAGCATTGTTTCAGCTAATCTGACTCCTTACAATCATGGTTCAAGACAATATGATTTCCTGGTTGAAGAGGAACTCATTTAGGGCCTAGTCCTGCTTTCTTGAGGTCAATGGGAGTTTGGAGTGTGTGAGGGCTGCGGGATCAGGTCCATAGTATTGATAAAAAATAATGTCCACATGGATTTAATTAGAAGACAAAGGAGGTTATTTGGTGTGGCCAAAAAGAAGAATGCCAAAGATTCGGCACTTCTCTAGTACACTTCCACTAAGGATCCCAAAGCATTTGACAAACATGAGTGAATTTAGCCTCAGCCCGCTGTGCAGGTAAAGCATTATTAGCCTGATTCTACAGATGGGTAAGATGAGGCACAGGGGCAGTAATGACATACCGAAGGTCACAGAGCTAGTCATTGGCAGAGCCAGGGGCAGGACTTGGGAGTCCTGACTCCTAGCTTTGTGCTTGAGCTAATATTTGTATTGCAGTAGCATATAGAGGCTTCCTTTGTGCTGGGCTCAATACAAACATATAGGCTCTAGCTACACTACAGAGCTTACAACTGCGCTTACAACTAAGCCAATGGGAGAGAGCTCTGCCGTCAACTTAATTACTCCAGCCCCCGCGAGCGGTGGTAGTTATGTCGGCCGGAGAAGCTCTCCCCCCGACATAGTGCTGTCCACACCAGTGCTTCGATCGGTGTAACTTATGTCTTATTCACACCCTTGAATAAGCCCTTATTCACACCTCCGAGCAACATACCGACATAAGCTGCAGCGTGTACATAGCCATAGAGAGCAAGACTTTAAAATCAAACGAGACAAGATAGACAAAGGGTGGGATTATTAACCCCATTTTACAGATGGGGAACTGATGCACAGAGAGATTAAAGGCCCCAATTGTGGAGGCTTTGCTCTTGTGGAGAATGCTACCATTCTGACTTGGAAATGGTTTACACCCCATTTTGTGCTGGTGTAGGCTCACAATGAACGGGGCCCTGTGGGACGTGCCCAACGTCACAAAGTAGTTTATAGCAGAGCTGGGAATTGAATCCAGATCTCCTGAGTCTCGGCCCAAGACTATTGCCTTTCCTTAAGAATTAGAAACACTCCCTCTCTAATCCAAACTGATTAAAGATCTGCTCCCTTTCCATTCCTCTGATTTTAAAAGGACCCGCACAACCTTATCGGACAAAGAAAACAAAAAACAACAACCCTTTTTCCATTTCTGAGATTGATAGAGACAATGGGTATCCCTATCCCACAGTATCACATCCATTAAGCTGCTGAATCAACTCATTCAGACTCTGCTCTGGTTTCAAAATACCTTTGGAAAAAAGAAAGGCTTTTTGTAATGAACACCTTTCCAAACGGACCTCAAAACGGAGATTTTAACCAAAAGGCTTTAAGCAAGACGCAAACTCATAAAGAGCCAAAATTGCAGCTGTTAAGACTTAAACCAAGGAGGCAATTCCTTTTGAGATACAATGTTCCAAGGGTCTTGATCAATCTCAGATAACACTGAACCCCAGGAGGAAAAATTAGCAACAACTGGTCAACTGATCTCCCAATCTAGTGGAGGGGTAAGGACTAATCTCTGTTAATCTAATTCAATGGACTCCATTTAACATCTCCTGCCCTTTCAGACTTCATCGGGGAATAGCCAGGGATGACATGAACTCCCTTCCTCTCTGATTCTGCAGTTGTTCAAGCAGAACTTGCAACTGCAAAAAGCTTAATGAGTTGCTATCTAGCTCCTTTTTCATTCATCCCCATCCAAGATATCACCAAAACTAAAGCGAACCCTTTGTAAATAGCATTCTGATCAGCAAAGGCTTGCTTTCCCCTGTCACACCATACCGCAGCCTGCTCCGTGCCTTCCTTACTGAGAGCTAATCACATCACTTGCTTTGAGAGGGAAGTGTGGAATACAGCCTGCAGCAGTGTTTGTTTAAAAAGTAACTCATCCTGCCTGCTTGCTTGCTCTTCATCAAACATGAATGTCAACAAAACCTCACTTCCCGCTTTCATTAATTTTGAAACAGATTTTTTATTTCCTCCTCCTTTTCCTCCCCCTTCCTCAGGGATTCCTGGAGGGGGAATGGAAGGCTCCATTTCCCGCTGTACCCAGGCCGTCCCTGGGTACAAGCTATGGGCTCAATTCCCTATTGCCTTGTACCTTGTGTCCTCGTTGACTCGTGTACACAGTGATTGTAAAATGGTACCAGATCACAATGGTAGCATAACAAGCCCCCACCATGGGTTGTCAGTGGGGTCTGAACACATGATCCACCTATGTCTACTCTTCGAGTTGGGGGTGTAATACCTAGTTTGAGGAGAAATACCCATGGTAGCTCTGATTGAGCGAGCATGCTAAAAATAGAGTGTAGTCATTGTGATGTGAGTGGCAGGAGAGGCTAGCTACTAGGGGTGCCAACCCTCCAGGATTGGCCTGGAGTCTCCAGGAATGAAAGGTTCATCTTTAATTAAAGATTATGTCATGCAATGAAACCTCCAGGAATATGTCCAACCAAAATCGGGAACCCTACTAGCTACCCTAGGCCTTGGATTGGTATGTACTCTGGGCCCTCCTGCTGTGGCTACACTCTCTTTTTAGCATGCTAGCTCAATCAGAGCTAGCGCAGGTATGTCTTCTCCAGCTGGAAATCACACCCTTAGCTCAAAGTGGAGAAATACAGTACCCTAAAAGCAGAGGCCTTTACCACTATAGCTAAAGGAGTAACTCCAGAAGCGGGTAGTGGGCACTTATCCTTTTATGTGGATCAGCCACTATTTTTTTTCGGGTGTGGTGGGGGAGGAAAAGGCAGGAGACAGAAATCACACTGAACCAGTGGATTTCAGCAGCATTTTTACACTCGCTTTGCAGAGGTGTAAATGGTGCAAAATAAAATAACCAGGCCCTGGGTTTGTGTAAAAAAAAAAAAAAGGACTTTCCCTCATTCACACTGCTGGTTTACTTTTCCCACTTCGTTCTGCTTGGGCAGTGAAATAAGACGAGTCAATTTCCACAGTTCCACTGCCTTGTCTCAGGGCGCTTGAGCTATGCTGTTGGGACTGGTTTTCCAGCCCCGCAGAGGAAATGTTTAATTCAAATAGAAAAAGAAAAAAACAAGGAAAATATTTTTTTTCCATTTTAATTTTTTGTAAACCATGACAACACTTTTAAACTTACATTTTTTACCTTAAAAGTATTTGACAGCACCAAGATCACATTTCCATGATGCACCGAACCAACATTAGAAGAATTTTTATGCTTTGACATTAGGGAAATTTTATTTTTCTCTTTAAAATGATGTATGTCATAAGTTACTCTGTAATGCTCCCTCATCACAGGGAATTAGCCCCACCCTCACCCCTTTGTTTCAATCTGATTCCCTTCCCCTGTTTATTGATTACAGCAAGATCCAAGTCTCTTTTCTGACGGATATCTATTACTGAGCCTTGCAGCCATTTAGAACAGAGCTTTTGAAACTCACCTCAGTTCCACATGCCGAGTGGGCAACATGGATTTAATTTGAAGGCTTCTGGAATCAATAATAGCCTTTCACGTGATCGTACTTTATCCTCGTTGATAGCTGATACCTGTTGTCAGAACTACTAGAAGGCACCCCTTGTGATTTGCAATGCCATCCCTGCAGTGTTTAAAGAAAGGGGTCACCCATTATATTTCTGAGCACCTTTAAAATCCATTATATTATCGCACTACAAATACCCTGGAAATCTTCCATGTGGAGAAATGGCCAAGCAGCTGCAGGCATGTAGTTTTCCCTTCCATCCTCTGTCCCAGATCTGCAACTTTACAACCCTTATATAGTCTATTTCAGGGGTAGGCAACCTATGGCACGGGTGCCGAAGCCGGCACATAAGCTGATTTTCAGCGGCACTCACACTGCCCGGGTCCTGGCCACTGGTCCGGGGGGCTCTGCATTTTAATTTAATTTTAAATGAAGCTTCTTAAACATTTTTAAAACCTTATTTACTTTACATACAACAATAGTTTAGTTATATATTATAGACTTATAGAAAGAGACCTTCTAAAAATGTTAAAATGTATCACTGGCACGCGAAACCTTAAATTAGAGTGAATAAATGAAGACTCGGCACACCACTTCTGAAAGGTTGCCGACCCCTGGTCTATTTTATATGTGGCAGCTATCTTAACTAAATTAGGTACTTTCATGGATGTCAGCAGGATTTATGCATAGGTAGCTAGGGCATTAACTGCCCCTAAGTACCCTTCTGTTCCCAAGAAAAGGTAGCTGTCCATAATTATTGTAATGCTTGGCACTTGAACAGCAGCTTTCACTGGCAGATCTCAAAAAGATTCACAAACAGGCAATTAAGTACAATCATCAGAGGAGACACCAAAGGAGACAACGGAGTGAGTTGCCCAAGGTCACATGAATCAGTGGCAATCATGGAACCCAGAAGTCCTGATTCCCAGTGCCCTACTCTAATCACCAGATCAAATTCAGTAAGACAGCTATTATCATCACAACATCTATTTGCATACGGTGCCCATTGTCAGTGTACGATCAAGTGGACACAATATTTCCTAACAATTGAGGGTATATGCTGTGTTCCCGTTGCAATGACTGGGCCCAGAAATAGAACTGGAAGAGTTTTGACTATCTATATTCAGTAGACGACCTGGACAGTAATTCATTCTTGCCTTGCGCTTGAACAGATTTCCAATAAGTGTGAATTCCAGCTTGTTTTCTCTATCATCCTGTGGTTTTGTTGAAATCAGAAAATACCTAGTTTTATTTTTAATAAAGCTTTTCTGACCTCTATAGAAGGGCTGGGAATCTAATTTCAGTTTGGGCAAAAGCTCAGGCTGATATTTCTCAGCCTGTAGTGTGGCTCCATTCAGAAAAAAATGAGAAAATGAAGTGGAAAAACAAATCGCCTTCGCCCTGATTCTCCATGCCATTCCCTGCTGCTGACTGACTGGAACAGCTCTCTAGTTGAAGGACCCTTGGAGGAGCAACAGCTCCAGGTTGGGTCATACACAAAAGCACATTCCAACACAACAGCAGCAACAGGATGTCACTGAGTAGCCAGTCAGCCACAACATAGCACCTAGCAGCACTTTCAAAAGTCCATTAACTAACGAGCACATGTAGAGTTAAGGGAATGTACAGTCTCCTCCCTACAATTCTCACCTAGAGCCAGCCCTAGTACCTCTTTTTATCCAAAATGAATGGGTCCATCTCAATTAAACCATGTGACAAGACTGGCTTTGCACCATGAACTTTCAGGCCACTGCTCTGAGCAACTGGAAGCCACTATTTTTTTCCAGTTGGAATTGCCCAACTCTGACTAAGTCATAAAACCCTCAGATCAGCCCTCCCCCACAAGTGCGCCTGCTCCCCTGATCCTCGGGTGTTGCACGTAATTTACCTCCTGCTCAATCATTCTCATGCACACTTTAATTGTTCTCGTACATGATCAGTATGCTAATCAGAACCTAGATAACCTCTGCACGCTACTTTACATGCTGGTTCACGCTTTCCCTCATTTTAACTGGAGCCATTTTTAATTCCAGTTAGGAAATTGATTATTCACACTTCTATTTGCCTTCTTTAAAAGGAAGGCAAGAGAAGAATTGTAAATGGCTGGATTACAAACAGAAATGGAAATCTGATTCTCTCCCCCCCCCCCCCAACTCACATTCCTGATCAATACTCGGGTTGCCACTTGCAGAGAAGGTGCCATGGCCAGACCGTTTGGGCACAAGGAACATGAGTCTTACTCTAGCAGGAGGGCTGAAAAAAGATCAGGAGGAGAATGAAAAATAAATCTAAACCCAGGGCCAATATCAAGACAAACTAGAGCCCCCATATGCTAAAACCTTGAAAATCTCAGCCCCCTCCTTGTTTTTGACCTGCAGAGCCCATACCTCATCCATCTCCCCTCTGACCTGTTGTGGAAGACAAGGCCCCTTTAGCTCATCTCTAGGTAAATCTAGTGAGTTTTAAAGCTTATGAAAAAAAGGGGCTGATAGACTTAGTTTAAGCTTGGCACATGCAGGTAGGGGCCAGGTCCTTTACCCTCCCAATTGTGCTAATCACACACTTTAACTAGGTCTCTAACCCAGGGCCACCACATACTCTGTGAAGGCACCTCACGGCTAACCATACTTGCCCAATCTCAGGTTTTTGGTCAGAATTTCTCATGCCCTCAAAACTGCCTCTAAGAATCAGAAATTTCAGCGGTGCTATGAGGAGGGAGCCACCAGGGTCACGTTACTAGATGCTGCAACCATCAGGGTGATACTGGGTAGAGCAGAGGGGAAATAGCTCTTGGAAGGTGTGGACGGTACATAGAAGGAACGCTCCAGAGCTCCTCTCTTCCCCCGCAACACCAGCTGTTCTTTAAGCAATGGATGAGCCCTGTATAGGCAGAACCACTTTGCCTCAAGGGCTGTGTTCTCAGGAGAAGGATCAGTCACAGCAGCAGAAAACAGATCCCTCAGCAATAGGTGGCGCGCAGCATTGGTGCTGCTATTGCACGGCGTAGCAAGCCATAGAAACGGGGAGGTTCTAGAACAGCCGGAATCCCATCCATTCTGACTCTTGTGAAAGTGAAAGATTGTGAAGAGCAGTCGCTAGAGAGGCAGAGAGAGAAATCCAGAACTAGCAGGACAAGATTCCTCCACGCTCAGCTTTGGAAAAGCACCTCAATACTGACCGGCCACAGGGTATTCCATGCCCTAGAGAGACCACAGTGACATGTCATGTTGACACCACCCCTTTCATCTCAATGCATTTTACAAACATAAGCTAAGCCTCAGAACACTATGATCAGGCAGGTACCATCATAAGGATGGGGAACCTGGAGGCCCAGAGAGGTGAAGTGACTTGCCCAAGGTCAGGTCAGCAACTAGGTGCTAGAGCTGGTCAAAAAACGGGGCATGGGGGGTGGGGGTTGACAATCATGTCGATTTTCAGCAGAAATTTAAAAACCGAAATATTCCAATTTGGAAATGCTGCCATGGTGGTTCATTGGAGTTGTAGTTCACATCCCTCAAGCTTCTAGTCTCCTCTACAGGCACGGTTCTCTGGTCAGACCACATCTCCCACAACTTAGCCTGGTCTCCTCTTCTTGGTGAGAGGAAGTGGTGCTTCATGGTAGTCTCTGGCCAAGGTGCATCACTCTGCAGCCCAGTCCATGAAGGAGAATGGGGACATGAGACAACTCACATGAGTCACCATTGCAGCAGTTACAAACTGAAATATTTCTGTCTGCACGTATTCGTTTTTCAACGAAAAATCAATGTTCCCTGTAGCAGGCAGACACTCCTCATGAAGAATTCCATTCCCAATTTTCCATCAAAAAGCAGGTTTGACAGAAAAAATCCAAGCAGCTCTAAAAGGGACCTGAAAGAGAACCCAGAATTACAGTCCCATGCTCAAACCACTAGACAACACTAGCTCTTACCTACAGACTTGGCAAACAGGTTGAATCAAACTGTAGGGGTCGTGAAGTGATGTGGTCATCAGGGCCTAGGGAGACACTACCAAATGCATTTTTTTTTCTTTTGACCCACCTAAGAGCCAGAAGCAGAGCCAGCTTCTAGAAGTTAAAAGCCATAGCAGTGCATTAGCTCAATATCCAGCTATCTAATCTTTGACCGTGCATGCTCCAATGGAGAAAACAGCAGCAGCAGAGGCCAGAAGCAGAGATGTGCTGTGCATAATGCATCAGGCAAACATGCTGAGCCTGGCAGAGACAGGTAGAGAGTTTATTTAGATTTGGTCTCTTCTTTTCCAGTTGAATACATAGAGAGTCTCTATTAGCATTCGTAAAATGTCTGGCGTCGCTGAGCCGGAACCATGTTTCTAATCTGATCAGCCATTAGGAACCAGGCAGTGCTCACAGCTTCCCAAACACCTTCACCTCTCCATTAAACAAAAACAAAGCACCACTGGCAGAGCTTCTCTGAGGCTACTGGATATGGATTTTCCAAGGTGCAGCCAGAAGCACAGCCATGCATCATTAGAGTTGCCCTCGCTTGAGTTTGCACAGGATAGTCCCAATTCTTTTAAACCTAATTCTTCAAACAAACAAGACAGGAATCAAACAATTTCCTCTAGATGCTCTCAAGGAACAGCAGAATGGGGGCTTATTCTCCGCTGCCTTTTCCCTTTTGTCCTCACTTCCCCTATGCCAAGTAGGGCCAAATCAGAACAGCAGTCTTTTACCTCCACTTGGTACAGGTGTAATTGACTAGACATGGGGCAAAGTGGTGGAGAATCATCCCCATCCTCCCCTAGCAATGCTCTGCACATGGAAACGTTCTAGGAATACAAACACATCTTCTCACATCCATGGCATAAATCAACTGACTTGAATGGAGCTACTCCTGATTTACACCAGTGACAGCAGAATCAGATCAATTTGCTTTCCTGAACAAAGACATCTGCTCTAGAACCACTCTCTAAATAACATCTTTTAGAAACTCTATAAATAACATCTGCTGTAAAAAGCACTGACTACAACTACTCTGAGGATGCTCTATAAATAAGGTTACACTGTGGGTTGGGTGAAACCTCATTGAAGCTGGTGGGTGTGACAGCTGCCCTTCATTCAGGATAGATGTAAGAAACAATTAAGCTCCTTAATTCAACAATATAGCAAAACAATAGAAGCAACTGCCCAAAACACAGGCCACATGCAAGGTCAGTCAAGAATCTGAGCTATGTGGGAGGAGGGATTTCACTGGGAGGCTGAATGCAAGCTCAGGGGACTGGAGCTGTATGTGTCCTTGGAAGAGAACCAGCAACAACAACAACAAAAACAACCACAGAAGAACACAGAGAAGGCAGCAAGGAAGCCTCAGAGACAGCCAGAGAAGCGCTTGTAGTGTGACCCTGAGAAAAAGTTGAGCGCGTGCGCTCTTGGCCAGAGTGCTGGCTGGAAAGAGGCTTAGAACTGCAACCAAAGTTTTCTGTCCCCTTTTTGATTCTTACTGAGTTGAGAGAAACAAGATTTCGTACATTCTTTGTACAAACAGGATTGCATCAAAGAAATACCCGACTCCATCATCAATTTCTCCTTCTAATGGAAACAATCTGCAGGACCCTGAATATTGGATAACAACTTGGGTCAAAAGGGGTAACAATAACATCTCTAGAATGAGCTCTATGACTGGAACTCCATAAATGACACTGTGTGCTCCAGAAATGACCAGTCCACGATGGCGTCTCTGCTAGACACACCCTGTAAAGAATACCCCGTCTTAGTTGCACCATATAAAATAGTCCAGAACACGCACTTCATTATATTATAACATCTACACTAAATGAAACTTTAGGCTTTGCTCCCATACACTACGAAGGAATTCTCTCCCCCACTGTCTCTCCCTTGCATTTTTTAATCTTTTTTTTTTTTCCTGCTGAGATCAATGCTCTTAATATAAAAGAAATTCCTTTCTGGTTACACTGGAGCAGAGGACACTGCAGCCCTGAACAGGAAACTTCAATTCGTTTTCCTCCAATACAGATTTCTTTTTAACTCCCTTTGTAAAACAAGTGTAGAAATACCTATTACCCTCTCGCTCCAGAAACCCCAGAGCCGCAGGAGTCAGGTGAAAGTTAGTTAACTAAACCATCACAAAATGCAACAGGGTCTTGTTCAGAATGGGAAAACAAGAAGGGAATATATAGCCAGCCTGGCAGTGGAAGGGGTGGGCTATGACAGGGTAAGCTGCAATGGCTCAGATGGGACAGATGGAGTTCATCCCA
This sequence comes from Platysternon megacephalum, assembly GCA_003942145.1. NCBI lineage: Eukaryota > Metazoa > Chordata > Testudines > Platysternidae > Platysternon > Platysternon megacephalum. The sequence goes on from QXTE01000053.1 coordinate 9,478,143, forward strand.
CTCCATTGTTTAATAACAAGTGACTATAGCACTGGTGAAAGGTACCAGATTGACAGCTCTGTCTGCAAAGGGAAATGGAAGGTGGTGGCTCGCTCGCTCTCCATTCATTTCCCTGTTGCCATTTAATCAAAACAAACATATGTCATCAAAGAAACATAATTGCTTTTTAATGAGGAAAATGATAAATCAATGGACTTTAAGGGAATCCAGACAACGATGGGGCACAATCTTCCCTTGAGCCTGAACGGTCTCTCCATTCCCCCTCTATTCTATCCAACGTCAGCTATGGCAACCATCTTCCTTACTCCACTCAGACACCAGATCTGTAACAGGGCATAGCCCTCCATTACTGTCTTCTGATATAATTGGCTCTGACTCCCTCTACCCCGCAGCTTGTAGCAGCCACAGCAATTGGTGTTTTATCAACACCCTCATACACTCCTGTGCAACAATTCTATTTACAGTGTCCTGCAATCATTAGAGAGGGAAGAGTTCTCTCTTTACCCTGGCCCTTCTGGCCTTTTCCCTTCTCTCTCTCCCCCTGCACTTCCTGCCTGAGTTCCTATTGCACTTTTGTAGTTAACGGGCTAATTAGTTCCTTAGCTCTCCCCAGCCCAGGCTGATCTGGTACTTAGCCACCCCTTCTCTCAATCCGGCCCTCTCCAGGGGAACAAATTAGATTTACAGTGACCAAAGAGCTGGTTCAGCTGCTGGTGCTCAGCACTCGGCCACAAGATCGTCTAACTGGAAGGTGCCAGCTCAGTTTGCTTGATGCCATTTTTATAACCCTGGTTTCAATGGTCTGAAGGCAAATCTCACATCCACTGCAAGGCTTTCAATGGTGAGCTAGGGAATGGACTGCAGATACCTTTGAATGAATTGAGGGAAACCAGAGACTTTGGCAGGACAGGTTTCGCATGGCACAACCAAAAGAGACACCAGGAAGCATATGGAGAGGGGCTATAGGAGAAGCCAGGCCTTCTCATGCCAATAGGGACCTTTCAATGAGCAGTACAGAGACCTTTGAATGCCCTGTGAGAACAGCTTCCCTGAGCCTAATCTAAAACCCAATGAAGTCGTTGGGAGTCCCTCCACTAGCTTTAAAGGGCTTTGGCTCAGCTCCATAATACAGTTCTCCTCTTCCCAACCGTGGCAGGCAACTGCAATTTGCTGAAACAAACCCTCTCATCCAGGTGATAGCCACCATGCCCAGAGATTCCCCAGACCTTCAATTCTTTGAAAAGAGTCATAGATTCCAAGGCCAAAAGGGTCCACTGTGATCATGTTTTCTGACCTCATGCCCCAGAACTTCCCCAAAATAATTCCTAGAGCAGATCTTTTAGAAAAACATCCGATTTTGATTTAAAGGATGTCAGTGATGGAGAGTTCATCATGACCCTTCGTAAATTTTTCCAAAGGTTAATTACTCTCACAGTTAAAAATTTACGCCTTATTTCCAGTCTGAATTTGGCTAGTTTAACTTCCAGCAATGAGCTCCTTGAATCTATCTCTATAAGGGTATGTCTACACTACCCGCTGGATCGGCGGGTAGTGATCGATCTATCGGGGATCGATTTATCGCATCTAGTCTAGTGTAGACGCGATAAATTGATTCCTGATTACTCTGCCATTGACTCCGGAACTCCACCATGGCGAGAGGCAGAAGCGGAGTCGACGGGGGAGTGGCGGCCATCGATCCCGCGCCGTGAGGACGCGAAGTAAGTGATTCTAAGTCGATCTAAGATACGTCCACTTCAGCTACGCTATTCTCGTAGCTGAAGTTGCGTATCTTAGATCGATCTTCCCCCCCCGCCCCCCACTGTGTAGACCAGGCCTAAGGGATGTTTTCGAATCCTTTAATCATTCTCGTGGCTCTTCTCTGAACCCTCTCTAATTTATCAATGTCCTTCTTGAAATGTGGACACCAGAGGTGGACACAGTATTCCAGCAGTGGTCACACCACTGCCAAATACAGAGATAAAATGTCCTCTCTACTCCTACTTGAAATTCCCCTGTTTATACATCCAAGGATCACATTAGTCCTTTTGGCCACCGAGTTTGCAATGGGAACTAACCTGATTATTCACCAAGACCACCAAGTCCTTTTCAGAGTCACTGATTCCCAGGCTGAAGTCCCTATCCCTCCAAAAAAATCACATAAGTACGGGCTACATTCTTTGTTTCTAGATGTACACATTTTACATTTAGCCGTGTTAAAACCCATACTATTTATGTGTGTCCAATTTACCAGGCTAGCGCTACTCAATCTGATAATTCATGGGTTTGGTAGTGTTCTTGAAATCTGTATGTGTGATGCCACTAACCCTACCCCATGTATACCTGCTCCTAGTTCGTCGGCATGGGAAGAGTCACTCCGCCATAGTTACTATGATAATTTTGAGTAGTAAGAGTGCTATAGGCCCATATTCCTCTTCTGATCCTTTCCCCTGCCTTCTACATCACAGAAGCAGCAGCGTGGCTGGTTGAATGCCATCCTGACCAAGACCTATCAAGTGGACTTAAACCTTGTGAAAGGTGCCAGGAAGACAGATTCAGAGGAGGAGGAGGCCCTTATTAATTACAGAACAGGGACAGCAAGGGCAGTAGCACCCTGGTCCATGAATGTGCCCTAGTCCTGACCTCTACAGCTCAGAGTGGAGTTTTGACTATGCCCTGTGATGGGGTATACAATCCCCATACTAGTGAGGGAAGGGTTAAGAAGCAGCTCTGGGCCTGGAAAACCACACCCAGCCACCCCTTCTGGGCATGATCACAATGGAGGATGAGCTCAAAAGGGAGCAGCTCATCTCAGTCTAGGTGGACCAAGCAGGAGAGAAGTTGTGTGGTGCAGGCTCCTGCCGAGACGCTGCCAGGGCCCCAGATGGTCAGGACCGGGCCCCACCGCCAAGGTCCTTCAACCACGGAGGACAGCAACAATAAGCACCAACTAAGAGAGGAAGACCCTCCAGACCGTGACTGAGGGGACTCCAGGGGGGACTCAGAAACAAATCAGTGGCACCTGTTGGGGGACCAAAGCTAGGGCAGGAAGTGGCCCCAGGAGCAGGCATGGGGGCGCCCATCCCCAGGCCTCATATTTTGAATTATTGTTTCACTGGGCCCTGGTTTGGAACCTGGTGGAGCAGGGAGGGCCTGGGTTCTCCTACCCCTGGCTGTAGTCTCTTGCCACTGGGCGACGCAGCCATAGACTCTCGCCGCTGGATGATGTGGCTGGGCATAGACACTAAACTCCTCCCCATTCTGACAGGTCCATCCAGCACTTGGCATTAGGTAGGATCAACAATGCAGGGAAAAGATTTGCACAAGGGGAAATGCAGCCTGACACAACCAGCATCAAGATTTACAGGACCAAATTCGACCCTGGTTAAAGTGGATGCAGTTCTGTTTGCATCAGTGGCGTTAAGACTGTAAGTGGTATAACTACTGGTCTTCCCTAATTTCCCCACAGAGCCTATCAAGTTCAAAGTGCTACCATTTGCTTGTAAGTCCAGAGCTGTTCTCCCATCACTGTCTGTGGGATGTTTGTTCTTTCCAACAAAGAAAGATGCTCTGTTCCCCAGCCAATGAGCTCCGTTAATGTCTGAGCTCTGATGAAAGGAACAGCACTTGAAACCAATCCGGATGGCTTGTGCCCTGTTTCTAATTAGCACATCATCTGTTTGCTTCTAAAAACAGCCATGTGCATGTGTGCCTGGAAGGCGAGCGACTTGCGAAAGTGCTTCACTCTCCAAACAGCCGGGAATGGGACCTGAGGGGCCACATGGCTAAGCACAGAGGACTTGGACAGAGCAACCGGACATGCTGCACTTTTTACAGCTAACAGGGAGGCTTCTCCCAAGCAGCAGAATTCAGATAGAATCTTGTCGCTGTAGAGAAGAAGTGAACTCAATAAAGCGGATCCAAACATACGCTCAGACCACGCACCAAACATGAAGCAATTGAGGGCCAAAATGCAGATGACCTCTTTCACCCCAAGGTTACAGCTTTTCCCCCATCTCCATCCCGTGAGATTCTCATGAACACCAGAAGGACCAACATACAGCCACCATGGTCACACTCTCAACACTTCCAACCCAATTCTGAAGATGCAAGATTTTGAGACTGGTTTTGCATAATCATCCCAACTTTCCCAACCTAACCTCTGAACCATTTAATTATTGAGCCTTTAATTTGCTCTCTTATCGTTGGCAGCCAATTAAAATGGGCTTCTCTGTTGAGACACTTTCTGTAATGTTGCAGCACAGTCTTCTCTTGCAAAGGGACCATTTATGATCCCCCAAATAAGGTTTTAGCCCTTAAAACTAAGCCACCACTCCACGAGCTGGTCTAATTTCAGGCATGCAGATTTGGAGCTCATTTCTGACAATTTGTCCCAGGAATGTTAGACTAGGTTTCAGTGCTTGGGTAATGGCCAGTGTTGATTATAATCCAATGAGTGGTGGGGTTGGGGTTTTGGCCAGCCACCATAGACACAAAGTCAGCAAAATGAGAGATCTGTGAAAGGACCTGGACACGAGAAGCACACATAGAAGAATAGAGGCACCCAGTAGATCTAAATGCAGTGGGACTTTGCTTTGATATCAGGAATACGAAAGCTGAAAATCGGTGATGTCAAGACACTCAATGGCCACCTCTCTCTGTCTGTGACTCTGACATGATGATCAGGGCCGGCTCTAGGTTTTTTGCCGCCGCAAGCAAAAAAATTTTTGGCTGCCCCCCACCCCAGCCCTGGGTTCTCCCACCCACCCGCACCCCCTGCCGCCCCAGAGCTGGGCTTCCCCTCACCAGTGCTGACTCCGCCTGCTCCCCCTCGCCTCCAGCCGGTCCGGCGCTGGCAGGGTCGGGGTAAGCAGCGGGGCTCCCGGGCCGCCCCTCAGCCCAGGGTTCCTCCAGCCGGGGCTCCCCCCCCCAGTGCTGCCCCCCCCCCCCGCGTCACCCCCCCCCCCCCCCCGGGCTCCCCCCCCCCCCCCAGCCCTGGGTTCTCCCACCCACCCGCACCCCCTGCCGCCCCAGAGCTGGGCTTCCCCCCACCAGTGCTGACTCCGCCCGCTCCCCCTCGCCTCCAGCCGGTCTGGCGCTGGCAGGGTCGGGGTAAGCAGCGGGGCTCCCGGGCCGCACCTCAGCCCAGGGTTCCTCCAGCCGGGGCTCCCGCCTCCAGGACCGGCCGGGACCCGGGAGGGCAGAGCCGGGAGACCGCCCGGCAGAGGGCTGAGGAGCTGGGGCAGGGCAGCCCCAGAGGGAGCGGAGCCCCGGAGAGCGGGACGTGGGCCCCGCACGGCAGCCCCCGCCCTCTATGGCCCCGCTGCTGCTGCTGCTTCTGGCCGCCCTGCCACAGTCCCTGGGCAGCTCGGGCCGCTTCGCCCAGCCCCGGCTGCGGCCACCCTGGGGCACCTGCAGGCGGCTCCGTGTGCCCCGCGGGGCGGCCCCCAGCCCGAGTGTCCCGCGCTCGGAGCCCGCACAGCCATAAGGTGCGGGCGCTGCTCCCTGACGCGAACCGCAGTGGCCCCAGGGCGCCCCCGGTGCAGGACGCGCTACTGCTGCCAGGGCCGGCTCTAGGCTTTTGCCGCCCAAGCGCCAAAAAAAAAAAAAAAAAAANTGCTTCGCCCAGCCCCAGCTGCGGCCGCCCTGGGGCACCTGCAGGCGGCTTCGTGTGCCCCGCGGGGCGGCCCCCAGCCCGAGTGTCCCGCGCTCGGAGCCCGCCCAGCCATAAGGTGCGGGCGCTGCTCCCTGACGCGAACCGCAGCGGCCCCAGGGCGCCCCCGGTGCAGGACGCGCTGCTGCTGCCAGGGCCGGCTCTAGGCTTTTGCCGCCCAAGCGCCAAAAAAAAAAAAAAAAGTGGCTGGAATGCCGCCCCGGAAAATGTGCCGCCCCTGAAAATGTGCTGCCCCAAGCACCTGCTTGGTTTGCTGGTGCCTGGATCCAGCCCTGATGATGATCAACACTACCCTTTCTCCACAGGGGGTTGTCAATCACTCTCCAGGCACCATGCTCGTTGGCTTGTTCACATCTGGGACACAGTAATTCCACGTTTAAAAAAGTTTAGTTCTTCCAGCAAAGGATGAATTGAAACAAAACATCCCTGAAATCCTGCGGTGAGAAGGAAGAGTGTGTCTGCTAGGGTTCAGTCTGATAGAGGGCATTCGAGGCAAAGCAATGGACAGCATTCCCCCTATATCTGTGCTGTTTAGCTCCCTCAGTGCCCAGCTTCTCCTCTCCTTGGGTCCTGCAGCAAAAGCAAAACGCTATGGGTTTCTATGTCATGAAGAATCCACAGTAATCAGTCTCATATGTGACTCCACTATGCAAGCCAACAGGATGAAGGCTCAGGGCTGAGAGAGAAGCAAAGGTCGGATATAAAAGGATAGAGAGGGCTGTGCTGTGAAATTCAGAGACAGATTATGAACTCCTCAAAAGTCTGGATCCAGGAATTTGATCTGGGCCCATAACAGAGAGAGGAAGCAGCAGTTTGAATCCACATTGGAACTTTCCCAAGGCTGGGATGGAATTTGGATCCAGGGTTCTGGTTCAGGCCAATTCTAGCAGGAAAGGCTGGCAGAGAAGTATAGATCTGAATCCAGGTTTGGATTCCAAAGTTCAGGGCCATTTGGCATCAGAATCTGTTACATACAGAGAGATCAGGTATGAAATTTAGGTTTAGATCCATATTCTGATTCTGAATTCCCCCCAGTTCCAAGGGGTTGCAGGCCAGATTTTGATTCAGTCCATTGTGGGGGATCAGAGCCACCCACAGAATTCAGATCCATGCCTGGGCTCAGATTCCACTCCATTCACTGCACAGAGTTTGGATTTGGTTTGGCCTTGGGGCTTTCATTCAAGCTCACCTCTATTTAAAACCCAAACAAGAAATAGAGAAGGCAGGGCAAGGATCAAGATGGAAGACAAGGGAGGGGTAAATCCATTCCTGTCTTCACTGAGGTATGTTTGAAACATTCCCTCTTCCCTAGTGTAAAATGTCCCTCATGCATAAGGGAGAGAGGTTGGGTGGGGAGAATTGAGCCATAACAGATGTTGCATCTAGCATCATTCCCTCTATCGCCCCAATGTGGCCACACTATCGCACTATCACAACGCATCAGGTTCTTGTGAGCTTTGGGATTTCAATAGCAAATGCCTGACGTATTTTAAATACATGATCCAACTCAGAGACAGTGGTGCTCCCTTATGCAAAACCTTCTTTCTGAGCACAGCCTGTCTAGGAGGTATGGAAGATTTCTCTGAAGCTTTGCCCAACCAATCTCCAGCTTGCTGTAAACCTCTAGAGATATGTGGCTAAACTTGGTCCAGATGGCGTTGGAAGACACAAGGCTCCAGCAAGTAGCATCCTGCTAAAGCAAGGACATCTTTACCAGGGGCTGGCCAAAACCAGATTATGATTCAAATTGGACCTGAAATTCAAACTGAGCCCCCTTTTGGAAGGCTCAAGTTTGAAAATGATCCTTTGGCTTGCTTTTCCTTTCCCCAGTATCTCTTCACCTCCCAGTTCTCTTCACCTCCCAGTTCTAGCCAGAAACATGACTGCTTGAATACCCTGAGAAAGGCTGGCCACTGGGAGGTACCTGAGATCTCACAGGAAAGCCTATATTCAGCCACGGCTCATCCAACCTGCCTTCAAAAGACTCAAGCGGTTTGGGTAGTTCTGAGGAATGCAAGCTTTGGGGTTTCTCTGAACCTGCTGAGGTTTGTCCCTCATGATTTATTAGCACGTTAAAAAGATTTCCCTTCCCCCAAACTAAAATTAAGAGCTTCTCCCTCTCATAGGCATAGCACATTCTCATAGGCTGAAGACATCATCCTTCTCATACCTAAATAGCTTTAGAAATCTGACCCTTAGTGTCCTATGCAGCCAATTCGGAAGGGTTCAAGTGCCCAGCTATTGTCATATCTCACGCCCAGGTGTTGGCAGGAGCTAAGCTCACTTATGCGTGCAGTAGGACTGAACAAGATCCAAATCCACCAAATCTTTACCTCTTCCCTAATTCCGGTTCCACACCAAGCTGTGGGGCTCCCTGAGAAAAGGAGAAGTTACATATCCTTGTGCAGTAACTGGAGTTCTTTGAGATGTGTCCCTCTATGGGTACTCCACTTCAGATGTGCCTGCGCCCTGTGTCTTTGATCAGAGATTTTTGGTAGCCGTGCCCAACTGGCCCCTGCATGCACCCCACACATCCTCGTGCCCCACACAGAGACTATATGGGGCTGCCAGGGTGAACCGCCCTCTGTTCCTTCTCCACTGCAAAGACCCGCAAGGGACAGTCCAAAGCAGAGGGGAAAGAGAGCAGGTAGTGGAGCACCCAAAGGACCACACATCTCCAAAAACTCCAGTTACTGCGCAAGGTGAGTCAACTCTCCTTCTTCGAGTAGTGTCCCTGTGGGTGCTCCACTTTAGGCGACTCCTGAGCAGTACTTCCATTAAGGAGGTGAGAGGTTTAGAGCTGAGTCCAGTATAGAAGAGAGAACATTGCCTACAGTAGCATCTGATGTTTCTGCTGGTACCAAAGCGTAATGATTAGAAGAAGTATACACGGATGACCAAGTTGCCACTCTACAGATGTCTGCAACAGTTACATCCTTAAGTAAGGCTATAGACATAGATTGTGCTCTTGTGGAACGTGTTATCACTCTCAAAGGGGGTTGAATATGAGTTCTGTCATAACAAATCTTAATAAAACAGGAGATATGTTTTGATAACCTCTGTTTCAAAATTACCAAACCCTTGTTTCTGTCTGCAATGGATACAAATAGTCTAGGAGATCTTGGAATCATGAAATTCGTGATCATGGAATTCATGAAATGACCCAAAGTTTTCAGTTCCAACAGGTAATCTAATACCCTGGGAAGAGGAGAGAGAGTCAGTAAAATCTGACAACGGTTACACCAAAAATAATATCGTTTTCATTTCTGGAGCTAAGTATTTCTTGTAGATTGGATAGATCCATCAATGGCTATTAGCCAGGGTGGGCAGAGATGGTGTCCCTAGCCTCTGTTGGCCAGAAGCTGGGAATGGGCAACAGGGGATGGATCACTTGATGATTATCTGTTCTATTCATTCCCTCTGAAGCACCTGGCATTGGCCACTGTTGGAAGACAGGACACTGGGCTAGATGGACTTTGGTCTGACCCAGTATGGCCATTCTTATGTTCTTTCTTACTATTTAATAAAAAGGGTTTTACCTCTGACAAACAGGATATCTTTATTCCCAAAACCATCGAGGAACCATGCTTGGAGCCTCGGAATCGGCAGGCTTTGGGTGAAGTGTTTGACTGGCATGCTGGGTCAGTAGGCAAGGACTGATCAGAAACCTCCACGAAGGCAAGAGGTGAGTCTGATCAAATAGGGATACCTGATCTCTCTTTGCCACATTGGTGCAATCAGTACGACTCTGGCTCAGTCTTGTTTGATCTTGTTAAGAACCTTTAACAGTAATGGTGCCAGCGGATATGAGATAAGGAGTGTGTCTCCTATGGATTCGGGATCGAGCCCCCCGCTGGAGGAATACCTGATGCATTTTGCATGGGCTGCCATGCCAAACAGATAGACTGCGGGTTCCCAGGGGTCAAAGAATATCTTGTGGAAAACTCTGGAGTTCAGTTCTCATTCATAATTAAGAAAGAAATGTCTGCTGAGGACATCTACCACAGAGTTCTGAATATCTGGAGAGTAAGAAGCTGAGAATCATTTCAGAACAGAAAGATGAGGAACGTGCACCCTCCTGATGTTTGATATAATACGTCCATGTCATGTCTTTTCAACCTTGTCTCTGCTGTTCTGGGTACAGATAACCGAACTCAGTACTGAGCCTATCTGAGGTGACCGACTCCTCTTCGTACTGGTCTCACTCACTGCCTACATGGTACCTTTAGTCCCCCTTGGGACCAGAGGTCTTCGTAGCCTTCTTCTGAGACGGTGACCGAAATTTCTTGGAGATTTACTCCTTACCTCCTTCTGCTAAGGAGACAGATATAGATGACTTCGGTAGTTGATGCCGCAGTACCACCTACCCCTCTAATGAACTCCGGTGACCGAGATGTCAACGTGGACAGGGCACTAGCTGTACTGGGAGGTCTCTATACAGGGTGGGGTGTCCTCCACTCCTGGATCCAGAGCTGGACATAAAGCTTGCTCCATCATTAGAAGTTTAAACTTATTTTCTCTATTTTGGGGGGGATCTACCCTTGAAGGAAGTGCAGATCTTGCTAGGGATATGAGTATCACTCAGACAGCGGAGGCACTGGGAATGTCTGTCACTTATCGGAATAGCCTCATGACAGGAGGCCAGTAAAATGAAAATTTAACCCCCAGTAGGGGAAATCTCCTAACTATATAACTACCTCTATGAATAAAATGTGATTTTATTTTAAGAAAGAAAAGAAAAAACTAATGGAACAATTGTTCCAACAACTATAACACTAGGAGACCTGTACCTATAAGGTAACTGCTGAGAAAAAGCTAAAATACTAGAGAGGAGACACACAGTCGACTCTGTCTCGGGCCAAAGGCATTTGAGACGGAACTGAGGGCGGGTTGCCCATGCAAACCCATATTTGTCTCGGCGCGGGGCATGAGGATGTGTGGGTCACTTGGGCGGGCCGAATGGGCACTGCTACCAAAAATCTCCTATCAAAGGTGTCCTGAAATGGGGCACCCACAAGGACACTACTCAAAGAAGAACTATTCCTCTCTAACCAGCTCACACCTCTGAGCTGACTTTGTCATTGTCTCTTCCACTCCATGACCACACTCTACCTTCCAATCCAATCCCTGGACTCCCTGAACTTCCTCCCAGATCCAGACACCTCCTCCTCTCACCAAATTCTTCCTAACAGCTCCCTTCCTCTCCAAAGAAGTTGAATCTCCTTGGTCCATTTCTCCTTGGGGTGGGGGACCATAAAGATGACAGTGAGATTGTGATGGGAGCCAGAAAGGCTCATAGGCCTAAGAGGGATGCAAAGGATTCCCTGAAGGGAAACCAACCTATTTCCTCTGGCGTTAATAAAAAATAATAATACTTTCCTCTTCCATCAAATGGATCCTTGCATTTGAGGTCCTCAAAGCACTCTGCAAATATTAATGAATGTGGCCTTGACACCTCTGTAAGGTAGGATACAATATATTCTCATGTTGCAGATGGAGAAACTGAGGTACAGAGAACTTGCCCAAAACACACCAAGAGTCAATGGCAGAACCAGGTATAGAAGCCTTCACACCCAGTCCCTGATCTACATACTACTAAATGGCACTGCCTTGGTGTGACAGTGCAATAGTGGCTGATTGAAAACCTCAGGGTGTGGAGTTGCCCCCACATTTCCTTGTGAGTGTTTCTCACAGCCCCCAGTTTGCTTTATGCAGGCAAGCAGCTGCTGTGTGAGCTTGCAATTATTAGTCAATCAGAGATGTAGGAGTAACCTTCTAAAATAAATAGAACCTCTGTAAAGGTTCCTACCCCCTGCATTATGTGTAAGCTTACGTCCGTCCACAGCCTGGGCCTGGTTTCCACAACTGTGTCAACAGGGATATTTATATCTCTGGTCCTATCTTTATAAACAAAATAAATAACATCCACTTGCAGCACTGACTGCACCTGCAGTTATTGATCAGAGAGCCTGAGTTTGAGTTCCCAGTGATAAAACCACAAAGAATGCTACTGAGTATTAATATCTGTGCTTTGTGGCGTCCTGTGAGATCAGCAGCTTGGCTCTCCATTCTCTAACGAGGGTGATCACACCCTGTACAGGGATTGCAAGCCAAGGGATGTGGGCAGGGTTACACATGGAGGAGAGATTAAGCAAGACTTGAGCTGTCTGGCTCAATGAAGGGGAAACCTGAGAGTGGTATTCAAAACAATGAAAGATTGCGTTCAGGCAGGGCAGCCTCTACCCATACACCTGCAGCTGGGCGAATTCCTTACAGAGAACAACATATTCATTGGAGTTGGTCCTTTTTTCTGCTCACTAATTGTCCATCCTCAGATCAAGATTTCCATGGGGTGGGTTTCTCCTCAGAATCCTCTGATGAATGGCTGATGTGCACCCTGGGGGTGAACTGTTCATTCAGAGGCTGTTCTCATAGGGTAGGTCTACCCAGCAATTAACAAACCCACAGCTCAGGCTAAGGGGCTGTTTAATTGCACTATAGATGTTCGGGCTCGGGCTGGAGCCCGGGCTCTAGGACCCTGTGAGGTGGGAGGGTCCCAGAACTCGGGCAACTTCCCAAGCCCGGACAACACAATTAAATAACCCCTTCACCCATACCTTGAGAGCCTGAGTTAGCTGGCGTAGGCCAGCAGGGGGTGTCTAATTGCAGTGTAGACATACCCATAGTGAGACAAAGGAATGCCCTGTGGTCAAGGCAGTGGGCTGGGAGTGAGGAGATCTGGGTTCTATTCCCAGTTCTGTCCCCGATTCCCTCTGTGACCTTGAGCACGTTACTTAGATAGAGACTTTTTCAGAGCTAACTAGGGGATTTAACAACCCCATTTCCCTGGCAATGAATGAAAACCTGCCTAAATACCCTCGTTGGCTTTGAATCTTTTAGTCTTACTCTCCCAGTGCCTCACTCCCCCTTTTATAAACTGGGGACTATGATACTTCCTGTCTTCCTCCCACCCATTGTCTTGTCTAGTGGGCAGCTTTTCGAGGCGACTCACTAGCACTATGGACCTTGTCTCAGTTACAGCCTCTAGATGCTCCTGTAATATGCATAATTAACAGTAATATTTGCAATTCAAGCTGTTTTGATTGGACACATAGGTCATGTGTTATAATTCTGCTCCTTGACTGGATGAATGTCACTCTTCGAAGCAGGCAAACAGGACTATGAAACACGCTTTCTGAGAAAATTCATTTTAAATGTGCTGTTACGATTAATTGTCCTACACACTAGAACATCTACACAGAGCTAACACAACAGCAGCATGAACACAGGAGTAGCACGTTCATTCAAATGGATTTTTTTTTTTGCATGATTCCCAGAGCTCTACACACGTCATAAATTATTAGGCCAGAGGGGATGTTTTCCAGCCCTTTAATCGTTCTTGGGGCTCTTCGCTGAAAACTGCAATGTATCAACATCCTTCTTGAATTGTGGCCACCAGAACAGAACTGGACATGCTATTTCAGTAGCAGTTGACATGGAGAAGGCCTATCAGTTAATGTGGTCCTTCCCCCAAGGGCCAGGGCTAGACTGGTTATTACAAAATAACTTGCAGGAATTCAGTGTATAAACCAGGGGCCTCCAAGTCCTGAGAACAATAAGTGCCACAGAACTTGTTTACCAGATGGCCAAGGCTCACACTTAATTTGCATGTATTTTCATATACATTTATGTATCAAAACTAAACCATGGAACTTGTTAATACTTGTGTCTTCCATGAGATATGAATAGAAATCATATGCTGGAAGAGAGCTATGATGATAAAACCTTGTCCTGAAGCGCAACAGTGTCCTCTTCTCCCTATAGCTACCAGGACAGGGTAGCCATACGCTGCATTTCAGTGCTCCTGGCACAGCATCTGGCTCTCCTGCTATAATTTACTTATTCCTGGAATTAGCCAATCACAGCTAGCGTCAGGAAGGGCTGTCCTCACCTCTCTGAGATGAGTTTGCATCGTTGGCTTGGATGCATTATGGGAGGTTCTTGCATTCCTCTGAAGCATCATGCAACAGCTATTGCCAGAAGGGAGGATACTACATCAGAAGAACCACTGGTGTGATGCCATCTAAAAAGACTAAGTACCCAGGTTCACCTCCTGTCTTCACCCTCATGAGGGGATCCATTGCTGTTAACCATGGAGGGTGGGTGGGGGACCATCAGTGTCAAAACTGATGAGGTTTCCTTGACCAAGTGGAATTCTGGTTTTACAAAGCCACAAAAAACTGAAGAGTAACATGATGTAAACGCAGATCAATTCAGGGTTTTATTTGATAAGGACACATTTCTCTCTCGCTCACTGTCTCTCTCTTCTCCCCCTCCCCCAAACCCTACAAATTCAGTGGGGAAAACACTGGCACCAAGATAAGTAAAGCGGATTTTAAGAGGCAGTGTTTAGCATAAAGATCCCGCTGATGGGAGTAATTTGGATTCTGATGTTCTTCTGGATTGTTTGCTGAATTATGCAGTAGCGGCTTCTGTCACTGTAAAGAGCACCACAGTCACGAGGCTCCAGCTAAACCTGCAGGAACGGAGATAGTTGGGATCACATTTTGGAAACTGAGATTTGTCTTTGATGTTGGTTAGTGAGAGAAAGAGGGAAAGGGGGGGGGGAAACATTTAGAGACCTACAAATTAAGGAGGGGAGAACTGGTTCAAGGAAATAGAAGAACCTGCCAGATTAGTGAACCAGTACACATGGAGGGTTTGGATAAGCTTGATGCTACCCAGAGCAAGGTCCCTTCTGCTCCTAATAGGTCCCACCATCACCATCACCTTTTATGAAAATCCACAAAGCCCATGGCAGAGTGCCAGAAAGCGTGCCAGCCAGAACTGCCAAGACTCCACTATGGAGCTGAACTGATATCTGCTAGGGCAAGGATGCAGGGACGGCAAACATTGGGCTGAATCAAGAATAGGTGTGGGGAGGAGGAAAGAAAGGAGCAAGCAGGGGGAGGGGACAAGGATTCCTGGGTCCAGGACAGAGTGTTGATGGCACTCAGAGGTGCAGGAGCTGAGGGCAGGGGAGAGGGAAGGAGAGAGTGAAAAGGGTGGCTGCGGGAAGAGGAAGAGAAAGTAGGATGAAGTGAACATGAGGAAAGAAAGGGATGTGGCGTGGGTTGCAGCAAGAGCGGGCAGGATTCAGGGCCCACGAGGGGGTTGCAAGAAGGAGAATGGGATCTGCAGAGGGTGGAGGAGAGTGCAGGGAGGTGACGTTACGCTTCAGACAAGCATCCAGCCTTTTGGGGATGATCAGAACTGACCCGCCAGACTGCCTGAGGCTCATCCGCACAGAAACCCCAGAAACTCTCCTTACTCCCTCCCTGGCAGCACTTGGTTTAACCGGTGAGGCGCACCCTTCCCACTCTGCTCATCCCAGCCTCCTAAGCGCAATCTGAAACCGCTCTTGCGCTTTCACCCTGCTGCCAACGCCCACGACGCTGGGCAGCAGCACAGGCACCGGGACCCCACCGTTGACTCGTGTAAAGGACACGCTTTACAAATACCATTACCAGAAGGATCTTATTCAAACGCAGGCTGGTTTGGAGGGCCATAGGACTGAAATGCTGCCTGAGGGATAAAAGAGGGAGCCAAACTTGTAGGGCATTGAGCAAATACAAAGGCACCAAGAATGGCACTAAATGGTCTCAGCTGGCCCATAAAACCGCTCGTGTTTACTGTGGCTGGGTCTGTTATTAGTTTGTGAGCATTTTAAAAAGTTACTGTAAATATACCCGAAGTGCACATGCTCAAGAGGCCAATATTTTCATCAAGGGCTCTGACAGCACGAGCGCCACCGTCACTGTCCTTACTGTGACCAAGGGGGAGACACTCTTAATAAAACCACCAGCTTTGTAGCATGCAGCTGGGTGCGGTTCATGTGGGTGCTTCCTTGGGAGAGCATACGTGACTGTGCAAGACACACACGCACTTGGGAAGAAAGGAAGAGCAGTGGGTGTGGGTCTGCGGGAAAGGAGACGTATGCATGTTTAGGAACATGTGTGTACAGGGGTGGCTCTAGGTTTTTTGCCGCCCCAAGCACGGCAGGCAGGCTGTCTTCGGCGGCGTGCCTGCGGGAGGTCCCCGGTCCCGTGGATTTGGCGTACCCGCCGCCGAATTGCCGCCGAATCCGCGGGACCAGCGGACCTCCCGCAGGCATGCCGCCGAATCCGCGGGACCGGGCACCTCCCGCAGACACGCCACCGAAGGCTGCCTGACTGCCGCCCTTGCAGGGACCAGCAGGGCGCCCCCCGCGGCTTGCCGCCCCAGGCACACGCTTGGAGCGCTGGTGCCTGGAGCCGCCGCTGCGTGTGTATGCATCCCAGACAAATTCTGCATGTGCATTTGAGAATGCATGTGTGCATGCCAGGGAGAGATAGGGAGTGTTTAGGAGCACAGGTGAGTGCATCTGTGTAGAAGTGAGAGGCATGCAGGGTCAGCGTGTGTGTTTAGGGGTACATATATGTGTATGTATGCAAAAGCACTCATGTGATATTTAGGTGTCCATGTATATGAATGCGTGTGCGCACTCATGTGTGAAACGGCCACAGAGAGTAGCACAGACATGAAACAGCGCGAGCAGTCACACAGAGCCCCGTCAACCAGACAAACCAGCCTGCATTGGACGCTTAGCTGACCCCGAGTGGAAAGTCATGGCCACAAAGCTCAGAACATGTTCAGCTCTGGAGAAGCCACAGCTCTGCAGAAACACTAGCCTGTACGTTTGCTCCTTCCATGAAAATGAAGCCATTAGTACGAGTAGCTCCTTCAAGACTGGAGAGAGAAACTGCACAGTGTTCCTGGGGGAGGCGAACAGTATAATTATAAATCAATCCCGCGAAACATTTAGTGCTCATAAACCTAAATTGCTCCAACTGTCCAGCATCTTCATCCTTGCCAGTCCATACAACTCCGCATACACAATGGTAACTACGAGCAGATGCTGTAAAACTATTGCAAACAGATGCAGACGTAATGAATGTGTAGGGGTTGGGGCAACTGGGCATAGAAAGATAAGCAGGTGTCAGCATTGCATCACCTATGTCACCATCCATCATGCTGTCAGGCTGAGGCTGACTTCCTCCAGATGGCATCTAATCCGGCAGTGCGGGATGCCGGCGCAACAAAAGGAACCTGCGTCAGTGAACATGAGCATGGTGCCAGCCTGTTGGTCTGAAATGGACAGATGTAGGGGGGAAAGCTGCTGCTTTACTGCCGGTGGGGAGAGTCTGTCCCCCGACACTACCCACCGGAACAATCCAGCGGGGGTCGATTTATCGCGTCTAGTCTAGACGCGATAAATCGACCCCCGAGCGCTCTCCCGTCGACTCCTGTACTCCTCCGCCGCGAGAGGCGCAGGCGGAGTCGACGGGGGAGCAGCAGCAAGTCAATCTAAGTATGTCGACTTCAGCTACGTTATTCACGTAGCTGAAGTTGCGTAACTTAGATCGATCCCCCCCCCCCAAGTGTAAACCAGGCCTTAGTAAGGAAGCATCCTGGCTATTACTGAATGGAGAGAGATGCAGCCACTTGAGACAGGATAAACCGGTCACTTGTAGGATGATACGGAACTTCCATAGCCCGAAGTGACTCAGGTAACATAACTGCATAATGCCGTTTGCAGTGCAGGAGGGTTTAAATTATGATCATTTGGGGGTGAAGCTAAAAAAAATGTGGGAGCAAATGTTTTATTTTTCCTGGAACCGCAGCCTGTGGCTTGCTGGAAAAAAAAGAGAAACCCCCTGACCTCTCAGGGCTGCACTATACCCGAGGTGTGTTCAGATGTAGAGGAGAAGGATAACTTCAAGGAGCCGGATGCTGCTCCCTGATTGAAGGCTATCCTGCCCTAGCGTATGGTAAACCAGGAGGGATCCTGCTCTAACTTTTGCTGTTGGCACTGCGGGAATAAGGCTTTATCTAGCTGCCATTATTATCACCAATGGTGGAGTGGTGCTAACCGTGAGAAAGTTTTAAGACAACATTCCTACCATAGGCAAGGCCAAGGAGGGTTAGCCTTGTGTCCCCGCAGCCGCAGGGGCTGAAGCCGAAGGAGTCACAGAGGTTCATTAAACTCACCGAATCCGTGACCTCCATGACTAAATCGTATCCTTAGTTAAGGATAAGACACTGTGAAGAATATTACTGTAGAGAATGACTCCTGCTGTATGGAATCAGAAGTACTCTGCTGAGAGTCAGACAACCCATACTGCTAACAGCTAAAGAAGACTCTTACTTAGCTCAGCTTGTGGTTTGGAGTAATGGATCTCAGTTCTACCCCCTTCCTGATGGACACAGTGTGCAGCTTAAAGACAACTGGGTAATGTCTAAGTTGCCCCAACTTTGTTACATGGACTTCCCCATTTCAGATCATTAGCTGGAAGGTGCTCTCAGAGGGATAGCTCAGTGGTTTGAGCATTGGCCTGCTAAACCCAAGGTTGTGAGTTCAATCCTTGAGAGGGCCACCTGGGGCAAAATCAGTACTTGGTCCTGCTAGTGAAGGCAGGGGGCTGGACTTGATGACTTTTCAGGGTCCCTTCCAGCTCTATGAGATAGGTATATCTCCATATATGATAAAGTGCAAAGAATGAGGGTGTTCTGGGTGTTTATTGCTAATGCACTGAACGCAGGCTATTCAAATTCACTAAAAAGTACATTAAAAACACCCAATGTGGATCAGAAGGAAGACAGTAAAATCTATTAGTAAGTTTTTCCTTATTTGGAGGTCTCTGACCCAGATTCAACTCTGACATATCCAGAGAAACTCTGTTGACTTCTGTGCAGTGCCTCTAGGTTTACCCTGGTGGCAGACTGATGAGAATCCATCCCTGTCTCTTTAGCATAGGCTGACCTCAGAAGCTGCAAACCCAAGGGAACAGGGCATGTGGGTGTGCATTCAGCATGCAGGCAGAGCCCAGGGACCTAGAGGGGAGTTCAGGAAGAGCTGCCATAGCTTTCAACTTGCTAATTGAGCTAATTGAACTTTTGCAATTTGCCAGAGTTAACCCTGCGCTCGCTCATTGTGGGATGCGGAAACCTTGCTGCAGATTTATTTTCACAGCAACAGCTCTGCTCTCGTGCCTGCATTCCCCCTAACAAAGGAGAGAGAAAATGTGGCTCTCTCAGGATCTCTCTTTGATCGCTACATTTCCTCCCAGTGTCAGCACGTGTGTTTTTAATGACATAGACGAAGGGTCATTAAAAGCCATTCACAGGAAACTACAGTCACATAAGGAAGGATTGTAGCCCTGCTACTTCCAGAGAGCAGTGGAGAGAAAGCCACCCTCTATTTCCCTCCGGCAGGAAGGTTAGAACGCTTCTGAATAATTTCAGCACCCCCCGAATAAAGAGGAGGCGATATCTGAGGAACAGGCCTGGCTTCTTCTTGCCCTTGAGGTGCCCACTCCAAAACATTAAAATGATGCCCCTCTGGGAATCGCATGCTAAATTTTAACAAGGTTCATAGAAATATTTAAGCCAAGGGGGAGTTGTGTCTAATGCAATGGGGACCTCCAATTTCGATGGCCTTTCATTTCCTTTTAATGTTAATTGGATTAGAATTTCAATTGGTTTTGATGTATATTTTGGCACGTGCGAGATAAAGATTTCATAAATATCAGCCGCACCGATGGGAGAGTAAATGGAAAAAGAGGAGGAGGGAGAGGCAGAGGTGGTTGAAACAGGGCAGAGATTAGGCCTTCGACTGCTTCCTTAGGCTTGGCAAGAGCTGTAGGATTCCCTTGCAGCCTCGAACTTCGTGCAGGGTCTCAGGGCCCACGCTCTTTATTGAAAAACACCATCAACAAGAGAAGACAAAATGGCATTGAGCTGTAAATGGGCCACGGTAGAATTCAGGGAAATGCTTCCACTGCAAACCATCCCATTTTTCTTCCACTTATTACCTAGGGGGAAACTTCAAATCGAGCATAGAGGTTAGAATGAGCCCGACTGCTCTTGCTTACGGCAAGGTTATCTCCAATGAGCTCACTGGCACCACTCCTGATTTACACCAGTTTCTGAGAGGAGAATCAGGCTGTTTATATGGCATTTCCCACATATCAATTAGACTCTCAGTCGTCAAGATTCAAACCCTCTAGCCAAATACCGGGCCAGCTCTGCAGCTGGGGTAAATCGGTGCAACTACAGCGACTGCAGGAGAGCGCGGCTAGTTGCACCAGCTGAGCATCTGGCCCAGCTGGCAAAGCACTGGCAGTGACAATGCAGACTGTCCGCACTAACATGTCTTAAACCCTCTTCAAGAGGGATCTCCTTTAGGGTGGGAGGCTAGTTCAGTCTCCATGTCCCATTCAGTCCTGGCCCTCTCTGCTGAGCCTGCCCATGAGGTGGCCGTCAGAGACTGATTTCCAAAGACTGTACACTAAGGATCACAGAATACTAGCCCTCTAGGCTGGCTTTCTGATTAAAAGTGTAGACGAGTTCCATTCCTAGTTTGGCACAAGCTTCCTGGCTGGCCTTGGGCTTGTCATGTTGCCCCTCTGTGCCTCGGTTTCCAAATCCATAAAAGGGGGATAATTACCTACTTCACAGGTTTGTTGGGGAGGATTAATTCATTAACGTCTGCGAGGTGTTGGTGACTATGGTGACTGAGCCATAAGGATGCCTATGAATAAATAAGTGAGCTGAAAAAGACCCACTGATTATTGCGTCCTCTCTCCCTTCCCAGATCACATGAGCAGACTATAGCCCCCGAGACAGAACACGGCAGACATACAACTCATACTACACTTGATCTCAGCCTCGCTGTCATGCTGCACATTAAACAGGAAGTGATGGTGGCAGAAGAGGATCGGCATATTGGATGTACTCTAGTGGTCTCCCTTGCACCCACCGCATACTTTAGTCCAGGGGTAGGCAACCTACCCCTGATTTTCTGAGCTGATTTTCAGTGGCACTCACACTGCCCGGGTCCTGGCCACCGGTCCGGGGGGCTCTGCATTTTAATTTAATTTTAAATGAAGCTTCTTAAACATTTTAAAAACCTTATTTACTTTACATACAACAATAGTTTAGTTATATAATATAGACTTATAGAAAGAGACCTTCTAAAAATGTTAAAATGTATTACTGGCACGCGAAACCTTAAATTAGAGTGAATAAATGAAGACTCGGCACCCCACTGCTGAAAGGCTGCCGACCCCTGCCTTAGTCCCTTCACCTCCAGGTGACTTTAAATGGCTGAACCCTGGGCTGAGGCTAAGCATATGGCCTCTCCGCCTGCTTCTGGGAAAGGCAGGAAGTAAAATTCCTGCCCATGCAGCACTGCCCCCAGCAGGCTCCCTAGGATGCTGGCCCCCAATTTGCCAGCAAACAAAACGGTCAAGTGTATGCAAGAATGCTCTGGGACCCAAAGACCAGACCCAGCCAGTGGGGCATAGAGAACACAGAGCAGGAGAGTGTCAAAGCAAAGAACACGGAACATAAAAACGGCCGTACTGGGTCAGACCAAAGGTCCATACAGCCCAGTATCCTGTCTTCCGACAGTGGCCAATAAAATATCGCGTGGACATGTACTGGTTTATCCATTTTCTCACTCGCTCTCTCTCTTGACCCTTGTGCCCTCTTGCCCTGGAGCTTGACCCAGCTGGCCCAAAAGAAGACCCTGGAACTGCTTGAAACCAACTGTGATGACCTGGACTTGCAGTAGGTCAGAGGGTGACTGCCTCTTTTCAATAATTGCATGCAGTGTTGTTGTAGCCATGTCGATCCACGGATATTAGAGAGACCAGGTGAGTGAGGTAATATCTTTTATTGGACCAACTTATGTTGGTGAGGGAGAGAAGCTTTCAAGCCACACAGAGCTCTTCTGTGAGCTCTGTCCCGCTCAAAAGCATGTCACTCTCACCAACAGAAGCTGGTCCAATAAAAGACACATGGGACTGGGGATTCCAGAGTTAAATTCCCACAGCTCAGGTACCAATTTGCTGGATACCTTTGGTCAAGTCACTTAACCACTCTGTGCCTCAATTTATGCTTCTGTGAAATGGGAAAATACCCCCTACCTATCCTCAGACTCAATGGAAAAGGCAAAAGAACAAATGGAAGAGTAATGGAGCCGGACATGTTAGAAAATGTCATCAAAGAAAAAAGGGTCGGGCGGTTGGGACATGGACACCATATGGAAGATGGGAGACATGCTAAGCAAGCATTTAAGTGGGTACCTGAGGGAGGAAAGACAAAGCCTGGAAGGCCAATGAAGAAGTGGCAGAAGACAGTGGGAGAGGATATTGGATGAGCTGGCATCACCTAGGATGAAGTACTGCAGCTCGCGAGTGACCGTAATCAATGGGGGAACTGGACTGCTCGGCGAGTCAGCGGCACGGGATGAACGACTAGCCTCAGGAGGATACTGGTAGGCTTGCTTTGCAGTCCCTGAATGAACAGCACTAGCATTATTACTACTACATTAACTGGCTGCACTGAATTTAAGGAAGGAAAATAATTTGCATAAAGAAGGCTTTTTAAATGCACATCTGTGTATTCATCCAGCGATGGATTTCTCGTCACCATGGTGTCTAGACTGAGCTACATCACCACCAAATGGATAGAAGGATTTTTTTTTTAAATCGCTTCTATTTATTATAAAACTTTAATTAGCTTTAAAGAGTGACTGTCGTGCAGTCTGACACTTTAAAGTGTTCTGTACCGTAGGAGACATAAAACATGAATCACTGCACTTGTTTTTCATCTTCCCTCTTGCCACGTTCGCTAATTACTTAATTTCCCTGTGTCGGAAGCGGGGCTTTTGCTCCTTCCCCCCACCCCCCACCCCCATGTACTTCTGCAGTGAAGTCAGGGCACAGGCAGGCAGCCAAAGAGGGCTAGCCATTTAGTTGGTGGTAAGGGGAAGCCTCAGTTCTGTTCCCTTTTCTATTCTTCTGGTGAAGTTAGGCAAGTCATCCATGGATCTGATGTTAAGGCCAGAAGCGAGCACCATGACCATGCAGTCTGACTGCCTATAAAACACAGGCCTTTGAGTTTCACCCAGTGATTCCTACATCCAGCCCAGTCACCTGTAACTGAACATGAGCACAGTTTTATTTGCCGTGCCTCAGTTTCCCCCATCTTTAAAATGGGCGTGATAATACAGCGAGTCCCGTGAAATGATCACCGGCCCTTATGGCTAGTCAAACTCCAGTCCCATGAGAGTTCAACAGCACACTGCTCTCCAACTTCATGGTCCCAAGGGCAGAAAAATAGCAGTCCCTTTGGTGGCTGTTATTAACAGGTCTTACTGTCCTCTGACTCCCGGGGTGCAGAGAGAGATAATGTATGACTGGCTGGACTGTGTTTTGATATCCTTGGATGTAAGCCACCAGTGGAATGACCCTTTGTAACATTAAACTGTGCTGTGTCGCTGGTGTAAACGCTGCTTCCTTCCATCCCACCTGGATAGACGACATTGCACAAGCCTTCGAAGAGGAACCGGTGTTAGTAGCGGATCATAGAGGGGTCCAGCTTTGCTGAACGGCTGCTCTGTTCGAGGCTACCTTAAAGCGGCTTTCACTTTAGGAGAGGAAAAAAGAAGGCGTCTCGGATGCTTCCAGAGACCAAATAATAATAATGTCTGCATAATTTTATAGCACTGACTTCCTAATCTTCAAAGGACGTCCCACAGTTCTTGGCAAGGTCCCTCTTCTGAAACAGAAGCTAGTCGCTAGCTCCATGCCAGCTCAGCGTTTAGCATGAGGAGATTTAAAGGTGAATGCTGATATGATTTATAATAAAATGAGAAGACAACCCCCGCTGGCAATTATTGGTGAGGTGCGTGGTGACCCTGGAACACCGCAATCCCACACTTGCCAGGGTAGGAGCGCCTGCATTAGGAACGAGCGCTCTTCTAGCTGGCTCGTGGTGCTGTGTTCCCAGGGGCAGGGATGCTGAAGGTGGCAGAAGAGTGAGCTAAAATAAGCCTGGCACCTGGGTGCTACCGAACAGATTGCCCGGTACATTGCAACGAGCCAATTTTAGAAGCTGTTTCCATCTCAGGCCGGCGCTGGCAGAGCGCGCAATCCATTCTCAGCTATCCTGCGGCAATCTCCCCCCCCGAATCTCCAGCCTGTGTCCGCCTCCCTCCACCCCTAGATCTGGCCCGCTGCAGTGCAGTCGATGGTCTCCTCCTGTACAATGCGCACCTTGTTGAAAGCACAGAGTGCATTGAGCTGAGTGCAGGTGGCTCAGCGGCCTCTCTCGGAGGGCACCGAGTGCCCCATAGACGCACAGAGCCCAGGCCGCATGCCATCTTCCCAACACAGCTGAGCTCAAGAGGACACTTCACACAGCAGATGTTGTACTAAAGGAAATGGCTTCTCTCGAAAGAGCACAGAGATGTGACTTGATGGCTGGGGGAGAATCGCCCCCTCCTGTATATCGCCTTCCTTCCTGCATGCTGATTTCCCTTGGCGATAGGGTCTGCCGCTAACACTAATCCCGCCTTCTCAAAAGTCGGTGTGGGACAAGGCAGCGAAGCTACTGGCAGCACGCTCCCAACCCCCTGCACCACAGTGCAGGGGAGGATGCATCAGGCACATACTAGAGCCTCCAAGATGAATCATGAGCAGTGCAACTAAGATGAACAAGACACACGTACAAATCACCTGGGACTAGATCCTGAGCTCAGTGTAAATCCACAATGGCTCCCCTAGAGTCAATGGGTTCCCGCAGGTTTATTCTGCTGTAGCTGAGATCAGAATCTGGCCTGAGATCTTTATTTGATGTAACCTCCTTCCCAGATTGTCTGGTGGCATCACTCTCTGCATTAGACCTTATTTGGACTGTGAGAGCTGCAGGGCAGGGACTTGCCTCCATATATTTCATTACAGCAGATCTATGCTACTGTGGAAACATTCAGTCATAGCAGTTCCTTGCCACTGGCCTATGTACCAGGCTGATCTTATCTGCCCCAGGTAACCTCCCTGCCCAACCAAAAAGCATCAGCTCGGACTCTCTGGGTCAGATGCTGCTCTCATTTAAATGGGATCAGTGACTTCAAGGGGATTGGACCCAAGTTGTTGAGAACAGAATTTGGCCACGCTAGGCATGAAGAAAAGGTTTATTGGTAACTACAGCACCAGGGTGTGTTAAAGTAAAACATCAGGATGTAACACGGAGAGAGAGAGAACGCACAGGTGTACACAGGCTTGTCCCCATCTCTACTAGGAGAATGCACAGGCCAGAATTAAGACCTCTTTGGAAAACATTCAAAGGAAAGACAGTTAAGCAAATCGCAGACCTGCCAATGTAACATCCCTCAGCATAGGCCACTAACAGGGGTTGAACCAGAGCCTTCCACGCAAAGTACAGGCTGCTGCCTCTTGAGCTGAAGGACTAACTCAAAGATGGCAGCAACAGCAGGCTCTCCCTGTCTATATGGAGCAGTCACTAGAGGGGGACGCAGCAGACCTGGCTGGTGCACACCCCAGCAGTCCTAACTGCTCCTTCCCAGCTAAGCTAGTGACTACCCAGGTTTCTCTTCCACAATGTTCAGATACAGAAAGTCCTCCTAGTGGGGTGTCCCCTGGGGCTCTCAAGCTGCCATTGCTGGTTCTGCTATTACCTTTCAGGGCTAAGCTCAAGAGACCGGCTCATGTGCATTTGTATAGACTGAGCTAGAAGCCGAGGAATGTTCGGGAGGTGCTGTGCTATTTTGCCAGGAGTGCTCAACCCAGCACACATGGCAGGGTGGTGTCAGTAATGCACCTTCATTACAGCAGGGACATGGGAGACGCCATCCACCCTTCTAGGTCGGAGCCCTGTCTGTGGCCGCGGCAAAGACCGCAAGCAGCAAACGAAAAATTCCTCACAAAGCAGAAATGTATGAAAATCAAGACCTAGCTGATCCCTCTCGCAGCACTCGTGCAGCAG
Organism: Platysternon megacephalum; assembly: GCA_003942145.1. Lineage (NCBI taxonomy): Eukaryota > Metazoa > Chordata > Testudines > Platysternidae > Platysternon > Platysternon megacephalum. Next base: position 9,503,707 of record QXTE01000053.1, read on the forward strand.
CTGTCTTCCCTTCCCAGGGTGCACCCTCCTTCCTTCACGCCCAGCCTGGTCACTATTCCCGTCTTTTACTGAGTTAGCTGCGTCTTACCTCAGGGCTGCTGCTAGGAGATACTGAGCACCTCTCTGTGCGATGCCAGGCCCCCTACACACCCTCTGAAATCAGACTCATCTAGAAGGAAGGGGGCTCAGCACCACAGAGTCCCTTCTACCATTGTACCACCACAGTGTAAGTGCCGCGGGATAGAATCAACGTCTTTGTGCGCAAAGCACCACTCACGCCAATAGTACAGGTCTCTCGCATCTTACACGCATTTAACATGCGCGATTTCGGCTTTGCGCAGTCGGCAAAACCACACCCACAAAAAAAAGAGAGAAAAAAAGCAATTTCTGTACTGTGTCTGTAGTGCGGGCGATTCCGCCCGCCATTGACGTCAATAGGATTTTGGCTATACGCGGTTTTCGCTTTACACGCTGACCGCAGAACGTAACCCCCGTGTAAGATGCGAGAGACCTGTACTGCGAAAATAATACCACGCCTGTGCAATGCTATAGGGTGGAAGGGACTGTTAGGGATGATATCCTGACCCACATAGGCAATCAGCTTATGATACGAGGGCTGGGATCATGTCAACTGAGCTGGCACAGATGCTAATGTTATTCTTGTTCATAGGAATATTTAATCCTATTTTTTTAATAAAAAAAAAAATCCTGCTTAAAACTATTTGCCTCAATGACTATTTGCCTGAGGCTTTAGTTAGAGCAGCTAATGGGGCAGTCACATGAGTAGACTAATAGATCCCACCAGGCACATCGGGTTGTGAAGAGTATAAAGTCAACAGAACCTGTACTGGGAGAGAGGGAGATCAGAAATCTACCGCAAAGCCAGAGGAGCATCTATACAGAAGGGGCTGCTGCAAACACATGGGCATTCCCAGCTCCTTGGAGCTGTTGATTGAAACACACAGACGAGATTGGATAAATAAGACAGAGCGAACCATTACAGGTCTGTGAAGGGTGCAATAGACGGGAGGATTGGTTAGGATGGCCCAGGGGTAAGAATAACCTGGGGGCCATGACCCCTGGGGGATCACAACCACCCTGCCCTTCCCATATTGCTAAATGGGAGGGGGGAGCCAGCTAGATTCCGGTTACATGGGAGGCAGGAAAAGGCTGAGAACCACTGGGTATCTACGTTTTGGGGTGCCTCTCCCAACCTTCTGATGCTTCCCCCGCCATGCAGCGAACTGTCTGTTGGTCGTTTAGAGCCGATTCTTTGGTCCTCGGCACTAAGCCGGGCTGCTTGTCAGCTCAGAATCCCTGAAACAATACTGGGAAGTGGAGTTCAAGCAGCACAGAGGCGACATGTGACTGATTCTTCCCCCAGATATGTAAACATGCCAGATCCTGGCACGCAAGTGAAAACTTCATTCAGGAGACAGAAAGGAGGCTGCGCAGCTTGGCGCGGATGCCAGAAGGCGAGGGCTGTCATCAGGCGCCTTTGTCATCAGGCTCCGCCTGCGCTCCTTTCACAGAATCTAGCTTTTGCAAAGGAACAGCTTTCATGGCTGAACCTGGCCAGCATGGGCGATGGCTTTCCAGCCAGCCACGATCACTTGCACTCCTGGGACCCGCTGCAGCCTGCTATTCAGAGTGCTCTGCTACAAAGCTTGAAGGCTCAGCCAGACCCCAGAGACATCGGCATGGCTGTCTCTGCACCAGGATGGAGGAAAGAACCTGCTAATGAACTGGGTACAAATACCCATCTTAGGCTACGTCCACACTACCCGCCCGGATCGGCGGGTAGCCATCGATATATCGGGGATCGATATATCGCGTCTCGTCTGGACGCGATAGATCGATCCCCGAACGCGCTCCCTTCGACTCCGGAACTCCAGCAGGGTGAGCGGAGTTGCGGAGTCGACGGGGGAGCCGCGGCCATCGATCCCGCGCCGCGAGGACGCGAGGTAAGTCGCGGTACTTCGAAGTAAGATACTTCGACTTCAGCTACGCTATTCTTGTAGCTGAAGTCGCGTATCTTACTTCGACATCCCCCCCTAGTGTGGACCAGGCCTTAGCATGTGCTCTCTGCTTCACACTCTCAGGCCACCCAGCCTTCCCGGATGACCCCAGACTCCACTCAGCCAATTGAAACCGTCCTGCATGAACCCGATTGTTTAGAGAAGAGACGGTAAGACTAGTATGGCCTAGAAGACCTAACCCAGCCTCAGCATGGGGGTGGGGTGGATTAGACGACCTCTCGAGGTCCCTTCCGGCCCCACATTTCTATGATTCTATGGGGAAGGGGTTACTGAGCCTTTCACTTCTAGGTCACCGGTGCAAATCCAGACCAGGTCAGTAATGGCCAGAAGTGATTGCCTTTTAATGGCTCTTCAGTGGCCAACATGAAGTAAGCTGGTCATTGTCAGTCTGGTTCCCAATGAACAGGTATCCATGCCATCTAGTTGCTTAGGCGGGGAGCAGTCATCTGAGTCCAGCTTGAAACGGTCCAGGAGGCGAGGGACAGGCGCTGGCACCATCTGTCAGTCCCATATAAGACCCACTGCTAAATAAGAGTATCCTAATGCTTAGCTTTCCATGGCACACAGGAGTAATAAAACCGAAAATAAATGCCATCAGATTAGACCCCCAGCTGTAACTAATTGTTCAATCGAGCATCCATCCAGCTTGTTTCTCTGCCTCTCATCTGGGTGGAGAAAAAATAAAATAAAATAGGAAGAGGGGAGGGAAATGTCAGGACACAGGACAATATTAGAGCTCTGTTATAAGAGCGACAGCATGGGCCAGCCGACAGAGCCAGGGACTCAGGCGCTGCCTGATTCTAATCCTGGCTCTTCCCTAACTTCCTACGAAGATATTAGCAAGCCATTTACATGATTATTGCTCCAGTTTCGCCGTCTGGAAAACAGGGATGATGCCACGTTACCTCACATGCATTATGAGAGTTAACCAATGTTTTCCCAGTGCTTTGGAGATATGGGGCTTTATTCTCCTCCCACTGGTGTAAATCAGGAGTAATTTAAATGGAATTACACCAGTAAAAGTGGTATCAGAATCTGGCCCATAAAGTGCTACCCGCTAGAATAATGCTTTGCACTTATTACTACAATATTCTTCTGGGGCCAGCAGCAGCTCGTTCGGTGTAGATTAATTGACAGGAATAAAAAAAAAACCAATATGTTGATTTCTCAGGACACACTGCTTGCTTTTTATCCATGCTGGAAAGAAGCCCAGATCTAACAGAAACCCACAGACACCCTCTCCCCTAGTGACTTCTTAGCTGATCCTTAATGAACTAGGGAAGAGTACAGTATCCACTGCAGCCAATGAGACAGCTCGCTGCCCGGCAGTCCCTGTACAATGCAGATTGATGCTCTTTGGTATGGTATGTGTGGCTGCAAAAATTAACCCACACATGGGTCCCAGATAGTCTCTCATGGAGGGATAATTCCCCTCATTGTTATTTAGAGAGAGAGAGATGGGCCTGATTCCAAACCCCAGTCCCAATATTCCTGAATCTGGAAGGGGTTGGGGGATAGAGGAGATTAGAAATCCATGCCCACTTTTGCATCCTCTAATGGAAAGATCAGATCGAAACCTCCCGAAAATCTGGAGCACTTGAAATTTGGGCCCAGATCCAAATTTCACTGATCATGCACATCTCCATAAGCAGGCAGAGAGCTGTACAACAGGTTTACTCTACCCAATAGCTCACTGCACTGAAGAGCTTGCAGACGAACGCTTACGCAATGGAATTGCACAACAGAACAAGCACTGAAGCATTAACACAGGTGAAATCTAGTTGCATGGAATCTCCTTTGAGTTTCTTGGTGACGGGAAGGGCAGTATGAAAACTCCAGCTCCTCCCCATCTCTGGAGCTATACAATGTGGTCCGAGTTCGACCATTTATAGTTAGGTTTCCCGGTCTTTATTCTGATTTAGGGCGTCTATTTTTACTGCTTCTGAGTTTGCCATGTGATATGGCAACAACTAAACCCAATGTCATTCTAGGCCAGGTACGTAATAGTTGTCCATGAGAGAGCCGTAAAGATAACCATTGCGCTTTACACAGCTCTGTGTGAGACTGACCCTGGATAACTTGTCCTGGACACCACCAGGTTACTAGAAAGCTTATTGAGCAGATGGATAAAGTTCTGGGAAGGGCAACAAAAAAGGATCAGGGGGCTGGAGGCTGGATTTCTGAGCAAAGAGCTAAACCTGAATAGCTTGGCTAAGTGATAGGATAAGGGCGGGTAGGAGAATTACAAGATGGCAGGATGCATGTTAGAAAGATGCTGAGTACTGATTCACTGAGGCACGTATGGCTTGTTAGCTCCACCAGGATATACGAGAGTCGGGCATAGCCAGGGGCGGCTCCGGGCACCAGTGCTCCAAGCGCGTGCCTGGGGCGGCAAGCCACGGGGGGCGGCCTGCCAGTCGCTGTGAGGGCGGCAGTCAGGGAGCCTTTGGCAGCATGCCTGCGGGAGGTCCACCGGTCCCACACTTTCGGCGGCAATTCGGCGGCGGGTACACCGAAGGCGCGGAACCGGCGGACCTCCCGCAGGCGTGCCGCTGAATCCGCGTTACCAGCGGACCTCCCGCAGGCGCGGACCTCCCGAAAGCCGCCTGATTGCCGTGCTTGGGGCGGCAAAATACATAGAGCCGCCCCTGGGCATAGCCCTCTGGATGGAGGGAAGTAGGAGCAGAGAGAGAGAGGGCCCTGCAGGAAACTCCAGAAGGAGTCAAGGTTTGAGGAGAAAGCTTAGGCTGAATTTAAGTTCCGTAATTACCTGAAAAAAACAGCTCTAACCCGCAATGAGACGGTGGTGAGCTGGTCAGACGGCACTCCCAGACGTACTGGCTGTTCATCAGACTCCCAGGGGAAGTGGTGGAAGCCCCATGACTGCAGACATTTCACTCTAGTTAGTAAATGCGCAATAGGGAACAATCCGGCATTGCCGGGGAGATAAACTAGATGTGCCCATATAGGCCTTTCCCAGCCCTATGATTAAATGAGGGTAGGTAACAGGGCAGCATTCAGAAGGCCCAGATCAACATTTTGAACTCTGGATCCCCCAAAACTCTTATCCCACTGCTCTCCACCCCTGAAACAGAGGAGCCAGGCAAAGAAAAGATTTTTGTCCCATTTTCTCAGTCAGTCATTTCTGAAAACAGCAAATGAAGAACTGTTTTGCTTACGCTCAAAAATTTATAGTGTCAGATCTACAGAGGATTTGAGATTCAACGATTTTTTTTTAACTCAGATATGGTAATTTTTATTGGACTTAGTATGAAGTCTGTGTGCCTCAAAGCAGCAAGGAATTCACCATTTGGAGTCTAGTTTTTGTCAAGATTTCTGGGAAGGTTTTACAGCAGGAGTTAAAAGCCGGGAATTAGGATGTCTGGGTTCTGTCCCCTACTCTGCTGTGCGTGACCTTGGACACGTCACTTCATCTCTCCTGCCTGTGTTCCCTCTCCATAAAAAGGGAGTCATAAAACTGCCCGACCTCCCAGGGATGATGAGGCTAAATTAATTAGCCTTCAGAAGCAAGGTGTTAGAGAACTGCTAAGCATTATTGTGTATTGTTCCCAGGTATACATCTTCCTTGCTGGAATGAAAATTCCTCACCTTTCCACTGCCCAAAAACTCCAGTGGTAGGAAAAGCCAAACCCCACTGTCTTCTCAAACCCCATGTTATGTCCCCAGACCCTTCCACTAATCAGCGGGAGCCTTATTGATGTGCTTGTTGCAGCAGCAAAATTAACTGCTGGGGTGATTTTACCAGAACAACACGTCAATCCCATTTTCTATTATTAGGCATGTATGTATTATGTTCATTGATCCCATGCACTAAATTTCCTCAGGGGTTACCAATACTTTAGACACACAGGCAAAAATCCATGGAAACTTAAATAATACTCAAAGCAACCGATTCCTAGAGGCCTCCAGGATCTGTGTTTTCTTTAGTTTACGAAGACACATCAATACAGCTCAATTTCATTTAATTATTCCTCTTGCATACCATATATGTTCCTCTCAGACTGACTTGAGGGAGTTTTCCATGGCAGATTTGGATATATTCAGCTCTGCTCATTAGCTACACCTTACATTACGTCAGCAAGATGGTCAGGCTTTAAGACCAGTGTAAAAACATGCCTAATTTCTTTGGTTTTCACAGGAATAAAACATTGGTATTGAGGCCTCTTGAGGATGTAACATGCAATGTGCTGTTCCAAAGGGTTCCCCTTATAACTCTGCTTTAATTAATGTCCTTAATACAAAGGAAGATCCAATAAACATACCCATTAGCTAAGCAAAAATGGACCGAGGTTTTAATACACAAAACAAACAATGAATAGGTAAATGGCATCTAAATGAACTGAAGGTAGATGAGGAGAACAGATAGATACCAGGTAGAGGGATGGTAGATCATAGGCAGACACAGTAAATGGAGAGAGACAGGAAATGGATAGGTAATAGCTAGATACAATAGATGATGGATAGGTACAGTGCAGGGATGATAAACAGGCACTCACAATAAATAGACAGATACAGCAAATGATAGATAATAGTCAGATACAGGATGCAACAGATGGATGACATAGATAGGGACACGGGTTGGAAAATGGACAGTCACAGCAACTTTTGGTGCATATCGTGCTATTTTATCTCTAAATCTGAAGGCACTTTGCTAAAAAGAGATGCTCATGCTTACTCACCTTTGTAGAGGGGGAAAATGTGTGACAGATGAAGTGACTAGCCCAAGATCTCACAGACATCAATGCCAGAGCCAGGCCTAGAACCCAGCTCTTCTAGTCCCACATTTAAACTACTAGAACCAAAGCTGTTCTGTAGACAGAGGCGAAAGCGGCAGCTAATTTTGATCTGCCTATGACCTATCAACTACATGCTGGGCCAAATTCTGATTTCAGTCACGCAAGTGTAAATCCAGAGCAACTCCAGTCACTTCATTGACGTTACTCCAGATTTATGCCACAATATATTAAATCAAAATCTGGCCCACCATATCTAGTACCTATCTCCTGTACTGAATCGGACAAAGGCTACGTCTACACTACCCGCCAGGATCGGCGGGTAGAAATCGATGTAGCGGGGATCGATGTATCGCGTCTCGTCTGGACGCGATACATCGATCCCCGAACGCGCTCACATCGACTCCGTAACTCCAGCAGGGCGAGCGGAGTTAGCGGAGTCGACGGGGGAGCCGCGGACGTCGATCCTGCGCCGTGAGGACGGGAGGTAAGTCGAAATAGGATACTTCGACTTCAGCTACGCTATTCTCGTAGCTGAAGTCGCGTATCTTATTTCGATCCCCGCCCCTAGTGTGGACCAGCCCTTAGTTACAGCAGATATAAGTAACAAGCAGATACAGTGGCAAGACAAAGTAGACAGACAATAGGCAGAAACAGTAGTTAAATGATGGCTAATGGGCAGCTGAGAGAGTAGATGGACAGATGCAGTGGAGAGATGAATAGAATAGATAAGCAGGCATCAGACCCCACTCTGAACAATTACAGTCTGCTTCGTACATTCTAATCTTCTGCAAGGTTTCTCTCCAATAATTCCAGTTAAATTAGTTATTATCCCATTTGTGTTTGTCCCTGGAATTATTTTCGTGGCGTGGATCAAAGAAGCACAGTAGGTTTTAATGTGGCGTGCAGTCTAAAAAAGCCAGCGTATTACAAAGCGCTCCCCACTCTAATGCATTCGAGTCTCGTGCTGGAAACTGGATCTTTAACTTCTAATTAGCACATCGTGGGATCTGTCCAAACAACCCTGCCATGTCTATCCTTGCAAACACAAACAGATGAGCTCCCCCGGGGACACTCAGCCGGCTCAATGCCTACAAGGGGATAGCCTGTGCCGGAGGTTGGAGCACAATCACACTCTATAAAGCATGTACAGGGAGCAGGAGAGACTAGATCTAGTTTTGAAATTGGAATCCAATCTTTATATCCCACATTTCCCCTTGCCACCCGACCACTAACACTCCCACCCCACCACATAAGAGAGAGACCTCATTACACGTTTAATTTAAAGCACCATCCGTGATTAGAATATTTTATGGACTGATCGCTTGCCAAATGTTCTGTTTCAAATCAAAGCTGCTCGTAGTGAAGCATATGCAATAGAAAGGGGACAGCTCTCCTTGTGTTTCAGAAACATGCAAGTGCTCAGGCACAATAGTGATGGGAGCCATCAAAAGGAGTAAGTGAGATAGATAAAGACAGACAGACTCTGGGTGCTGGGTTCAGATCCTTCACACCCCATGGCAGAGGGAGCAGGGAAGGCTGTGGAGGAAGCATGCTCAGCCTCTAAGATGAATGAATCCTCCCCCTGAAGAGGGCTCCTAAGCAACATTAATGAACTCCAGAGGGAGCTCCAGTCAGCATTGTCTTGGATGGGCAGGGGGATAAGCCCAACCTAGGGCCTTTCCATGGGTAATAAAATAAAAAATGGGGGAGTCTTGGAGGAAATCTGTCCACCCCCAAAATATTGGTGAAGAGAATTCTCTACCAGAACGTTAGCAATTGAGCCTACAAACGTCACCGTCCCCTCCTGTTCCTAACCTCTCTCCGGTATGCTCAAGGTCCCTAGCTTAGCTGTGATGTCCCTCCTCGCTGTCAAACAAGAGTCAGTCTAGAGACCCACAGTTAGGACCGGGAGCCCTGACACAGCCATGCCTACCACCCGGTGAAAGGCCACAGGCAGAGGAATGCTCTCTACACAGCCAGTACAGTGTTACCGGGGCTGAGGCACACTGATAGTTACCATCCTCCCAATTTGGCATAATATGTGGGTTTCAGAGATCCTGTCCCCGGTAGCAAAGAGCACATTGTGGGGAGGAGATAGACAGGCAAACCAACGGGGATCAAAGGAAAAATGACTCAAGTTTGTGAGCATGATGTAAGCCAGACACAAAATATGGGTGCAATTCAAAAAGGTTTGGTTCATATCTCCACCCCGCTATCCCATCCAGTCAACAAACTGATGATGTCTACCACAGAGAATCCCATGAGGGCCCTCCCTGAGACCCAAGGAGCCCCCTTGGGGCTTTGTTAAGTGCACGTTATGCATTAACACTCATCTAGCATTTTTCATCTGAGGATCCAAAAGCGCATTAGAAACATTAACAAACTGAGCCTCGTACCAGGTGAGATGAGTCTGGGGTGGGGATGAGGAGTTTGGGGTGCAAGCTGCCCCGGGCTGCGGTGGAGAGAGAGGATTCCCCCCAGCTCTCTTAGCTACAGGTGAGCCTTAGTGTGTCTCTCCTCACTGTGTGCCTGGGAGGCCCTTGATAGCCTACTGCGCAGCCATGCAGCTTAGAGGGAACTTAGGTCTCATCTACAGATTACAGATGGAGAAACTGAGGCCCAAGAGCAGTCACACCCCACTGGCAGACCTCAGAACAGAACACAGGCATCCTGTGCCACCCAGCCTTTGCCCTTGATCACTGTGTTTGACAGCACACAGGCGCGTATCTCAAGGGTTAAAGTTTATTTCTGTTACTGAGGCCCATCCAAGAAGCAGCCTATTAACCCTCCTTCCCCATGCTAAACCTCTGGTTCACGTGATACGCAGGGACCAACGCAGGCAAAACAATCAGCAGTACGTTCATGAGTATCAGTGACATAAAGGAAACCAAAGGAAGCAGCAGTGAGCAAATGGCAGTCAGTAGCATCAACTGCTGGTGACAGATGGGGTGATTCATCCATTGCATCAAACCCCCTGACAACCACAACAGGCAGAATGCTAAGCACTTGGAGAGAGAGGGATTGTAGGTAGGGCTGCAGTTTAATGAAACTCTGGATGGGGTGGTGTGAATCGCGGTGTGCCCGTCTTGCCACTAATGCTACATGGCTACATCCCTGCTAAAAACAGCAGTGTAGACATTCCCACTCAATCTCCGAGACACACACCCCTCGACTGGGAGTTTGGGATTGGAATGACCATAACAATTCTTAGCAGAACTGGGCAGCTTGGATGGAGATTTGCTGGGGTTTGGATCAAAGCCAACTGAAATCACTTAGCACTGACGGTCTGGTTACCACCTTGTTCTGTAAATCAGCACAGGCTGCTGCAGAGCGTTCATGATTCATGACCTAGCCGGAGTTTGGGGTTTGTGACTGTAGATTTAACTTAGAGATGGGCCCAAACTGGGACCCAGGTTCATATCAGAGCTGGAATCTCTCTCTCCAATGAGCTGGAGCCAAACATGCTGAAGTTTGGATTCTGAACTGATTTCAAGCCTGCTCCTGCAGAACTGGGGTTCTCTACCTGCTCCACCAGTCTAGGCTTTTATACCACCCTCACCATACCTTGGTGTCTCTTGGTTCCTTCAGAAAGTCATACAGAGCCCCAGTCAGGATTCCTGGATCTATTCCCTGGCTTGCTGCATGACTGTAGGCAAGTCATGTTGCCTCCGTGCCTCAGTATCCCTCAGCTGTAAAATGAGGGCTGGTTAAAAATTTTCCACTGCAACTTTTTTTCCAGTGGAAAATTGGGTTTTCCACTAAACAAACATTTTGGTGGGAAGTGTCTGATTTCCTAAAAAACTTAATTGTATCAAAAAAGCCAAAACTTTTGGGGGAAGGAGGTGGGGATGAAAAGCCACAATTTTGCATAGGAAAAAAAAATCCTCTATATTCCAACCAGCTGTAATGACGACACTTCTCTGCCTCTAGTCATTGAGCTTCTGAGGTTAAATTTACCGATGTCTTAAGCTCTTTGGGGTCCCCGCATGTGAGATGAAATAGCAGAGCAAACTATTTTCTAAACTGCCATGACTCAGGGCTTGTGTCAATGGGATTCTAGTGTAAGTCTCAGACCGAGGTGCAGTGGGAGGAAGTTTCACTCTCTAAAGCGTTTTGGGAGTGGAGTACAGTTTGCGGGAAAGATACCCGACAAAGCAATGGCTCAGTTCTGAGTTACTTCCACACCCAACCCCATGGATTCCCCAAGGGCAGATGCTGATGCATGAGAAAGCCGGGACTGGGTCCCAATATCCTATTCTGTTTGCATGAGCATTGCATGTTCTCTGCATGTGTTTAGAAACCTCTCCTGCACATGCAGCTCACCCGCCTTGGCCTGTATAAGCCCCTGTTGTCACCACAAGGGGCCTCAGCCAAGTTCACAGCGGAGGCTCGCTCTGGCCTGTCAGCAGCAACGAACCAGTCTGAGCAGAACTTTAGCTGAAACATCCCATGGAGACACACAGGCTCCCATCAGCCGGCAGCAGTGAGGGGGCATCCATCAAACCATGAGTGACCCCAGCTCCAGAGGTCAGCACACTTAAGAGACAGGCTAAAGAGGCTCCCGACACTGCACCTGCCCTGACCTTTTACCTTGCTGGGGCTGGCCTTGGTTACAGATTAATTGAGGTGGCGGCCGGGTCTCCGGCTTGGCTTCCATTAAACAGATTGTCACATCTCTTTACGGCCCAGGCTTTGCCCTGGAGAAACAGACAGCAAACAATGCAGGGGGCAAAGAGGCTCACTTATGGGCATCATTGCACTGACAAACACACACACACACAGTGATCTATGGTGATGCTAATTAAGAGTAAATAATGCCGAATAATTACCGGGATACGCGTAGCAGCTATTTAGGGCCTGACCAAAACCCGCTTAAGGCAATGGAGAGACTCCTATTGACTTCAATACGCTTTGGATTAGGCCCTTAGTCCCCTGAACTGGGACAGGGTGGGATATTTCTCAAAAGGGCCGTTAGACCTAGCATTTAGGGTTTGTTATGGTGTAAGATGAATGGGAGAGGCTGGCAGCAATTTGATAAATAATTCTTGTCTGTCTTTTTTATTGTTACTTCATTTCAAACAGGATGGGGGAAGGGTTGGATTTAAACAGACCCTTGCACACAAACACGGGTTTCTTTAATGTTAGACACTGGTTTGAACTGCAAAGCCAGCTCTTCACCGGCCCCCAGGCTTAAGGAAAATGTAATGTGAATCTTCATTTGAATGGTCTGGCCCAAGTCCCCCTCTGCTCATTACTGATCTTGGATACAAATCATACCCTTGTTAGGGTGACCAGACAGCAAGTGTGAAAAATTGGGACGGGGGTGGGAGGCAATAGGAGCCTATATAAGAAAAAGACCCCAAAATAGGGACCGTCCCTATAAAATCGGGACATCTGGTCACCATAACCCTCGTTAAAGTTTAAAGTATGATCAACACCAGATTTCCATTCATTCTTTTCCTCCAATAAATGGCACAGAATATTGGCCCCAATCCTGCCCTCATTAAAGTCAATGGGATTTTACCTTTGCCTTCAATGAGAGCAGTATCAGGCCCAATACATTACTCTACAAACATTTGCTTCCCTTCAGAAGCATGGAGTTGATTCTCCTTTGACTTACATTTGACCCCCGAAATGCTCCAGTAACTCCAGTAGGGTTGCTCCTAATTTACAGCAGTATATGCAAGGCGACAATCACGCCCCAGGTTTCCAACATACACGTTCCAAGACGGAACAATAATGAAGATGACACGGCCTTCCTCTGTGTTTGAGAAAGCGTTTGTGAGATGAGACGGCCCTAATTTCCCATGGAGATCGGACAGAAATCTGAACGTTGGTTTCTACGTGTTTATAAAGAACTTATAATGAGCGCATACGAACAGAATATTGTCCGTGTTGCTGTAATTATGGCAACGCGCAGCACTGTCCGCCTTTAAAGAGCTGCACTTCCTCCTTCAACTTGTAAATGGCTCAGAGAGGCACAGGCTAGCTTCCCACTTGAAAAGCCACACAGGAAGGAAAAGAGAAGCTGAAAGGTCTTGATAGTATCTCGGAGCCCTTTATATTTTTTATGAAAAATAGAGCTCAGAGCTCTGATCATTCTTCTGGAAACATTTAACGACGCTGAGCCATTCTTCCCTGCAAGAGGGCACAAGGAGACACACATAATCTGGCAGCTGCACAGCAGTGGCGTAGCTAGGACAGGAAAACTGGGTGGGCCCCAGCTTTCGGGTGGGCGGGCAATGGGGTGGCGAGGGGAGGGAATGAGGGGAGGGGGCCTGCCTCCCCTGCCAGTGCCAGAGGCAGATTATGGTTTTGTGGAGCCCTAGGCCAGGACAAGTGGGGTCCCCTCCCCACCCCTTCCATCTGCATTTGCCCCTACTGCCCCCCATCCTCCTGCCGAGGAGCGGGGTTGGGGTGCAGGGACTTGCCCTGCTCCACCATCAGGTGGGCGGGCAGAGCGTGGCAAGCCCCCGCGCCCTGACCCCACTCCCCAGCAGGAGCGCTGGGTGGGCAGAGCGGGTCGGGGCACAGGGCACCCATTTTTCCAGGGCCCCCAAGTGGCCAGGGCCGCTGGGCAAGGCCCTGTTGGCCCACCGGCTCCGACCTGCCCCCACGAGGCACACCCTCAACTGGGGCAAGAGACCGGGGCCTGAGACCAGGGAGAGGGACACGGCCGGACAGCGAGCCGGGGTCCAGGAGTCCCAGCCTGTGGATTCGGGGGGTCCAGCCCCAATTTGGGTGGGCCTGGATGCTAGGAGAATAGGCCATGGCTCACCCAACCCACCCATCGCTATGCCCCTGCTGAATAGATGGACTGAATTTGATCATTGTTGCTGTAAGCGCAAAAGAGGGGGAGTATTAGAACTGTGGATGCAGTTGGTCAACCCAAAGAGGAAAAGGAGGAGCCTCTTCTGTATGCAAATTGAAAGCAGAGCTGCATGGGAACCAGAATTTCTGTTTCACAGGAAATTCTGCGATTTTGATATTTGTTTTTGTTATGAAATGTCCAATTTCCTGATTTCCCATTTAATGACATTTTTCAAAAAAAAATAATTGTTTTGGGTCAAAACATTTCCTTTTGATAAAACTGAATTTTTTGTTTAGATTTTGACCTAACATTTATCTCCATTATGTAATAGAAAATAAATTTTGTAATGAAAATTATCTCAAGACAGAAAGTCGAACTGTTCTGTTCCAAAAATGTCAACATTACCTAAACACTTTTCAAATCCTTTTTCTAAACAAAATTTTGTCAAAATCGACAGTTGCATGGAAAGTTTCGATTTAGATTAAACTGTATTTTCCAATGGAAAAATGGTTTATTGGAGAATTTTCGAGCAGCTCTATTTCAAAGTGTGATGCCTTTTTTCAATGTACTGTATCTTTACATTTTTAAGAACTCTGCCGGTCTACAGACACAGCAGGTGGGATTTTCAAGAGCCTAAGTGATTTAGGATTACACATCCCATTAACTTTCAATTTAATTAATTTCACTTTTAATTAACTTTAATTTAATTAACTCTGAATTCACTTTTAATGGGATCATAGAATCATAGAATCATAGAATATCAGGGTTGGAAGGGACATCAGGAGGTCATCTAGTCCAACCCCCTGCTCAAAGCAGGACCTAATCCCAATCTAATGGCCACCTAAATCACATAGGTGCTTTTGAAAAATTCCACCCAGCAGCCATTTTGTTCTCCGAACTGCTGCAGCCTGTTCGACACAGAACACACACACTGTGCTCTCATTCATGGAGGCATTCAATGTTCTCCCCACCACGACCACCTTAAATCTAAAGTAAGTCATCTGGGACTGAAAGTGCATGTCTGGATATATAACCATGCCCCCTTTGCACTGGGCAGCAGACAACAGGGAAGAGGAGCTCACACCACATCCCCCAAAACCGCCCCAGGTGCACACACACCAACACCTCAGTGCTTGTCTGTAATAAACCTCCAGGGACTGATGCTGGGTGCAATGCCCCTCTACCCACCTCCCAATACTCAGCCATGCTGTGTAAAAGCCCAGTGATCCCAATGAATGAAGTTAGTTATGGACCATCACTTGTACTGTGCATAGAAGGTTTATAATACAGCTGAATGACTCAAAGTTTGCTCCCACCGGTATGGGTCATCCTGGTAATTAAAGAGTTAAAGGATGAATTTGCCATTGCAAGGTAAATCATTCGTACCAGGCAAACTTAAATGGGGAAGGGGAAAAAAAACAATCAGAGCCTCTCTACTCAAGGAGCATGAGAAACGGGAGAGGGGAAGGGTGAATTCAGCTACGGAAAAGGGATTAGCCTCCTTGCAGTGCATTGTGGAGTCGCACGAGGTGATTGGGAAGCATGCTTCCGAAAGCCTGATCTGCGGCATATTTACCCTCACAAATCAATTCAATGCTCTTGCTCGCCCGGCCTCAACGAGAGAATAACATGCTTTCCCCAGAGGATGCAACAGTCTATTTGCTAAGCTGAATTACTACAAAATTCGCCCCCCCCCTCCCCCCGCCAATTTACCCATCACAATCTCCCAAGACCTGACCACTCTGTAAGAGTCCCTGTCAGAAGAGAGGGCAGGGGCAGATTTCCACTCCGTGCTGAGCTGAAAGCCCCGCTTTAGCACTTTGCAATGCATTATCCATGGAGATAAACTCCTCGGGCTAAATCCAGAGAGGGGCTGAGTGCCAGCTGGGCCTGCTGCTATCAGGGGTTCACAGCATCCCTCGGCATTCGGCCAAAGAGCGTTTCCAACCACAAGAGAATGCGCGTGGGGAAAAGAAGCCAAGTGGGATGCGGGGAGTGGGTAGGGGCAGGGCAGCAGGGAGCTCTGTCGTTAATGTGGGGAGAGCGAGGGGAACTTTGAACTCTGAGTGCGCCACTGCCTGACCCTTTCCGACACCCACCGCCTGGGAACACAGGGAATTCCTGCCTGTTACCACCTCCCTGCCCACTGCTGACATCCCCACCCCAAGAAAAAGAGAGCTCCTCCCAATGCCACGCTTGCCAGCCAGAGCACCTGGCTCTTTTGCAAAATGCAAACCCACAGCAAAGCGGCAGGCCCATGACAGCAATGGGAACAGAGATGCCACCATTTCCGAGTTTTGCAAAGCTGGCAGGGCACAAAGCGCAAACCCCCCTCTCGCCCCGGGAGACTCCCTTCAGATCAGGGCTGATGCACACTGGAGGGATCACGATGGGAAATCCTCATGGACCTGGTCTCTGATTTCCTGTGATCTACTGTTTCAAAGTAATAGCGTCTCTTATGCTGTTTGCAGAGACCAAGAAATCAATGATCCAGAATGGTTAGCCCGAGTCTAGAGCTTTACCCTTCTTTTCAAAAGGGACTGTAAATATGAATGAATCCCCCAAACACTCCTGTGAGACATGGAGGTATGTAACAGCATCCTCATGTTACAGAAGGGGAAACTGAGGCACAGAGCGAGGCAGCAATTTGCCCAGTGCCATCTGATAAGTACAGTTTTTGTTTCCCATTGTGGTGTATTGAAGACTGCGTTGGAATGGCGAGTTATCACTTTCAGAGTGGGGTTATTTTCTGGTCCTGCTTGCAGGATAAGAGGCTCTGGAGGGAAGTGTGCAATCAGAGTCAATTTGGTAAGGGCCAGCTTAAAGCAAGTTGGGGAGGGGGGAGTTAAAGAGCAGCCTGTCTCCTCTCTCTCTGCTGTTGTGTACTTGTGTGTTATCATTCTGAGTTCTAAGAAATAAAATAGCATTATGTTGCAACTACCTTCCAACAAGAGTATTTATGTTTTTATCTAACTTTTTTTTTTTTTAATTTAATAATTGGAGATATACCAATCTCCTAGAACTGGAAGGGACCTTGAAAGGTCATCAAGTCCAGCCCCCTGCCTTCACTAGCAGGACCAATTTTTGCCCCAGATCCCTAAGTGGCCCCCTCAAGGATTGAACTCACAACCCTGGGTTTAGCAGGCCAATGCTCAAACCACTGAGCTATCCCTCCCCCCCAACTGCTCTCTGTGTACGCCCTGAACATAACACCCAACTCCATGCTCAATCGTCCAGACCCCGTTTCACTCCTACCCCCAAGGTAAGAAAGCTGCCATCCCTAGGCACGGCAAAGGAAGCTGCTGAGTTCCCAGCAAAGCACTGGAGTCACAAGAACCAGAATGGAACACACCATTTAGCTCACTGTCCCCTGCCAACCAGAGGGCATATCCTCCTCCTACTTCCCAGAGGAGCTGGAAAGGCTACTGAAAGTCCGTATCAAGCTCCAAAGACCGGAGCCTCATGGAAGTGCTAATGATTAACTTGTGGAACTCCTTGTGGAACTCCTTACCTGAGGAGGTTGTGAAGGCTAGGACTATAACAATGTTTAAAAGGGGACTGGATAAATTCATGGTGGCTAAGTCCATAAATGGCTATTAGCCAGGATGGGTAAGAATGGTGTCCCTAGCCTCTGTTCGTCAGAGGATGGAGATGGATGGCAGGAGAGAGATCACTTGATCATTGCCTGTTAGGTTCACTCCCTCTGGGGCACCTGGCATTGGCCACTGTCGGTAGACAGATACTGGGCTAGATAGACCTTTGGTCTGACCCGGTACGGCCTTTCTTATGTTCTTATGTTCTTATGATTACTATTCACGGAGGAATACTGGGCTCTTATAGGAAAAAGTATTGTTCAGCCAACGTTTGTGTTTGTTCAGTTCCCCCCATCAGTCACTCTCTTTCCTTGGCATTAGGGCTGGGTGAGCCACAACCAACACAAACCCCGACTGTACACAAACAAAGCCATTATTTGCATCAGTGGGAGCACCCCTGCTTGGATTGCCTAGCTCTTTACATCATCTACATCAGGGGTTTGCATTGGTATGGCTGTACCAGGAGTTCACTGGGCAGAGAGGATGGTCTAGTGCAGGGGTCGGCAACCTTTCAGAAGTGGGGTGCCGAGTCTTCATTTATTCACTCTAATTTAAGGTTTCGTGTGCCAGTGATACATTTTCATCTTTTTAAAAGGTCTCTTAATATAAGTCTATAATATATAACTAAACTATTGTTTTATGTAAAGTAAATAAGGTTTCAAAATGTTTAAGAAGCTTCATTTAAAATTAAATTAAAATGCAGAGCCCCCCGGACTGGTGGCCAGGACCCGGGCAGTGAGAGTGCCACTGAAAATCAGCTCACGTGCCGCCTTCGGCACGCATGCCATAGGTTGCCTACGCCTGGTCTAGTGGATAGGGTACTGGATGGGTTTCTGGGCACTAGTGTGGCTGTACCAGGGGCTGGCCATCAATAGGTGAAATCCCCAATGTGCACAAGACTTAACAGGGCCTTGTGGGAGTATCCAACTCAACTTGCTGATTTCTCAGCCCAGACACATCGAACCCTTGGAGCTGGGATTTTAAAGCCCTGCTGGGAACTCCACCATACTTTGGTGTTTAAAAAAAGCCTGATTGAAACCCCCTTTTCCAGGGGACTCTTCAACTCCAGAGAAAGAAGCGGCTCAAATTCTTTGCTGTGGAGTCTCACGGGAGAGAGAACCCAGTAGAAAGGAACGCATGGCCGGATCTAGCCTACCCCAGCAATGGACCTTGCTTCCCGCGAGTAGAATTGCTCTGTACAGGAATCATTAAACAGAGCTGACTTGGAGGAATCCAAACCTTTTGCAATTACCAAATTAGCACCACTTAGCTCAACCTGTGAGGAGTTCCCTGCCTGCACTTGACCTGTCATTTTGCATTCCCTTTCAGGCGCTTCACCTCGATGCTCGCTCCCCCTTCCCCCCCTCTAATGCAGATTATTCCTGGTGCATTTCCAGTTAAAGAATAGACAGTGGGCCATAAACCGTGATCAGCATAAGCACTGCTGGCAGAGGTACATTAGCCACATTGGACTAAGTATCCTTCAAGAGTGGAATCTCGCCTCTGGTAGTGGCCTCAGGCTTAATCTTTTGGGAAACCCAAACAATAAATCCACCAGAACATAACGTACTTGGCCAAATGTGCGGTGCTGTGAGTATGAAAAGCAAAGGGTGTTGTGACTAAATTCATTCATCATTTAAAGGGGGCGGGGGTTCCTCGCCTTCAAAGAAAGGTGCTAGAGAAAGAAATACTCTTATTATTAACTACCTAGAGAAGTGTGGAAGTGGAGAAAGGGATAAAGGGAATTTGAACGCAGATATCTTAGTTTCTAGGAACAAAGCAAGAGTCAGGCTAACACTAACTCTGAATTAAGGCGAGACTTTAAGCCAGGCCTGGGCGAGTGGGAAGCGAGTGAGAAAAAACTGTAAGAGATACTGTTTTGACCTTGTGTTAGATAAAAATGGAATGCAGACTGTAGCAGGAACTGCTGAGGAAAGTAAGATATCAGAAAGAAATATGTATAAACAAGACGCGGTTGTTGATTAATACTGTATGTAACAAAAAGTATAAATGCTTGCCCTAATTGTTTATCTGGAGGAGACGTGCCTGGGACAGGGGAACCGCTGTCCGGGTGTCCTCTCCCCTTGCAAGTGTCAGGAAAATAAAATGTCTCTGGCTTGTTGCAACCAACCTGAGAGTGAAAACTCTGTTTTCTTCCACAGAAGGATGGGCTTGTGGTTAAGGCATCACACTATGGTTCAGAAGATAGAGGTTTGTTTCCTGGTTCTACCACAGACGTCCTCTGGCGATGCTGGGAAAGTTACTAACTCTCCTGCTAGGCCCTCAGTTTCCCCCTCTGTAAAATGGGGATTATACTACTCCCTTTGTTTGCGTTCTCCATTTAGAGGGTAGGCTTTTCAGGGCAGGGACTGTCTGTCACTCTGTGTTTGCACAGTGCCTAGCACAATGGGGACCTGATTACAGCTGCAGCCGTTCAGTACTATAGCACAGCAGGTGGTGATATTTGCTGGTTCTGCATGGCCCAGTGGCTTGAATTAAGGAGGTGAAGGAACGTGGTTTAAATAAGAAAGGTCGGAAATAATGGAAGTATCTAACGAGCTTCCCCCTGTTGGGTTGGTGGGATAACTTACAGTGTCTGGAGGGGAATAACAAAAATGACAATTTCATAGAATCATAGAATATCAGGGTTGGAAGGGACCTCAGGAGGTCATCTAGTCCAACCCCCTGCTCAAAGCAGGACCTAATCCCAACTAAATCATCACAGCCAGGGCTTTGTCAAGCCTGACCTTAAAACCCTCTAAGGAAGGAGATTCCACCACCTCCCTAGGTAACCCATTCCAGTGCTTCACCACCCTCCTAGTGAAAAAGTTTTTCCTAATATCCAACCTAAACCTCCCCCACTGCAACTTGAGACCATTACTCCTTGTTCTGTCATCTGGTACCACTGAGAACAGTCTAGATCCATCCTCTTTGGAACCCCCTTTCAGGTAGTTGAAAGCAGCTATCAAATCCCCCCTCACTCTTCTCTTCTGCAGACTAAACAATCCCAGTTCCCTCAGCCTCTCCTCATAACTCATGTGCTCCAGCCCCCTAATCATTTTTGTTATTTCTTATTTAAGGGTTCTTCATTCTGATCAGCTTAATTCAAACTAAATGAGCAAGTTAGAAGAGGATAGATCTGGTTTCCCCAGAACTCCACCCACACATGATATAGAGTGACAGTACTTATGGCCAATCAAACAAGACGATAATCATCCTCATCCCTAATTCTTATCATCAGTAGATCTCAAAGCACTTTACAAAGGAGGTGGGTATCATTAGCCCTATTGTACAGATAGGGAAACTGAGGCAGAGAGAGAAGAAGTGACTTGACCAAGATCACCAGTAGTAGAGGTGGGAAATAGAAAACAGGTCTCCTGAATACAAGTCCAATGCTTGATCCACTAGGCTACATCACCTCTCTATTACAGCATCATACCCCTCACTGATTCATATTCTGAGGGAGGGACAATGACCTAGCAAATACTGAGAGCAGGCTGTCTCCCCAAATTAACCCTTTCATGGGTTTTAAATACTGGATACATGTTAATACTCTGGGAAAGAACTAAAATAAATTAGCTTCTTCTAAACTCAAAACTCCCTGCAGCTGATCTGTGATCTCTGAGAACTGCACTAAGTAGGGCTGCTTGAACTGTAAAATAATCTTAAACTGCTCGAGACAATAATATCTAAAAAAAAACCCGGACACACACTCATGAAAACCCAAACAAACCATATTTTAAAAAGAAAAACAATCTTCCCCATCCAAAAAAATCTGCTTTTGGCAAATCATTGGGTGTTTTAACTCAGAGATGTGAAATCCTGTAGAAAAAACACATTGTTATTAGTTCAGCTATAGTGCAGGCCGAGTTATTTTTAATATAATAAAAGGAGGAGATTATACGGTGCTGATAACTATCTGATGACATGTTGAGGTTTAGCAGATGGATTAATTTCTTTTTACATTATGTTGTTAGCACCACTAAAGAGCTTGTCACATACTTTAAATACAGTGGCGACTGCTGAGGAAAACTAAGCTTCCACTGGTTTTCTGAGAGGATCTTCTCTGCAGGGTACAATGGATGTTACCGTGCAGTTCCAAGGAAACAGAATAGCCTTAGCTGGAATTGTTTGAATTTTTGAGCTTTGAATTTGAGAGGAAGGATGATCTAGTGGTTAGGCTTCTAGCTTAGAACTCAAGAGACCTGCGTTTAATTATGAGTTCTGCCATACACTTCGTATGAGACCTCGGGCAAGTCACTTATTCTCTCTGTGCCTCAGTTTCCCTTCTGTAAAATGAGGTTAATACTACAGAGGGATGGTGAGAAGAAATACATTAAAGACTAGGAAGTACTCGGATACTACCGTAGCAGGGATAAGTAAGTTCTATAGCTATACCTTGCTCCGAATTGTGCTGTTAAATAAAGCGTCATGTTCCACCCCACGGGTGGGCCAAGAGTGAGAAAAGTTATTGACATTTTGGCAACTTCTGCATTGAACTTTGCTTCACCTACATTTGATGCCCTTTATAATTTGCTTTTCATGACCATTCCTGCAAGCAGTCTGAATTTGCTCGTCTGAATGTTTGCAGAAAGCAACCGTCAAGCCTGTGAGTGAGATCTGACTAATAACTAAGCTAAATGGGTTGCATGAGAAAACAAAATTCGTTTTGGGCTGGAGCTAAGAACAATTAGGGAACAGAATACCATGTGACTGAGGTGACCAATCACACAGCTTACATATTGAATGGCAAGTGTCAGATACTCAAGGAAATGCAAACAGTGATGAGCAGGGATCCTAGTTTTCTATGATAAAAAAACAAAATTCTCCAATTAAAAAAACCATTAAAATCTGCATTTTTCCGTGATTAAAATGAAATCTGACAACGGGGACCCTATCGCCCAGGGCTAACAGCGTCAATTTCCCCTATTCCTGTGTGTGCACTGGTGGCATGGGCTTCTACTGTACACGTTTTTATTTTTTCACAAAATCTAGAAACTAAAGCTTCTCTGTAAAAACACAAATTTCGCGTTTTTCCGCGGCAAACGGATTTCTAGGATCCCTGGTGATGAGTTACAGTACCACCTAAGCGCTTATAGTCCATCTCAGGGCAGCTAGTTTAATCCCCACTTTACAGTTAGGGAAAATGAGTCATAGAGTGGCCACATGATTTGCCTAAGGCTATACAGCAAGTCAACAGTCAGGAAGATAACTCTGGTTACCTGAATTCCTGGCTGGTGAACTATACGATTTACTGGGCAACATTGTGTCCCAGTTAGTGAGCAATCCACACATTAACATCTGTTCATAAAAAGCCATTTGTTGACCGTTTCTTTTCCCCACTACCCAGAACATACAGGTTCACAGACAGATTCTTGAGCTGAAGTAGTATGTCATTGATTTGCTGCTTCAGTGAGTGATCAGTCCCCTGAAACAGGGCTAAATGCAAGCGCAAACCCACATTCAGGTGCTCGCCTTATATACACCGTTACAAAGTTATTCATTATATATTGTATAAACTCTTTTCTGCATACAACTAAGGCCACGTCTACACTACCCGCGATAAATCGATCCCCGCTCGCTCTCCCGTCGGCTGCTGAACGCCAGCAGTGCAAGAGGCGGAAGCAAAGTCGACAGTGGAGCCGCGGCCGTCGATCCAGCGCCGCGAGGACGCGAAGTAAGTAATTTTAATTCGATCTAAGTTACGTCGACTTCAGCTACGCTATTCTCGTCGCTGAAGTTGCGTATCTTAGATCGATCCCCCCCCCCCCTAGTGTGGACCAGGCCTAAGATTAGGTTGCTGACCAAGTTGTTCGCCTGGCTGTTCTCTTTCCTGGACAGACAAGCGGGCATCTTTTCGAATGTCCCAACACCTAAAATATACATTCTACATATTACATCCTACAGCTTTCAAGCAATTCAAAACAGGGAACAAATCCATAAACACGGCCAGGTGTTCATGGACAATTCACAAACTGGGGAAACTGGCTAAATCTTCTGGGGGAAAAAACAACAGTTACTGCCAATTGTTGACCCAGCTCTAGTGGCTCCACTGCATTGGTGGGTGAAGTGTAAAACACTTTGGATGCAAGGCATGAAATGTTGATCTAAGATATCATAACAGTCGTTACTCTTCAAAAATTCCTTCTGTCCTACAGGGTAAATTCTGTTTGATAACATGAAGTTCCTGGTAAAAAAAAAAAAAGAAAAATCCCTTCTACAGGAATGGAGGACTTTCACAGGAACAGGACTAAACAATAGTGGTGATTATAAAGCATTACGCCTCCCATGCTCAGACAATCAGGTTTCAGGATACCTGATGTTTTGAAGAACTCGTATTATCACTGGCTGATGAGAAGGCATAGGGCCATGTAGAATAATGCATGCCATTGGCATGACCCCGGATAACTGTGTTTTTGAGAAAACTAAACCATTTGTGGCTTTGCTTCAAAAATATTTTCACACGTTCACTTTCCATGAAAGCACATGGGAACGTCTGCCTCCTGACAAAGAACCATGATCAGTGGCCTGTGTGTGTGAAAAGTATCAAAGACAAAGAGATGTAACTGCTGTGACCCTTACAGTGGGACATGGTTCTGGGGTTTTAGCAGAAATCCAACCCCACATCAGGACTGAAGAGGAATTGAGTGATCATAGGTTTAAACCTATTGCCTAAGGTGGGACAGAATACTTATGAACTGCCACAATGGAACAGGCCAATTAGCCTTCTAGGCTGGTATCCTATCTCACAGCAACCAGTACCAAATGCTTCACGGGAAGACAACCTCCCAGCACACCCATAATGTAAGTAATTGTGTTATAATACACGTCTCGGGGAAATGTCTTCCTGCCCCCAGCTAGTGATCAGTTTATGCCCAGGAACCAATAGACTAACAGTCCCAATGCATTGTTCCTCCTAGTTGCCAATTGGAATCAGTGGAACATTACCAAATGGTATGTCCTTTAGGGCTTCTTCACACGTGTGCTGCTCTGACCAGAACAACTTTCCATCCCAGGGAGCGTCCCCATACATACACTCTCTCTCTCCCTCTCCCTCTCTCTCTCACACACACCTCCCTCCCTCAGCAGACACAGCGCCACAAATACCTCAGCTCTCTTGATCTGTGAAAACAATTTTAAGTGGTCTCTGCTGTTTTGTACATACAGAAAATTGAATGAAATCTATCTAACACACTGTGCAAGCCTGTGTTAAAGCTACATACCTATCTGTCCCTGTTTTCCAATAGGGTTATTATGCCTGGGACATGTGTAGCTAAGGAACCCAGAGGACCCTACTCTCAGAATAATAAACAAATAAATTGGTTGCCCTCTAACATACCTCTCCTTTTCCCTAGCTGACTGAAAAGCTAACCCAGCCTTCCACCGGCTGGAATAAGAGTGTGTCAAGGCTCAGCTGAAATAAGCAGCAAAGCAGGAAAGCGGGAGAAAAAGACTACCTGAAAGAATATCTGATGATTCCTACGTGGGATGTTTAGAAGAAGCCTCGGTGGTATCTATATGACCTAAGAATCTCTGGAGAGTCTTACTCAGTGAAATAACCTCCCAGCGTGGAAGAGGTGGAAACCCCGTCACGTTAGCCACATAAAGCCAGACTAGACAGAACGCAAATGTACTGCAGGGAACAATCCCGCACTGGCTGAGAGGAGAAGAACTACTCTGGGTGCCATCATAAGTCTTCTTGATCTCTGCCCACGTTCCCTAGTTTCCAGTGCTGAGATTCTGGGCTGTGCCTGTAGGGGGCTGAGCCCTGGGGAGAGGGCTGGGGGCAAAGGTGGCTTTGAGCCAATTTTGTGCCCTGGGGTTTCTGGGCTGCTCCTGGGGCCAGTGCAGCAGCGAGAGTAAATTGGAGCAGCCAGACACTTCTGTAATATACACCAGCCTCCCAGGGGCTACTCCAAGCCCAGACTACAGAGAAGTTAGAGTCCCCTTCTGTGCTTTGAAATCACCCACGCTCACCCTGGCTGCTCCCTCAGCATGCAGCCTCTAGCAGGGCTTAAAGGAGGGACAATACAAGCCTGTTTACTGTGGCCCCACGCAGTACCTGCACTGGGAGAAATTCTCCTCGGGCTCCTGGTTGGCTCTTTATGGCTTCTGTAGGCCACCACAGCAGCGGATAGAGACCGGGGGCACAATCCCTCTCTAGATTTCTATCTGCTGATCTTGGTTATTCAGCCTCAGTTAATCTCTTAGAAGTGCAGCAGCTGATGAAGAATTAAAGCCTGGGACACACCTTCAGCCCAAGTCTGGCTCGAAGAACAGGAGCCAACGGGGATGCATCAGATGCTAGATCAACAGAAACTGGCTGCCGCTGCTGCTCCCAATCAGAATGGCTCAAGCAATGGGATTATTATGTAGTGAAGCATGTAGCTGGCATTCTATATTCCCTGGGTCATTGCTTGAGCACTTGGGCTTCCCTCTCGGGCAGCCCTGGTTAAAGATGTACATGCTTTTTATTTCTTTATCTCCAGCCGATAACCAAGTGCCAGCTGAGGCAAGGTGGAAATCTAGCGAGCTAGTCAGATAACATCACTAATCCTGGGAGCAGGGAGAGAGACGCAAAGTCAGGGCCTGTTGAGGATAACAGGCCACAAAGCCTTGTGTATGCCACTGCAGCTCCCTTATTCGTCTGTCTCAATATTCCTGGTGCACTCAGTGGGGCCTGCTCTGGTCCCTTGACTTGCTCCTCTCTATTCACTGATTCCAGAAAGATACTGGGAGGGAGACACTAAGGGATCATCCTTGAAAAAAATGACAAGCACCAACCTCCCCGCTTCAGATGAGAAATGGTTCTCATTTTTGTAAAAGCAACGGGTTCAGTCAAGGTCAACTGGAGCAACACTAAGGAAAAGCCACTGGAATATATATAATTAACTTTCCCAGCAGTCCCTCTCTCCTTCCCAGCCTGGTACTGGGTTCCGGGAGAAAGCTGGGGAGGGACACACCAAGCTGGCTTTTTAAGTCAGCAGAAGAATTGAATGAGAGAGCACGCTTGCGCCATTCTAGTCTCAGGTCGTACTGAAGGTCTCACAGGCTTTTTCTTTTTTTTTAAACAGACACACACACTACATCCCCACCCACTTTGTAAATACAGGAACAGCAACACACATCCATATCAACACGTATCGCAACACATATCCATATGCATGCACCACCTAAACATACACATTCCTATACACACACATCCCCATTTACACACAAACAATATGGAGTCACAACAACACTCATCTATATGCCTATGCAACCACCCACATCCCCATATATACACACCTCCTAAATACAGACAAACAACACAGTTGGAGCAACACATTCAAATAGACTCAAAAATAGCCCTTATGATAAAAACACAAATACACGATACACACTGTCAACACAACACAAAACATACTCACATATTCCAGGATGCAGGCACCACACACACTTACACAACACACACGCGCCTTTCAAAACAGTCTTGGGTTCCCAAGCATTAGGAGAGAAATTAAGTGAGAAATCCAAAGCATGCTCTGAATACAGTCACTGGTGGCTTGTCTGGCTATGCAATCACACAGGGTAACTGCCAGTGATGAATGCAGCCCAGACCTGGTCAGAACAGAAGTCATTTTGCTGCAGATATTTAGTATTTTCAGACAAGCCCACCAAGTGCATATTGTCCTGTCATCTCGGGTTGTACACATAAGAATGGAGGTAGTTTTATTATGACGATGATTCTGGATCAGAGTTAATTGGACTAGCTGGAATTGTTTGCTTCTGCTGCAACTCTGCAGCGCAGTCCCCTGATAGAAACTGTCCTCTAACTGAGTCGAGCCAATGGTTGACCTGTCACTGGGAAAAAGTGGATGCCTTGGTGCTGCTGGACTTTTGCTGCTTCCTCCTGACAGGCTCTCAGCATAAAGGCCAGATCTGTGTGGGGGTGGGAGGAGACAGCAGGTAAATCTACCCTGTTCAAACACTTGGGCTATGTCTACACTGCCAATTATGTTGGTATAACTTATGTCGCTCATGGGGGGGGGGGAATAAGCCATCCCCCCGGGCGACATAAATTACACCGACCTAAGCGCTGGCGTGGACAGCGCTGTGTGGGCAGGAGAGCTTCTCCCACTGACATAGCTATCACCGCTCACTGGATTAATTACGTCAACGGGAGAACTCTCTCCCATCGGCTTAGGGCAGCGATACTAGAGAGCTCGCAGCTGCATCGGTGCACGTACATTGGGACTGTAAACGTCGTTTTTGTGTGGCAGTCTTTCCTGGGGGAGGGGGAGAGAGAAAACGAGGACTGCTCTCAAAATGATCCATCACCACAAGGTGCACGGTCCAATCCACCCCTAGGGCTCCAGTCCACGTGAGGGACTTAGCTAATCTCAATCGCTCACAGGGAGCACACACGGGGATTTTCCCAACCTTTCATTTGGAAGTTGGATTGATATCTATTACGCATCCCCCCGCCAGTCCCTACCCCAAGGGAGTCAGGGGGGTAAAAAACAGAGCCCCACCCCCTTCCAGGTTACACTCTCCATCCCTCTTCAACCTCCACTGGTCCAGTTTCTCCTCCACACACTTTGACACACACCTGCTCCCCCACCCCCAACCATCTCACCCTCTGATCTTCACGCTGTAAGCACCACTCTGCCAGCCAAGAACCAGGAGGTGTCACCTTCCCCATCACTGCTGCTCCTTGACCTCCCTGGAAAATCTGCCACTGAATAACACAATGCATCACTTCCTCTCTCCCTGGGACTAAGTGCCCTGCTTCCCCAGCATTCTCCCAGCCCCTGCTGACCCACTGAGTGAGTGATCCAGGTTCCTAATTTGCTTTGGCTACTTTTACCATTCCATTGTCATCATAAGTGCAAGGCAGTCAACGCCCACTGGAGACTAAAACCCACCAGAAACAGCAAGTGTAGTACAGTGGCTAATTGTTATAGGGACTGATCCAATGGAAAGATTCCCCTTGACTCCAATAGGCTTTGGATCAGGCCCTTAGATCGTATCTCCTCGTGGTTGGCCCTGAATCAAGCATAACAGCTTGCTACTTACTCCTTTAGCTCAGGCAGTAGGAACATGTGCCTTCTGTTGGGACGGTGCCAAATCGTTATGAATTGTTGTGATTGATATGAATGAATGTGGTGAACATGAGTTTGGTATGGCTTGGTACATCTGAATTTACTAGAGGATTATGGGAGCAGGATTCTCTTAGTATCAGGTAGTTGATATGGAATTTACTGAGTGCTGAAATTGCACTTGAATAGCTAATTGAGCCTCTATCCGTGTGTGTGTTTCAACTTGAAACTTTGGAAACATATCAGCCGATGACCAGCTCACCCAGTAAAACACGCGATCAGTGGGCTTGGTACAGGCTGACCCGGGTCAAAATGACTCTTTTTGGATGGCACCACACTAAGAGCTCAAGTGAATAATTGATAAGAGGGTAAACGTCACCTAATCTTTGGTCTCTGTCTGCTTTGCAGTCTCTTCTAAAATATTAATTAGGAAAAACCAGTAACGGAATGCCCACAGGGCATATTTTTGGGACATGTCACTCCTTTGAGAACAAAAGGTATAAATGCAAAGCAGAGATAGTTAGTTAACATCTGAAGAGGTTTGAGATGCTGTAAGACAGAGGGTCTCAGAGTAGCCAAGGCCCTGCTTCGGGGGACATTTGACAGACCAAGTACCTGAGAGGGGAAGAGAAGAGAAGAAGTCTCCATCTAGGACTGGTAGCTATATCTGCTTTGTTTGCCACTCAGGATACTGTGTAAGGCCAACATAGTTACTGAGGGTTTATGCTTGGGGGGAATTGAGGCTTATTAGGAAGACGTATTATATAACCTTTTACTGCTTGTGTGATTCTTTCTCCAATAAACTGCTGTGCATTGAGCAAATTGAATCCGAATTTTCACTGGTACTGGTAACAATCTGCCCGGCTGTGGGCCATTAAAAATCCATTTCAACACCTTAAGTGCTACAGATCCCAGGTGTGATCTTCTGCAGCCAGATTACTGCAGCCAGTAGCACACAGACAGTTCAAGCCACATATAGGCTAGTACTTCACCCACAGGAGCAATATCTATTAGATTTTCTATGGGCTAATTTAAAAACAGGCCCAGCAGTCTCCTCAACTGCCACATGAGCTCCTATCCCATATTCACATGGCACTATAAGACCTCTGAATTAAATGTGATGGGTTTCAATACGAAACCTCAGTGCTATGAAGAGACAAACTGCCAAGCCATCCCCTACTCATCTCCCTGCCAACCTACATTGAGATGATGTCCGTGACTTCCCCAGAGATCCTTCCCCTTTAGGCCTTTCCTTCTCTGATGCTAACCCTAGAGCAATCCCTGACCTGACCAAGTAAGTTGTTTCACTCAGAAGTCCTCAGCTCCCGCTTTTGTCAGCCACCTTATGATGATATAATCTGGGAGGATCGGAGCTGGTTTCCAGCCAGGCTCAGTTGGCATCTGCTGCCTTTGCTGGCTGGGACTGAGGCTGTGATGGCTGCTGCTGCTGCTTTCCCAAACAGCAGATTCACAGCAAACCTAACAGGAATACAATCTAGGGTCTGCCAGATGAAACACCCTTCACAGCTGCAACTGTATGGAGTAGTTGGCACTTTTCACCTTGATGTATTGTGTAGTGTTGCTGTGGGCTGTTTAACATCTGCCATCTTCCACACCAGAAGGAGCTGCAGTTTAGCACTAGTACCTTTTTATCAATGGCACCCCATTTTGCCTAGTTATAGCCCAAGTGTGAAATCCTGGTCCCACTGAAATCAGCTGCAAAACTCCCAGTGGCTTCAATGGAGCCAGGATTTCACCTCAAGACATTAAGGCGCAAGGTGCATGAGGCATGAATAGAGTTCCACCACACTGCCCCCATGACTATCTTATCTATCCAGGGGCTACTATGGCCCGCTGTCCCCACAATGTCTGACTGCCTACCGTAAAACCCCATGTATAGTGAAGCTGAATGAAAATCCCGAATGGCCCCAAAGCACTGCAATGTGCCAAGTGTATCTCCAATTACAGACAATGCCCTCTCAAGAGTGTTTGAACAAAAATGACTCTACTACAAATGGGGTTCTACTGTATCTTTTAATAATGACAATCAAAGGGCAGGCGGCATGTTGCAGACCCTTCTCCACTGAGTCTCTCTGGGCATGGATCTGTGATCCCCAAATGAATAGTGGTTCGGTTTATTGGAAGTTCTCTTTTCATTTTACTTCAAATAAGTGACCAGGGAGATGAATCACGCACCTTCCGCGAACACTAAATCTTCCAGAGAGAAAATATTTATCGAGTCTCAAGCTGCCAGCCTTGGCCCCATCAGTGCCTCTGGCTTTCAGGAAATGTTTCTGGCTGATGAGAAAAAAAAATAAATGAAATGCCAGACAGACATCAGGGGATAAAGAAGGGATTTTGAATCCATGAACAGAACATCCCTTATGAAAAATCCCATGGAATTGAATTGGGGTGAGACCAACAAGCAACAGACATTTATTAGGGGAGTATAGAAATGACTAATTACTAGGCAGAGAATGAGCTCCTGTGCATAATTTTTTTTGAACATTCCTATAGCATTCTATAGCAGGGGACAGACTTCTCTTATTCAAATCTACAAGATGGTTAAAGTAAAGCCTATAGAGACATTGTTTGCTTTTAATTCTACAAGACTTTCCCATAAGGGATCGGCAGGAATTGGTCACCTTAAGGCTAACATGGAGATGGAAAAGCTTTGGCAGACTTGGAGCAAACTGGGTTCGCCTCAGGCATCAGGTCATGGCCAAGTCTCATCTCATTATATCTCACTGAGCCTAACACAGAGTGCAGTGTTCAAGGCAGCGACAAGCTATCTTCGGCATTATCCATACCAGTACTACTACTGCTGTATATTTCTATGCTGCCTTTCATCCCGAAGGAGCAGCCTTTTCAAACTACAGGGATCATTTCCCATGCAGCCCTCTCTGGGGTGGAATGCAGTCGTTGTACGGCTACCCACAGGAACACTACACAACAATGGAGAGGGGCCGAGCTAAGGAATATGGAATTGGATCCCGATCCAAATCTGAACTTTCCAAAAGTTGGGAGGGGTTGGGAACTGGGTTTCCAGTTCAGGCCCATGTCTCGTAGGGACCCTTCAAGGCAGGAACCATGTCTTCCTCTTGCTGTACAGTACCGAGCACGCTGTCTGCACTCAGCAGATATGCTGGGACTGTCGGAGAAGCCTACGGGAGCTAGGCACCAAACTTCCAATGAATGTGAAAGGTGGGAATGGTGTGCCAAATGCACCCAAAACTGGAGACCATCTCCAGCCCCTTGCCTACTGCCACATCAATGGCATTACCCCACATGAAAGCACACTAACTGTCCTGCAATGTAGATGCAGGACAGTTCTGTGCCGTGGGATCAGAACAGGGCCCTTTGAACTGTTAGTCAAAGCAATGGGTGAGTTTTAGACCATCATTGCTGTAATCCCAGGAAGCATCTGATTTATACTAATCTTCAAGCAAGTGTCATTGTGGGCTCTTTAAGGATACGTCTACACAGCATTGTGGAGTGAGCGGGAGCGAGCCTCCCAGATAGAGTTGCCAATTTTGGTTGGACGTGTTCCTGGAGGTTACATCACATGACATAATCTTTAATTCCTGGAGACTCCAAGACAATCCTGGAGGGTTGGCAACCCTACTCCCAGACCAGATTGACAGACTTAGGATAGTGGGGCTTGTGCGAGTGCTCTAAAAACAGCTGTCTAGACAGCACACTGAAGTTGCAGCTCAGGTTGGAGCTCAGGCTCTGAAGCCCACCCGGTTCCCTAAGCTTCAGAGCCGAAGCTGCAACTTCAAAGCACTGTCTAGACAGCTATTTTTAGAGCAGTAGCATGAGCCCCGCTAGCCAGAGTCTGTTGACCTGGGTTGAGCGGCTTGCTACAAAATGCTGTGTAGACATTCCCAAAGAGAGAGCTACCGTACTCTCGAGCTAAGGTAGCTGGCTCCCTTAAGGAATGCATAGGGGAAAAGCAGAGCACAGCAGCAATCTGACTGCTTGGCACCACTCCAGTCAGAGGACTGACACCTGAGGCTCACTCTGGGCTCTGTTGAAGTCTGTGGGAGTTTCATCATTGACTTCAATGGGGCCAGGATTTCATCCTGACCTCCAATGCCTGGGAACTCAGAGGTGAAGATGGCTGGTGACTGCCAGTGGAGAGGACCACATGAATGATGAGACTGAGCAATAGAAGTCCTTTCTTGTGACCCATGCTCAAGTGAGTCTGTTTGGGGAGGAAGGCAATTTGCTCAGGACAGTCCTTCCTAACTGATCTATTTGGCAGCCTTAAATTAAACTCAGCTAACGGAAAGGGTAGTATTTGAAAGGAAGACTACTTTGGAGAAAATATGAATGCCAATAAATATCTTTCTAAAGCAACACTCCACCACCCCCACACCCCCCCCACACACACATACACGTCTCAGGGTTCCTGTTGCATAGATGCTGCAGACATTTGCATGGAAGAACGGCTTCCACCCAACATACAGGGCAATAGTCTCTCCTCCGAGAGCTCAGTTAATAGGGACCTGATCCAAAGCCCATCAAAGTCAGTGTTTTCAATTGATTTCAGCGGGCTTTGGACCAGTCCCTAATACAATAATGCTCCCATTCGTGTTCGTGTGTGCATGGAAGGGAGCGGTGGGGATACAAATGTCTTGAGATGCTGACTCAACTGTTAGTTTCTCTGATCACTTCCAAAGGCACTTAACCCTCCTGGGATGGGGGTGTATGGGAAAGGAGAGGAGAGGCCAGAAGGGAGGAGTAGAGCCATGAGGAAGGAGCAAAGACATGATCCAGCAGTCACCACCCGACAGCATGCCAGCAGCAAAGCTGTTTGGACATGATGGGACAGAGGCTGAATAAATCAATCCAAAAATGAAAGGGAGGATTACGGGAAGGGACATGAGTTTAAAAGGCTGCTCAGCAAATGAAAGGAGATTTCAGACAGGCAAAAATCAGTGGGTTGGCATATGATGCCTTGGTGCATGAAGAGGCAGGCAGGCACCAGGACCCGAGCCTCCGCCCAGCCCCCAATCCAAACCACACAGCCTTCCCAAAGGGTTCTGGGACACAAAGGCCTCATCCTCATCTCACTGCATCTGCCTGACCCGCACATAGGCCCCTCCTTCCCAACCCTATTCTCATTTTCACCAAACGGGCCCCTTTTACACTCTTTGCTTCAAACTGGCCCCCATCTTTTATCTCCCAGACTCCAAAACAGCACCCCTTATTTTGTGACTCCTCCCTCCCAATTCCATCTCCTAGCAACCAACTTCCCCACACACACACATACTTCCTTTTCCAGCAGCCCTCCTCTCCATTCCCCTGCCCCCAAAAGAGATGCCTTTTCTCTGTGACACCTCCCCCTTCCAACATCCATCCTCTGATCTTCAGCAGCCCCCCCCCTCCACTTCTTCTCCACCACGGCTCCCTTCCCCCACCACCTGGTAAGCAGAGATGCCACTGCACCACCGTTTAAATTATTAACACACAAACTTGGCCATTGGCATTAATATTTCATTCACAATTTAGATGCCTGATCACAGCCGCTGGAGTGAAAGACTTTCAGGAAATGAAAACTCACAAGCCGTCCGAACGATCCCGTCCTAGAGGAGCCCTGCAGTCACCTGGCAGCTCTCCTTGCAGGGATATTAAAGGGTCTCAGGGCCCCCGGGATGTGGGGGTTTCATAGAGAATCTGATGTAACTGCTAGAATTCCCCTATTGCTGCAGTACTGCAGCGCGTTAGGGGAAATTCCACCCTCTGGTACCAGGGGGAGGGCTCAGCTGGTAGAGATGCTAGTAATTGTTCTAATTGCCTCCACACTGATGAACAAGCCAGCACACCAAGGAAAGGGGATAGTGCACGTGGCAGGGGCCTCTTGACTCACGGTAATATATCATCATTTGAAAGTGAGGTGCTTCCATCGGCTCCATGGGGTGGATCCAAGAAAAACTGTAACACGGAACTACAGATTCTCCAGGGCTGATGTGGTTCTGAAAGCAACTCGGAAGATGCTCACAATAACATCCTTGCCAATTTCTCTAGCGCCTTGAACCCTGAAGAATCCCAAAGCACCTTACGGGAGCTGCATAGCTCATCACTGACATGCAGACACAACTGGGCTAAGGGCTGGCAGCTGTTTATGCTGCTCACGGCAACCATGAAATGGTTAGTAACCTCCCAGAATGGTCAGGAGAGGGGAATCAGCACTCTTAGAAAATGCATGAGCACTCAGCTGAGTTCAAGTCTGCTCAGGCTTCTGAAACCATCTAAGCTGAGATGTTTCAGAGCAGTCTATGGGATTCCACTGATGGAGGTGGAGTTTGAAGGGAGGAGTCACAGAGAAAAGGGGCCATTTGTGGAAGACGCACGTCTAAAACTCCTTTGAAAAATCTCAACCCTAGCCCACATGATGGCATGCTCAGTTGTCTTCCATAGGTATGACAATAGTCTGCATCACACCCGCATCACTTCGTCTCGTTTGCACGCACTTCACTCAATACCTCTTTCCTTGCACAACTGTTTAAGGCAGGAAGTAGAGCGAAATATTGTGTCAGCTGCTACCCAAGACATTTAAGGAGCCTGAATGTGTTGGAATTTGGACAGGACTCTGAGATGAATACCCCAATATGCCAGGAAAACAAATGTTGATGATCATAAGGGGTCAGGGTCTACATTTTAAACAGCACTCATTCTGGGGCATGAATGCAATACAGAACTGACTCCAAGGGAAGAGTGCCTCCTACCAGACAACCACAGCTTCTTGCAGCACCTGGCATTTCCTTTGAGGTCTCCCATCCCAAGTCTGATCTAGTCTAGTCCTGCTTAGCTTGGGATCATGGCAAAATGACTACTTAAGCTCCCCTCAATGCAACTAAGTACTGTGCTTCAAGCACAACTGTTCAGCTGAGGACCAAACAAATCCCTTGCCCAACTTCACCAAAGCATTTCCAATGGGCAGGGAGACCTCAGAGATGTCTCTGAAGAAGGGAGGCTTTTCATGCAAAGCTCAGCAATTTTCTTCTGAATCTCATTTAAGGCGCAAGAGATGAACAATTCATTCTGATTCTTTATGGATCCTCAGCCGTCGCTTACTGCAGACCGGGATTCTGCCAGCCATGTCCAGTTATGTGTTTTTATCAATTGTTATTGACGTTTTTCAATTATCTTCGTGACACTTTTTAAAATACATTTGGATATGAAAGGCACTCCGTAAAGTTCTGTTCCACTTCATCTCATGCTGTAGTTCTCTCATAACTGATGAGCCAGTCCTTTCGAGCATAGCCTCAGAGAGGGGCAGAAGAGACAAGAGCCCCCCTTTCATCCCTGCATTCTACAGGGCTACTCCCTATTGTCCTGACTCAGCAAAGCAATTCATTTTATTCTATATGGATTCTTATGCCATGCTAACCACTGTAGCATTTGAGTGTCTTCTAATAGTGCATGAACCAATGTGACTAACATCTGTTAAGATTGGAGAACTCAAGTTCATCCCTATTTAGCAAAACACTAGTGTTTTACTTACCTCTGCTTGAATCTCTACACCCACGGCCCTTTTACCAGCACCTTTGGGACACTATTCCAACACCCATTTACTCTTACTCTTTTCCCCTAACATCCAGCCAAACTTTTCTTTCCATAGCTCCCGTCCGTTGCTTCTTGTCCTACCTGCCTCTGGTGACTGTGACTAAACCCCCTTTACTCATTTACAGTTTTACACATGTATTTCAGAATGCCTATTACCCTTATATCTGGAATCTCTCCTGTACGTTTATCCTTCTACAAGGAAAAACCCCCAGAGGGAAATGAACTCTCTTTCCCTCCAAGTATTAGCATTACATTGTCGGTAATAATTAAACACATAATAAGTGTTTGTAGCACTGCATTTAGGATCTTATAGTACCTTCCATCCAAGGATCCCAAAGGGGCTTTTATTTATAGACCTCAGTGAATTAAGGATCCCTAGCAGGTATGGAAGAATTATGCCTGTTTTACTGATGGAGAAACTGAGGCAGAGAAGTCATTATCATCTGCCTGTCTGTCTTTAAGGTTTTGCACTGATACCTATCATTGTAGTCTCTGAGCATGCTCTATGTAACAGAGTCTGGCAATAGTAAATCCCCTAGTGGACTCCATGGAGTCTATGGCTTTTCTCCTGTTGAGTTGTGGAAAGGGAAAGGGTCTCGGTTTTTGAGAAGGGTGAGGGAGGAAGGGAAGGAAGGAAGGAATGATCATTGCTTATTTGTATTGCAGTAGTGCCCAGAGACCCCATTCCTGGATCAGATTCAAGACCCCAGTATGTACAGCACCGCAAAAAGAATTGACAGTCCGAGTATGAGGCAGCAGGTGGAGTACAAAGTAACAGCGAGATCATTGCGATTGGTGGAATAAGCAGAGGTCACAGCACAGCAGCTGTCAATCTTTTGCCAAGTGCAAGGAGGGGATAGAAGCCAGATCTCCTTACCTTTCAGGATTGGGCTCTAACCACTAGACCATGTTTTCTCCGCACGGATTTTAGAGATGATCACATTCCCCTCAACACCTCGTATTCCCAGCCTCCAGCGTAAATGTTGCTCCCTCACTCTGAGTGTTTTATCCGTCAGGCCTTGTATTATGTTGGATGCCATTTCTATGTATTCCCTCTAGCTTGCCTGTCTCGGTCGGAACCCAGTGCAGAACTGGGGCAAAAAGCAGGCCTATAAAATCCAACAAGCTGAAGAGCTGCATAAGAAGAAAAATTACACTTCTGCCCTGGAGCCTAAGCCAGCCATACATCAGAGTGGAGCCATCCAATTAGACTCCCATTCAACGGCTGGACTCAATGTGTGCACGTGTCAGATGTTAGCGCTGCTAAGATATGAACAAGGCTCTGGCAGTCTCCCATCCCTGGCTAATCCTGCTAGGAGCCATGCTTAGCCAGAAACCACTCCTTTTGCCTCTCTTACAGAAACAGCCACGGCCATCACTAAGCTGCCTTATGTTTTAATTGTTCATCAGGAAACCAGCGAGGAAGGAAAGAGCAGGTTAAAAGACGACGTTGATGTCAGTGATACTGATACTACCCCTCTCCCACCCTCTCTGTCTCTCTCTTCCCTTTCCTCTTCCCTTTGTAATTAGGGATTTACAGATCTTGGCATATCACTTATTGGTATCAGACTCCAGTTCAGAGGCTCCAGAGGTGTGGTATGTACCCTTACAGTGGGAAATAAGCCAGTCTTCGGGATCCACCCTCTGGTACATGTGTAGGGATCAGTAGTGACCCTCTGAATAACCCACCATGTCAGAATTTCTCCTGACAAACAGCCGCAGGGGGCTTTTCATCCAGCAGCCCTGTTGGCTTTTTATAGAAGTCAGTGGCACTGTACAGTTGCAATTGGTCTATAACACCCTGCATGTATCCTTCACTCCTGTAGCTCTGAAAGGCTGGATACAGTGCAGAATTCACACTCCGTCTGTCAGATAGCTTTGACTGCGGGAGAATGGGGGAATTTACGCACACAACCCCCATTAGCATTCATGGGAATTACCGGTGTTAAAAAAAAATCCTCTGGAGAAGTAAAATCAGATTAAATGCTTATTGTAGGCCCTGCCTTAAGATAATAAACAAACAGATAGAATAATAATAGCATTGTCTCATATTTATCGTTTTTGGGTTTTTTTTACAAACTAGTCACTTAACTCACTGCTGAAATGCAGTCACTTCTGGGGTAGAACACAGCAGCTGCATGACAAACATTTAGCACAGGGATTTGAGGAAAAGGACTGCATCCAATTGAAAGTGCCAGTGGGGGAGGGGAACTAAAGTAGGCAGAAAGTAACTGAAATTTGGCCAGAACGCCAAGGCTCATGCCCCGACATGCTCAGAGCTAATACGCCTCCTCTCAGTGCTCAGAGACCAAATCAGCAGGTACCTTAGAAATAACAGAGATCCGTAGATTAGACAGATGCCTTTGGAATGTTAATGATCATAAGCAGGCAAGACCTTGAATTTCCTCCTCACCCAAAATACAGCAGCAGAGTACACCCCAGTACCATGCTGGGACACTGAGTCAGTCCCAACTCAGGAGGCAGAACAATGCCTATTGAATCACCTGCTGCCTCTGGGTTTAACTCAGAAGACTCTCATGCAGATACCAGTCCTGCCTGAGCCCAGTTAGCTAAGATACCAGATGAGAGCAGAAAAACAAGGCGCCTGGTTGTCATTTACACAAAGACCACCTTTCACCACCCTACCAAAATGGCCCTTAACATGGTGTCAATATAACTCACTTCCACTGGGAAGCCCCTTTACACTGTGAGAGTGGAGTAAGGTGGCCTCAGTGCCAATGAGAGTCAGGCCCAAGAAGACGTGGTGCATAGAGACGGAAAGGAATTACCTACCCAAACTCAATGTCTCTCTCCCCACCTATCTATCCTGGGAACTCCACATTTAAACAACCCCAAATTTGGACCAACCCCCAGACATTGACGAGACACGGCAATTTCCCAAGCAATCTGAGTCACCATGTGAAATTTCCATCACTTAGGAAAACCCCACCTAATTTGGACTGGTCTCTTCTGGAGAATGCCACTATAGTCTCTGTCCGTTCTGCTCAGCTGGCCATGACAAGGTAATTTGTTTCCTTTTGAGAAACTGGCTCTTGGTAGAATTCAGATGAGCCTTTCAGGGCTCTTTATCCTCCCAGGTACTCCCCCCACCCCAAGCATATCTCAGTGGGGCGGAGAAGGACAGGAGAAGGCACACTTTTGGTTCAAGTGGTGCATGGTCATTGTGAACGGTAGCATAGGAAGCTGCTACCAGCCCAAGCCTTAATTGTTATCCTCCAAGTCCCTGTTTGATGAAAAATAATTCAAATAAATAAATTACTTTTGTTTCCAGAAAATCTATAAAACCTCCCCATCGTGTGCTGCCAGAACTAGTCATGCTCTATGGTCACATATTACTTCCTCGCCACCTTGCTAGGAGACGTATCCTCATCCTCGTTTTACAGAAGGGAAAATGGAAACACAGATGTGGATGTGACTTACTTGTCCAGGGTCACACAGAAAGTCTCTGGCAGAGCCTTGAGTACATCCTATGTCTCCTGGTTTGTAGACAAGTCCCCTTCCCCGCACTGTCTCACACACATCTTTCCACTATCTTTATTTATAGACGCTCTACCCCCTTGGATACCTGATCCAAAGCTGATTAAAGTCAATGGAAGAACTCCTACCAACTTTGGATCAGGCCCTAAAGCAGAGAGGTAAGCAAGAGACCTACTTTAAAGTAAGGAGAAAAGCTTACATCTAACACAGTGATGGGATAACTGTACTTGCCTCCCCCTTGCAGGGATGTCCTGTAGACTAGTGGAGGTGCGTGCAGTGCTTTGACGATGGAAAGCACTCTACGAGTGCTGAGATGGACATGTCTGTCTGCAGCGGGCTCTTGGGTGTCAGCCAACTGGAGAAGCAGGACTAAGTGGGAACAAAGGATGGAGGAAGCGATGTGGAAGGGAAGTTGGCAGCAGCTAACTGTGGCACCCTGAGAAAGCAAGAAGCGCTAATGAACAATGTCAAGAGCCAAAGCAAAGAGCAGCAAGACTCGGAGCGACGCGTTTGGGGGCTATATGTTTTTTTAAGAAGCTGTCCACCTCCGCTGGCTTGATCGCAGAGTTTTAATTAGCAGGACTTACAGTGCCACTAAATACAAGACATTCACTGTCCAGGCAAGAGTATCGGCCAGCAGAACATGCTGAGGAAAAGGAGCACGGAGAGAAAAAAAACACTTGGGCTCATTTGGTGGTCTCACTCTCGCTCTATCCTTTTCTTCCCAGAACAACCAAATAATAAGGCAAGTCTCTAACACACTGCAGAATATATTTTCTGTTTATTCACCTGCTATGTGACTGCAATTGTATTATTACAATTCAAATAACAGGCCAATATCAGAGAGCAGCCTCTCTCCAGCACCAGATGAGGTGGAGGAAAAAGATACGTTTTTAACCTCTTTGGTGCCCTTGTCAGGATGTCTGGTGCACGGGAAGGGAAACAGTGCTCGTACTGTCCCACATTCAGCACATGCTTAAATTTCATTGAGGTCAGTAACAAAGAACGGGACAAACTATATAAAGGTGTAGAAATGAGTCACCGCCTATACAGCAAGCTTTAAAGAACCCCCTCCTAACATAGTATCGGGGGAGACACTAGAGGGGATGAATGCAGCTGGGCAAAGCATGCAGCTACTTTGCTGGAATGCCCTGCAAGCAGTGCCCTGTCTATCTCGGCCATTTCTGGAGTGTCCATCCCTGTAGCATTTGGGCACAGAAGCTCTTGATGGGATGATAAAGTGATGGGAGGGAATCATACGTTGCAAAACGAGAGTTGATCTTACCCTCTCCCACTTTAGTTCTCTCCTTCCTATCTGGGGATCTCAAGCTGTGTTACACGGACCGATGAATTAAACCTCAATGTCCCTGTGAGCTAGGGAGGTATCACTGTCCCCATTTGACACATGGGGAGACGGAGGCACCTCTACATTATGTGACTTGTCCACAGTCACAAAGGGAAGAGCCAGGAAGAGTATCTAGATTATCTGGCTTTCAGCCCCCTGATCAGGCCTCCCCGACTGTTTGTACTGAATGCCTACAAAACAACAGAGAGTCATGTGGCACTTTTAAGACTAACAGACAGGGGGGGAGGGATAGCTCAGTGGTTTGCGCATTGGCCTGCTAAACCCAGGGTTGTGAGTTCAATCCTTGAGGGGGCCACTTAGGGATCTGGGGCAAAATTGGTCCTGCTAGTGAAAGCAGGGGGCTGGACTCAATGACCCTTCAGGGTCCCTTCCAGCTCTATGAGATAGGTATATCTCCATATATTATTATGTATTGGAGCATAAGCTTTCGTGGGTGAATACCCACTTCATCAGACGTGCACCGCACTGCACTTAGATACCCCGATGACAGGCCTCAGAGGTGAGGTCGCCATGGGGAATCCTAGAGCCAAGGTGCTGTAAAACCCTGTCCCGACTATCTCCTGAAAAATTCTACCTGCAGCCACAGTAACTCCTGGCTATAAGGTGTTAACTGCATTGTGTTACAAGCACCAGATCAAAGGGTGCTGGATTTATAGGTAGTCATAGGACTCCCAACTCGGGTCTGCACGCCTGTTCTTCTAGACGAGGTAGCTCAAGGCACATTCCACAGAGTCAGGCTCCTAGCCCAAGAGCTGTGGCAGGAGGAGGTGGGGAGGGAAATGGCCCATATGGTGAGCAGTATGGCCAAGGTGCCGGTGGTTAGCACCTCTGCTGTACTGCAGAGGAATATCATTTTCCATGTACTACTTGGCTCTCAAATACAGCGAGTGCCAGACGGTCACAATTAGCTTGAAAAAATGTCTTTGAGACACATCCGGTCAGAAACGTCTGGCTGGATATTTTGTGGGTTTGATTTAGGAGCTGATTTTTTTATAATAGCTAATTAGGTAGATTTCTCGAGCTGTAATTTAAAATCTGCTAATTATCCCATCGTCTGAATAAGAAAAAGAAAATCTCTCCCTCCTTGTTACCGAGGCACTAGTGAAAAATATTAAAGGTTGACAAGCTGCCAGTCGCAAAATGAACCCTAGGAATTAACTCCATGGTGGGATCTTAATTCAATTGTCTCCACTCTCCAGATGCTTCATGAGCGACCCGCAGGCGAGTGGTCTTTCCATCCAGCTATGCTTGAAACTGATGCTCCAAAATGACACATTTACATTAATAATAATAATGACTATAACAGTCGTTATTTGTCTCCCTGCTTTGGGGCTAAATATGATCAAGAGCTGGGGTCCCAATGAGGGGCATTATGGGAGGTTTATGCCTTCCCTTGCTGCATTGGCCATGGCTGGAGATAGAATACCAGACCATTGGCATATTTAATCTGAGTTGGTGTATGGGATTAGGATACCCAACCAGATGTCTCATTGGACAATTCCAGAAGAGCAGAATCCTGAAATGAGACTAGATGCATCACTGCTCTGACTTGGCAATTCATATATTCTTATATATACAAGGCGTCAACCTAGTCCTAAGAGATCTGTCATGTGTGCCAGTGCTTGGCCTCTTGGGAACCCAGAGGCTGCTCTCCAACACTCTTCTGTGCAGCAGGTGACTTGCTCTGCTGGCCAGCCATCCTGAATTGCATAGGATAGACTGGTTAAAGTCAAACACAGCCAACAAAATTTAGGCTGTCTGGTAACCCTGGCTCTGGTCCGTTTGGAAGGAAGTTCTGAGCCTTCTGTTTAAAGTAAATTAGTCACTCATTGTATGACTTACACCAGGGGTGGGCAAACCTTTTGGCCCGAGGGCCACATCTGGGTGGAGAAATTGCATGCAGGGCCATGAATGTAAGGCTGGGAAAGGGGGTTGGGGTGCGGGAGGGAGTGCAGGGTGTGGGAGGGGGTGCGGTGTGCAGGAAGGGGTTCAGGGCAAGGGGTTGGGGCAGAGGAGGGGTGTGGGGTGTATGAGGGTTCTCAGGGCAGGGGGTTGGGGTGCAGGGGGGTGCAGGAGGGGTGCGGCAGGGGGCTCATGGCAGGGGGTTGGGGTGCAGGAGGGGTGCGGCAGGGGGCTCAGGGCAGGGGGTTGGGGGTCAGGGGGTAGGAAGGGTTGGGGGTGCGGGCTCCGGCCCGTCACCGCTTACCTGGAGCGGCGCCGGGGTGGCAGCGGCGGACACCGGGGCCAGGGCAGGATCCCTGCCTGCCTGCCCTGTCCCCGCGCCACTCCGGGAAGCGGCCGGCACCATGTCCCTGCGGCCACTGGGGGAGGGGGGGGAGAGGGCTCTGTGCGCTGCCCTCGCCTGTGGGTACCCCCCCCGAAGCCCCCATTGGCCACAGTTCCCCGTTCCCAGCCAATGGGAGCTGCGGGGGGGGGGGGGGGGGGGGGGGCGGGGGGGGGGGGGGGGGGGGGGGGGGGGGGCGGTGTCTGCAGGCGAGGGCAGCGCGCGGAGCCCTCTGCCCTTCCTACCCCAGGGGCTGCAGGGATGTGGTGCCAGCTGCTTCTGGGAGCGGCGCGGGGCTCGCGGGGACACGGGGGTGGCAATCCCGCGGGCCGGATCCAAAGCTCTGACGTGCCGGATCCGGCCCGCAGGCCATAGTTTGTCCACCCCTTATTTATACAGTGGCCGAATTGAGGATTAACCTTTTGGAGGCTGTGCTTCCATAGCTCTTT
Source organism: Platysternon megacephalum (assembly GCA_003942145.1). Taxonomy (NCBI): domain Eukaryota; kingdom Metazoa; phylum Chordata; order Testudines; family Platysternidae; genus Platysternon; species Platysternon megacephalum. The sequence goes on from QXTE01000053.1 coordinate 9,547,160, forward strand.
ACTTATTAAAAGCACTGCAGAAACATTAACTACATCCTCAGAACACCACCATAAGTGCCACTGTCCCTATTCTACAGACTGAGGTATTTAGGCAGACAAGATAAGAAAACATTTTCAAAAATGGCCACGCATTTTCAGTGCCTTGATTTTTGGCTGCTCAAATCAAGAGGTCTAAAGCTGGATTTCCAGAAGTGCTGAGCACCCATAACTTCATGTGAAGTTAGTGGAAGTTACTGGGTACTCAGTACCTCTGAAAATCAGGCCATTTATTTAGGTGCCTAAATATGAACTTAGGAGCCCAACTTTAGGCCCTCATTTTAGGAAATGTTTTGGCCTTTATCCACACAGTACAGCAGTACTGGAATGCAAACACTTCTGGTGTAGAGGAAGGCAGACAGCTTGCCCTCAGCATGCTGTACAACAAGGGTGAGAGGGGAAATATTTGGTAAAGAAGACCAGGTTAAACCTCATCTCTTAAATTCATAGATTTTAAGGCCAGAAGGGACGAGTAGATCATCTAATTTGGCCTCCATTGTATTCTCCCAGAGCAGACAGGACTCCAGTTTTTAAAGTCTCATCTGCAAGACTTACACACAGGAATGGTCATGGAAGGATAAGTTGAGCCATCTCCCTCTGGCTAAGGGCTATCATGTCTTACCATATGATTTGAGCATTCTGAAGGCCTGAACACCTCCTACACAGTTAGGAGGTGAAGGTCAAGTCATGTATCACTGGAAAAGGAATTCCCTTTAGATCTGCAGTTAGTTCCTTGATGTGACCTATGACCTCACATCACGGGATATTAATAATCACACAGATACAAGAGAGGCAAAGCATCCCATTTTTGGCAGATTTCTCAGAATCTTTCCCGAGGACAAACCCATTCACTGCTAAAAATCAGCATACTTGCCCAATTCCCCAAATATAATGCATTCAAACAAATAAAAAATACTTCTAAAAAAGAAAANAGATATTAATAATCACACAGATACAAGAGAGGCAAAGCATCCCATTTTGGGCAGATTTCTCAGAATCTTTCCCGAGGACAAACCCATTCACTGCTAAAAATCAGCATATTTGCCCAATTCCCCAAATATAATGCATTCAAACAAATAAAAAATACTTCTAAAAAAGAAAAATCTCAACCCAGTATTTGTGTTGTTTAAAAAGCAAAGTGTAGATCCCCAGTTACAAATACCAGTGTGATTCAGGTAAGATAATGTGAAGCAATGTCCCATGTTGGAATCTGACCAGAATAGTGGGGCTAATATCTGTACTCTGGAGTAAACTATCCCGGAATCTTTAATTACCAGAAGTAGAGTCATGGTCTCGGTTTTATATCTCATTGGAAAGATGGCACCTCAGACCTCTTAACACCACCCTGCTGCTGTACTGACTCAGAGGAAAAATCTACTGACTCATCAACACCTCTGTTCCTACAACACCTGTGTGTTCCTTGGGATTTCCCTTTCACGCAGCTCATCTCTGCATAGCTTATGAAATAGGAGAAGATCACAATGCAAGGTGATATGGCTGCAGGCCAGCAATGGCTTTATCACCTAAGAAACTGAACAGGAATAGTTTTGTCTGTACCTGTGAAGAATCTAAAACCAAAAATAAGTCAGGTGTCACAGTCCAAAAGTAAAAACAGAAAAGAAAAGGGTTCTATTTACTTCCTTCCATGCTAAAAAGCCCCCCTCCCCAAACACTCCCTGTGGAGACTTGAGAGGCAGCGACCCAGAAGGCTACTCCCAGACAGCCTGGGACATGAAAACCTGCTTCACTAGCAGAGGGAATTCTACACAGGGCATTAGGGCTAGCCTGGAAAGCAACCTTTCCCCTCAACCAGCAGATATGGACAGAGGTGGATCTATCTCACATTTCCCCCAAGGGATGAATCTCTCAAGCTGTCCAGGTTAACTCAGAGTTGAGAGGACATCTTCTAGCTGCTCCCAAGTTCAATGACAAATGAGCCAACCTTCAACTCCTAACAGTAGAAGCCAATAGATTCGGAGCGTGGCCTCTGGTGGCCCATCTAATTGTTTAAAATCAACATAGGATACTCATTGGAGCAGATCAGAAGACAAAACCAGCTTTGGTTGCTATGCCATCAGCAGACCTAAATGAGGCCGCGTCTGAATATCTACAGAATGTAAAGCGTTAAGATTCCAAAGGCCCCACTGTGTCTTTCCACTGTTAACAGTAAAAGAAATTAAGAAATTGAACAAAAAAAGGGGGGGAGGGACAACAGGGCTGATTCAAGGAAGCCTGTTTCTGTTTTAACCTGTCCATTAAAAAGCTGGGCCTGGAGTGTAATTCAGCCTCCTTCATTAGAGTCTATAACCCATTCAGCACATTTTCAAACTGAGTAGACAGCACTAATAAAATGTGCATGGCCCAGAAGACTTCCTGCAAAGCCTGTGGTCAGTTGGAGCTGGGACTTTATGAAGCAGCCTGGCAAGGTGAGAGTGGGAGGAGGCTGGTTGGGGATGTAGAGTCTTAGGGTTTGTTTGTTTTTTTAAATACTCTATTAACCAGCAGGCTGGAAAAAAACAATAAAAAATAAATATAGACCCATTAAGCTACTTAGAAGAAAACTGACTGCACCTCTGGATCACTGACAGCTGCCAATTTTCTGCCAGTTGCACTACCCTGGGAAAGAAAGGGAGGAGAGGGGAAAAAAAACCTAGTAACAGAAGAAAAACAACTGTGTGAAACACTCTGAAATAACAAGAGCTGCTCTGATTGTATTTCCCGGCAGCTAGTCCTTGACGTGTGTTTCGAGGGAGGGGGTGAGTGTAACGCAAACTTGTAATAAAAGGCAAATATATAGCCAAAAAAAGGGAGGGGTAATCGCAGGAAAATGGGAATGGAAGGATTTTTCTTCAGCGTGAGAGAGATGTGCTGGAAGCCAATGTTTGTACACGCTAAGTAAATAAGAATTCATTTTAGGCCAACTCCACCCACTCGCCCCCTCCTTGCAGGTAGGCTTTTCCAAAGCTTGCCAATGTTTTGATGTTGAAATTGATAGCTACTTCCTGATATCAGGTGGTGATGAAAGGCCCTTGATGTTGCCCTGCAGAATGGTGTGTTCCCATCCAGCGTCCATGACACAGCATTAGATTTTTCACAAATTATCCCTCCGAGATGGGGCCTTCTGAGAGAACACCGTTGACACAACAGAACATGGACCAATGGAACATCCAGGATGTATTCTTATGGGATGGGGTCTTCTGACAGAACATCCCAGGCAAATGTACAATGTAGTTTTGTGTGCAGAATTAGAGGGAGTTCAGAGACTACGAGAGATTGAAAAGATGGGGATTGTTTACTGTAGAAAGTAAATGAACCAGAGGCAACATCATAAAAGAATATAATGAATGAATGGTATCAAGAAAGTAGGTCGGGAGCTTCTGTTCTCCCTGTCTGATAACAACACAAGAACAAGGGGACAGAAAACGAAATTAAAAGTTGGGAAATAGCAAACTGATAAAAGGAAATATTTTTTCACACAGTGTTTAATTAGGCTGTGGAACTCGCTGCCACAGGAAATCATTGAGGAAAGAACTTGGTAAGATTCAAAAAGGGATTGGACATTTCTATGGATAAGAATATTCAGAGTTAGAATAGTTAATACTAACAAATTTTAGAAGAGAAATTAAACCTCACGCTTCAGGGTTTAAACTAATCTCTGTTATGGATTGGGGGAGACCTAATGTGAGGGAGGGGCAGATTATCTCACATCGGCCTAATGCAGGGTTTCTTGCACCTTCCTTTAAAACACCTAGTGCCTGGCACAGTCAGAAACAGGTACTGGGCTAAATGGACCATGGACCTGATCCACGATGCCGGTTCCTGTGTTATGTGTGCCTATGGAACATCCATAATGTAGCTCTAGAGGACAAGGTCTGCTGATAGCACATCCATGACACAGTATAACATGTCCCAATGGAACCTTCATGACACAAAGCACTATGTGACGATACATGCCAACAGGACACGTCCACGGTAGCACTAAACCAATCTGCATGCCAACAGAATGTAGTCATTATTTAACACTACCCAACAACATACCCTGAGACATCCGTATCTTAGTGCTACATGATGCCCCACAGAGTATTCATGCCATGGCTCTACATGCCATTACATTATGGTCTCAGCACCCCCAGACAAGCATTAATACATCAACCTCAAGACGCCTGCGTCCCATGAAACAAAATTACTGCTGTCAGATTTCATGGGCTGGCTCATTTCACAGAAATAGAGGACTTGTCAAACCAGAAGAGAACAATGGTCCATCTCTGTCTCTGGAGACAGTGACCCACATAGGAGAAAACAAAAAACCTGTCGTAGCTGTACAGTACTGCACTGAGGGAGAAGTGATGGTGTGGGGGCAGATTTTCTTCCTGACTCCAGTTTGGGATCAGTTAATGCCTTGGAGCATGAGGGTCAAAATCCTTTGTAATTCCCACTTTAGCTAGTGTACTAGCAGATGTTTTTTCTTATTCATATTGGATGTGGCCTCCTTTGCTAGGTAAGTACTGTAGGAGGCAGGAGGAAGGAGAGAGAGCTGTGCCAACAGGTTGGCAGTGTCCATTGCCAATGAAGCTTGCTCCAGGAAGAGCCTTTCCATTTCCGGTACTCCGGACTGGCATGGAAGCAGTTCCCAGCTGTGATTAACCTCTCCCCTAGCCTGTCACCTAGGAGTCTCATGCGCCACCTACCCCCTCCTTTGCTTCAGGGCCTGGGCTGCCTTATTTCTTATATAGGACGGGACGAGCTTTGGGTGGCAACGTGTTGCCATGCTATCACATGGCATTTCGTTACCTCCTAGGTTTGCTGGCTCCAAATTCTCATCCACTTCCAAGCCGCTCCATCTAACCGTTGCGCATTAGATCCTGCAGAGATAGCTACCTGAAGGGGAGCATGGCTGCAGCACATGAAACCTCAGGCCCCTATGGAAGACAGACTCAAAGCATACCTGCGGCTGCTGCTCGCATTGCTAAGGCAGCCTGGCCCATGCTATACCACTGTACACGAACTCTCATGCACGAGCTGACAAAAATCCCCCCTGTGGAATCCCTCTATGAACCTATCGCACGCGAACACGAGAGAGCTCAACAGGATACAACCAGGGATGGGAAGAGAATCCAAACCCTCCACCTTTTCCCCCTGCACCATCCGTTTGCTAACATCCTTCTCTCCCTCCATCAGCTGTCACGGTTCTTCCCTCCTCTCATTTCATCCTCCCGCACCGCATTCTGGTCGATCCCCTCCTGTCTCCCTCTTTCTCGCCATCGCTTCACCCCCTGCCTTCCATCTCTCTTCCCTCCTCCCCCGTTCTATTTTAATTGGCTTCTCCAGGTCATCCTAGTTTCCTGGCCTCTGAACTTTCAGCCAGCGCCGAATGGCTTGTGATTTCCCCTCACCTCCAGATCTAAACCCTGTCACTTTAACCTGCTACAGAAATCAGCAGAATGAGAAGTGTGGGGGAGGAGAGAGAGGAACGGACTAGCCACAACTCATCAGCCAGCCTCAGTCTGCAGCATTCAATTCCCAGCCCGGCCGCTGACCTACTGGGTGATCGTGGACAAATCACTTCATCTCTCTCTGCCTCGTTTCTCCACGGGGGGTAATATTGTCTTTCCCCACCCTTTGCCTTGTCTATTTACATTATAATCTCTTCAGGCAGGGACCGTCTGTCACTGCTTGTCTGGCTCCTATCACAATGCTTGGATGATTTTGGTCAGCTGCTACCTTCATACAAATCAGAAGAGACTTCTCTCCCATAGAACCCCACTTCCAGGCTGTGCGGTGGCGGTGAAGGGGCCATCAAGCTCAGAGAGTCTGAGTAGGTGAGAAACATCTTAGCATGAAGTCTCTGGGTCTTCATCTGGGGTCCTATGGTGTCAGTGCTTCCTCCCCAGCCTCTGCGTTGAGTTAATTGAAAGCTGTTTGCCAACGGAAAGTAAGCTGCCCTGGCTCGGACTCCTTGTGCAAGTTGCCTGCTCAAGGTTGCCTGTTTTACATTGATAATCCATCTGGAGATCAGCATTTACACTTAATTCTATTAAAGGGGGTTCAGCCTTCATTTATGAGGCAAGGAGGCTTATAGGGAGCTGTACGTAGGGGGCATCTCTGCATGCACAGTGCTTTGCATGGGATTATCTTCTGGTTGAGCACCTCGCTCAGTGCAATTCAGTGTAGGCAGGAGGCTGGGGAGAGCAGGCAGGCTAAGCAAAAAGGGGCACTAGTTTTGGGTCTCTCTTTATTGACAGTCTCAGCAGAGAGGGCAGGCACTGAATGGGTCCTAGAGAGGTTGGACCCTCTTTTCTCTAGAGGTGGTGGCTCTGGGTCAGATTTGAGGCATGTTGGCAGTGTGGGGAAAGCTTCCGCTGTTGTTGTCTGTGCTGTACATGGGCTGTGGATACACAGGTGTCAGTCCCTGGAGCCATCCCTCCTGCACCTTTCCCCAGCGCTAACTTCGCTTGAATGAGAAAAGGGGATAGCCCCAGGCTGGGAGTGTTTCTACTGGCTTCATCTCATGTTAAATTATATTCTTTGCCATTAACCTCTTGCTTGTATATAGCTGCCCCTTTGCATAGCCAATATTTGGGGTCTTGCTGGGTTGTTTCCGCTAGGAGGAGAAACGGATGATACACGTCGGGTATTTCTTTGGTGCTGTCCTATTTATTTGCAAAGGATGGACACACAGTCCAGTTTCCCTGGAAACAGGAGGAACAAAAAGGAGGCAGTTCCCTTGTTCAGAAATCCAAGCCTGCCTTTCCTGCAAGTTTTGTGCCCCCCAAAAACTCTCTTTCAGCTTCCTCCCATGGCCACATTCCCCACTGCTTCTCTTGCTCTCTCCTGGCTTTCTGCTTGTGTTTTGCCGCTTTCTGCTTGCTTTCTCTCTCTGACACCCAGACACACATTAATGCAGGGTCTGAAGCATTAATCTGTTGCAATCAGTCCACAGGGAAACTCTTTAGTCTACATGGTTTAGCTTCTGCTCAGACCTTGCCATGCCGGCCAGTACTTTGGGTGATGGCTTCTATAGTTTCAGCTCTCACTACACAAAGAGACACTTAATTTCTCCTTCTGTTTAGCCTGAATGCAGGGTGCTTAGAACACCCATCAGCTTTAACCAGGTCTGCGACCTGAGGGGCAGCTCTTAACATCTTCCAGCATAACAATATATATATATACATAAGTCCTTTGTAGTGACCTGCCTATCTCTGAGACCTCCTCTCTCCTATTCTTTTACCCTGGCAGTTAAAATCAGGAGGGGGTGCTAAGGCAGACCCTAGATATGTTCATCTAGAGTCAGGGCCTTCGTAGTAGAGAGCTCTGGATCACACCCCTCCATCAGCTGGTTCATGAGTTTGTGGCTTTTCAGGAAGCACTGACAAGCCTGTTTGTCCAGGCTTTTTCTAAGGGGGTGGGCTGAGTGGGGAGGGTCTCAGTTTGTGTGATTGGGCAAATGTTGACACTAGCTCAGATGGAATTGTGTATGCCTCTAGGCACTGATTCTCCTCTCATCTGAACTGGTTTTGTAATGGGGTCACTCCAGTGACTTCGGTGGGGTTACTGCTGACCACTGGAATCCCTAGAGATCAGGGATAAAGATAAGTAAATGAAATTTCCGAGGCAGAAACAGAAGGATCAAATTGCTGCGCAGGCCTGAGATAACCAGAGCACTGTTTTTTTGGGACAGTTCTATTTCAGCCTCCTACGTGCCTCCCTTCCCCTCTCCATTGCGATAGGTTAATGCCAATGCCCCAGCCCTTTGCGACTCCTAGCTCCTCTTCCTTCTCAGGCACCTGGATCCATGGTGCGAATTGTCTAGCTGGCCTGGCCCAGATTGGCAGCTGTCAGATGTTCCACATTTTCTAGAGCAGACTTGTCAGGCAGCTGTTTCCGGAGTCTATCCCTCTCTCCCCTCCTTATATCTGGGTAGAAACATATTTTGACAGGCCAGTGATGCAGAAAATAACTTGATGCTACCGAACTGTTGCATCCCTTGACCCCAATTAGAATGCGATGTATGTAAAAGTGTCAGCTTCCAGCTTTCTCTCTCCGTCTGATCTTCCTAACCAAAATACCCATTGTCCAAGCCATGCCTGAGCAGTTCAGTGTGCAAAATAATTGCCGAGGTATCTAAACATAGGTATGGCCAGACTGGATCAGCCCAGCGGTCCATCTGATTCGGTCTCTAACAGTGGCCAGCATGAGCTGCTTCAGAGCAAGATAATATAGGACACCTTGCAGCAAGTACTTATGGGATAACCTGCCCCAAGGAAAGCTTTTCATCCTGACCCCTTCAGTTAGAGGTTGGCCTGGGGCCTGAAGCATGAGGGTTTACATCCATTCCAAAAATCTTTTTGGGGGTTTCTGTATATTTACTGGTCGACCTGCTAACCAATCTGCCTCCTGATGCCTGAAGCCATGGAAAATGGGCCAAGGCACCAGTCACTGAGGCCAAATTCACCATGGAATGTACCAGTGCGACTCCAGGCTATTCGCAGGACTGACTTAGTTTTCCCTTTGTCCTCAGTGTTCATGTCCCTGCCTCTCACCTTGCTGTTATCAGGTCCATTGCTAGCTGCCTTCATGCAGACTGGCATGGTCATGCTATCTTCCTGTCCCCTTGCATGTTAGAGCCAATGTGAGCTGGTGAGCAGTGCCAGTGGTGTAACAGGCCGGATGGCAGGAACAAGGATGGGGAGGGTGTCGCCGGGTGTTTTGGAGCTGTGGAGTGCTCTTCTACTTGGTGAAGGCACGGTGATGATATGCGCAGTGTAAACAGCTAGTTAAATCTGTAGGAGATCAGACGGGTGTAAGGGTCAGGGATGGTTCTGAGCTGGACCACTGGATCTCAATATGCCCTACATACACTTGAACTTGTGGACCTCAGCATTGTGGTTCGGACCCATCTCAACTAACAATAATCCTGCACTGGTTACTTGTGTCTGCCCAAACATCTGTGTGGGGCTCTAAAACATGTCTCGCTTGAACTCATCAGTACCGTGGCCACTGCTGTCAGTCAGGTGGAGACATCAGAAGATGCCATGCACATTAAGATCTTCATACATGTTAAACGTCCCACGCCCTGCCTACTTTTCATAGGCACGAGAGATCCCATGGCACTTTGTGTAAGAGTGTTGGCTTGTCTTGGCACCCCTAGCCAAAAGCCTCTCCGTGTTGTGCTGCCGTCATCTCTTACGAGGTGGCTGCATATTGGTGGTGCTCTTTATTTGTCATTCCAAAGCACTTGAGCTGGAAGCCGCTATTATCGTGTCTTGTGGGAGCAAAGGTTCCTCCTAATGATAGCTCTGCATCCTGAAATTAAACAGCAGGCATGGAAGTACTGCAAGGATTCGGTACGACCTTCCGAAACCATGCCAGGAGACCGTATCCCCTGAATTATTTCATTGGGAGCAAATTCAGCACACACACAAGGAGAGCAAAGAGAATATAGCAGAGGATAAGGAGTCTAATAGACAGCCCCTAACACATGCATCCCATTTAAGACCATTCTGTCTTCCCAGCTCCTGGTTCCCCAGGACCACATCTAATTGTTGAGGATGACCCCGGCCGTGGCTTTCTTTCTTCCCATGAGGCCATTGCCTGTGTTTTTAGGATTCTTCAGCATGCGTTGTGCTCTTTGGATACTGATGCTGAATTCCTCCTTCATTATCTTTCCCTCTGACATCCCCTCTGGCCCTATTAGGCAGACATTGGGTTGAAGGTGGAATATCCTTCTGCTATCGGGTGGAATGGCTCTCTGGAAAGAGTCGTTTCTCTGCTGCCCTGGGGTGACCTTCCTCAGTACCGCAGAGAGTGGACTGTAATAAGGCTGGTCCCCTTGACTTCCTCCGTAACGTAACTGTACAAGGACGGTCCTTCCCAGAGGCCTTTGTGCCTTTATCTTCCTCGTGAGCTGGTTTACCAATAAATACTATTCTGCAAATAGGTCCAAATTCCGGAATGGTCGTGTCCCCCCCCTCCCCCGAGGTTGTGTCCTGCAATGATGGAGGATACATGTGTAGAGAAGATCGTAACGAATCCAGCCTCCCAGTCAGCAAAGGATCGCCCCTTCAGCACATGCCCCAGTCCCAAGCAATGAGGTGCATTCCCCGCTTCCTTTGGGAGACTAGGCTGCGGGCTGATGGCTCTCACTGCTCGGATATGTATTATGGGATTCAGCCTTTGTTACCCTCTGCTCAACTTTATCTCATATGTCCTAATGCCACCCTAAGCAATGTCTCTCCCTCCCTGGGCCTCATTATTGACAAAGGAAAAACTTCCAGTGGGGAGTTTTGTCTGCCTGACTGATTTCTGTGTATCTATGGTACTTATCTGGCCCCCTTTACCATAATTCCTGAGCATCCCAGGATCATTAATGTATTTGTCCTCCCAACACCTTTGTGATGGAGGTATTATGCATATTTTACAGAGGGGAAACTGAGGCACAGAGCCCAAGTGTCACCCAAGAGGTCTGTGGTGGAGCAGCAAATTGACCCTAGGTCTTTTGAATAGGGCTGGCTGGGAAACAACAATTCCGTTTTGCAAAAAAATTCAAGGTTTGGAAATCTGTTTTCCTTCTGCATCAAAATGACAATGAGACCTTTTCAGTTTGTTTGCGGGGGGGGGGAGGGAATGAGAGACTTGCCCACCCCAGACTGCCACTAGCCTGGTGGTTACGGCACTCAGGTGGGATGTAGGAGATACAGGCTTAAGTCGCTGATTGGGCCATCCCCAGTGAATACACTAGTCACTGGGTAATAGAGTCAGTCTCTCTTATAGGCCCAATAAATAGTTTATTATAAATACAAAGTGGAACAGCTCCAATAGGAGAGATGGCAAGAAAGCCTGGGGGCTAGGGTACTTGCTTGGGAGGTGAGAGACCACTGCTCCAGATCAGGGTTGTTTCTGTGAAACATTTTGGTTTTGATGAAATAGTATTTTTTAATGGAAAAAAAGGATATTCCACCTTCAAAAAAGTTGCTTTGAAAGTATTTCCACCAGCTCTACCTACAGTACCTCCAAGTCCTGGACTAGCACCCAAACCACTGGATTATCCAGGCTCTTGCTGATCTCTTGTTGTTTAGATCCTTCAAATAATCTTTTCTTTCCTTTTCTCTTTCTCTCGCCACCTCCATCCCCCTTTCATTTGTTCTGCTGGCAACAAACCCCGCAGCTCTGCCTGTCTGGAATTTCAGAGGCACAGGTGAAGAACGGAGGCCTCTTAACTAACCCTTTGAGATATCAGAAGCTGCCTTCTTGCAGCTCAGCAGGGCCAGGTTGGGGAGCTGTGGTGATGGATTGGAAGGACGGTGAAGACAGGGAGCGGGGGAGAGGACCCTGCATGATCTTAGCAGAAAGTTGCTGCATTTAGAAGGGAGAGTAAAACCAGTGTATTGCTAAGGGGAATTCTCCTGACACATTGCCTGGGCACGTGAGGTCTGTCAGGGAGCAGAACCACAGCAGCCCTTATGCAAAGCAGATCGCTCACTCCTCTGCAGCAGCATGCAGGAGGCTTTGTGGAAAACTATGGTGAGGAGCAAAGGCATAGCCTGTGGGTCAGCAGACTGGTCAGGACTATCACGGCGCCTTTATTTTAAGTAGCTGAAGACACAGTGATCCAGGCAGAGCCTGGGGTCTGTGTCGGTGACGAGGATTTTACCCTCTAATCGCGGCAGTCGTTGCCAGGATCAAAATTTTAAACAAACAGTTCTTCCCTCTCCTTTGTTATTTTCGGGTGAGACGTTTCTGTTGTTGGAGTTCCGTACAGCCTGGGATCTGAGTAGGTCTTTAATATGAATGAAGTGGGTAATGTGCGAGTGACGGGCAGCGGCGACCTAACAGTGATTGAGCCATGGCGACTTCAAGCGAAAGAGTTTTTTGTCTCTTCACATGGAACGAGTGGCAGCTAAAGATCTCTTTAATTATTTGTGTCATGAAAAAAATGCTCAGTAGGTCAAAATGCAGACTGCTTGTGAAGCCCTCTGAACCAGATCAGATATCTCCTTTGCTTCCCCTGCTCCCTGTGGAGAGGGACTGGTGATTTCTCCTCTCTTCCTGCGGGAAGTGCCTGGCGTCGCTGTGAGGAGTGCACAAGTGCTGGGATGAGCCAGCAAAAGGGAAGCCCCTTAGTCACAAAAATTCCTAGAGTGATTGCCTGCACTGCAGCATTACTGGGGAATAGAAAGTTACTCTGGAAGACAAAGATGTCCACACAATTCCACACTCACAGTGCTCCAGAAGGAATGGCTGGAGCCCACTCAAAACTTATAGAAAAGGGAAATTTTTGCAAAAAAAAATAATCTGTTTTTGCTGAAAATTATTTTATATAAAGCTTATAAACTCCAAAATATCAGCTTTAAACTGAAAAATTTCAGTTGCTGAAAACTGAATTTAAAAATTTTTTTTTACAAAAACTTGAAATTTCTAAGAAAATGTTTGACTAAAATGAAAAAAAAGGTCATTTTAGTTTTAAAAAAATAATAATTTCATTGGGTGGGTGGGGAATAATTTGACAGCTAGCTCTACAAATGACAAAAGAACCAATTAAGAGCAGTTTATCATCAAAACATGATGCCGCTGCAGTAAAACACTGCAGGATTGTCTAATATGCCTGAATTTAAACTCCCAATGCAAATGTTACACAAACAACGTTTGTTAAGAGTTACTCAAACATACTCAAACACTGGGAAAGTTTTATAATTTGATTCCAAAATTTGTAAATCTGCCCCTCTCGGGTATATTTTCTAATCAGGGATTTGAAATGGGCATTGCCCAGGTCCCCAAGGCTGGGCCTGGCCTCTTAGAAAGTTGTTTTGTCCCTTAAAACACTGGCTGTAATAATTATTTAATACTTAGAGAATCTCAAAGTGTTTTACAAAGGTGGTTCAATGTTGTTCTCCCCATTATACAGATGGAGATACTGAGGACAGCAAAATTAAGTGATTTGCTCAAGGTCAAACAGCGCCAGAGGAAGAGCTGGTGAAAGAAGCCAGGTGTCCTAACTCATGGGAGGCTGCTTCTGCAACTAGTCCCTGCTAAAAGAACGAGGAGTACTTGTGGCACCTTAGAGACTAACAAATTTATTTGGGCATAANAGCTGCTTCTGCAACTAGTCCCTGCTAAAAGAACAAGGAGTACTTGTGGCACCTTAGAGACTAACACATTTATTTGGGCATAAGCTTTCGTGGGCTCAAACCCACTTCATCAGATACATGCAGTGGAAAATACAGTAGGAAGATATATATATACACAGAGAACATGAAAAAATGGGGGTTGCCATACCAACTCTAACGAGACTAATCAATGAAGGTGGGCTATTATCAGCACTTTTCCTTCCACGACGTAAAGTTTAGAGGCCTCTAAATCTTTATGGCTCTAGGGCCCTATCCTCTTCTAATCTGGCCCTGGGTTACCCCCCCAGGTTTATGGACACACATAAAAGGCTTAGTAAAAAGCAGAAGCTGACAACAAGTGTCCTGCTCTCATGGTGGGATCAGCTAATGGGAAGTGAGTGCTGAGGTCGAATGGCTTCTAACTGGTTATATTGCCACTTGATATCCTGGTGCAAAGTTGTCGGGAGGGAGTTAGGCTGATATTTTCCAGAATAATTGTCTACTGACCAATTGCCATCACGACAGTAAATAAATAGTGGGTGATGAAAATACACATTAGTTGGTGTTTTCGTCTTGTTGAGGTCATCCTGCAGCTTCAAACAATGCAGCATTTCCACCTCCCTGGATCATTAGATATTGAAAAGACTTACTGCTGTAGACCACATCAAGCCCATCCTCCTTCACCCCCTGCTCACTGAAAATTTGCTTCCTAGTATTGTCCAGTTCTTCATGACTCCAGTGCTGGGCCTCCTAATGCTTCCTTTGGGAGACCCTCCCACAGCCTGATAGATCTGGCTCATGAAGTTATTCCTCAGACTCATCCTAGTTCTTATCAGTCTGTCGTTTTATCAACTCATTGGGCTAATAGTTTTTCCATTACAAAAGCTGTCTGTCTATGTCCTTTCACTCTAGTCTCCCCAAGGGAATTTCCTTTCTCCTGCATGTGGAGAAGGTTGGACAACAAGACTTTACAAGTCTTTTTTCCCTTTCTAACTTGTTGAATTTCAAGGGGAATTGACTTGCTCTGAACTCCAATGGTATTTGAAAGAGAACTGGATTTAATGTAGCGAGCAACCAGGACATCACTGTTCCCAAACCTCACTGGTTCTGAGGCCCTCATTGTAAAGTTCAGGATGGCTCCTGGCTAGAGGGAGACTGGCTCCTCCTCTGTTACGGATATGGGTGCCTTTTGAGTGGCATGGAATGCTGAAAGGATGCGGACAGCTCCAATCCCTGTGAGATCTGGGGTATCTCAGACGTCCAGCAGGGTTTACCGTGGTGTGGGAGAGACAGGATAGGGGTGCAGAGGAGAGAGACATGGAACACAAAGAAAGAACAAGCGGGATCATCTCCTCTTGGCCTTTAGCACATGGAAAAGGGCACAAATTCCTCTGCCTGTTGGTGTCCCCATCTGGCTCGGATGGGATGAAATTCACCCCCTGTGCAGAGAGCCAGCAGAACGCTTAGTAAGCGCCACCAGTTTAAGACCTGAAAAGTCATCTAGCCCATCCCTCTGTGGGCTAAGGTAGTGCATAAACCATGCACTGGCTTTGTGCACAGTGGGGTGAATATCACCCTTTTGCGTCATTATTTTATGTTGTGTTTTCGGACCAGCATTCCCAGTCTCCTCTCCGTAGGAGCCCTAACCAGCCAAGCAGCAGGGTGTCAGAGGGGACGTTAGCGCTCCTTGCTGATCAAGCAATAATGAAATTAATAGCCTCTTAAAGCTCTTACATTAACAATGGAGTCAGCGTGTCAGTGGGTATTTACAATATAAGTTGCACAAATGTCATTTTGGTACACTNGCACTGGCTTTGTGCACAGTGGGGTGAATATCACCCTTTTGCATCATTATTTTATGTTGTGTTTTCGGACCAGCATTCCCAGTCTCCTCTCCGTAGGAGCCCTAACCAGCCAAGCAGCAGGGTGTCAGAGGGGGACGTTAGCACTCCTTGCTGATCAAGCAATAATGAAATTAATAGCCTCTTAAAGCTCTTACATTAACAACGGAGTCAGCGTGTCAGTGGGTATTTACAATATAAGTTGCACAAATGTCATTTTGGTACACTGAGCAGTTCATATTCGCAATGCTCTGCCGCGGCAGTAAAATCCATCAGCCATTTGGAAGAGAAACACACACACAGGAGATATTAGCATTAAAGGCGCAGAACTGGGTTTTCCAAAGGTTGTCTGGGGGGCACATTAGCGGTCAAAGGGGCTTGTGTTCATGCATGCGGGGGTGCACCTGAATCCCCTGGGAAAACTAAGTCAGATCTTGGATCTGAAGCCAGCAAAGGAAAAATGTGCTGGAGGGTTTGCAATCTACTAGATCATCCATTCCATTCCATCCCCCAGCTATGGCCAGTACCACTGACTTTGGATGAGTCCCTTGCTCTCCCTGTGCCTTGGTTTACCCCCTTTGCAAAACGGGGGTGCTAATCTCCA
Organism: Platysternon megacephalum; assembly: GCA_003942145.1. NCBI lineage: Eukaryota > Metazoa > Chordata > Testudines > Platysternidae > Platysternon > Platysternon megacephalum. The sequence continues at coordinate 9,562,744 of QXTE01000053.1, forward strand.
CCTTGCAAGAACTGAACAATGCGTATTTGTATAGATCTGTGAAATCCTTGAATTTGAGGTTCTATCCAAGTACAGAATATTGTGGCATCTTGAAGTATATTGGTTTGTTTTGAGGCCAGACAGATAACTCCTCCCAAGCATTCCTTTGTCCAGGGTGGGAGGTAGGACGCAAAATCCAGTACTTGGAGGATTCATTGCCTACATTTTCAAGGGCCATTTTAAGTTTTGGTATGTGTTAGGAATGCATATGCCCACCAGACTCCTATGGGGTAGGAAGAACTGAAGTCAGTGAAGTTACATCAGTGATTTATTTGAAATTCGCCCCCGGCTCTCTCCCAACCCTCCCCAGCACTATAAGATTTCAAGGCAAACCATATGAGGAGTAGGGAGGCATGGGGCCTACATAAACTAATACAGGTGTTTGTGCTTCTGCAAAGTCTCAAGGCCTAGCAGAAGAACTGATGAGCCATAGCATTTTGGAGAGGAATCTTAAAGGGTTGAAATCAACGAGAAGTGTCAGTCAAGTGGCCCAACAATGCTGGGAAATCAATGCTGAATTCTAAATGAAGAGCGTGCAGGGAAAATGATACCATTTGTTTGCAATTCTAATACAATGAATCAACAGATCGCTTGCAAAATGCTCCTAATGAAAATGCGCATAATAGATGTGCAGAACCAAGAGGGAGAGAGAACAAGGTGTACGTGTTGGTGGGAAGCGGGTGAATCCAAAAGAGGATTTCACTGCAGAATTTTGAAAGCATCCCGATCCCTGCAATACGGGTCTGTCATCCAGGAAGGCCAAAGAGCTTGGCATGACAGGACATAAAACTCAGCCAAGAGAGGTGTCAAGAAGGAACCACATATTGTGGATGGTCAACTGGTTTGGAAACATAACAACCCATGAGCCTAGAACCTAACCCATATAGGAACATCTGTATGCCCTGAACATCTCAGCTAAAGGGAAGGGTGGCCGGTCCTCAAAGAGCCCCGGCACCCTCCCTCTATTCCCCCGCAATTCTTACCTGCTGGCAAAGCTTCTTGGTGAGAAGCCTGTGTTAGCTCCTTACAGCACTGGGGTTTCCTCTTTAAGGGGCCTTCCAGAGCAACCTGCTCCTTTCTGTATAAAAGATGGGTGATTGGCCAGTTTGCTCCTTCCACTCAGGCAGTGGGATCCAGAAATCGTTTGAGCTGTCCTGTTAAACTTTAATATACACCTCTGAGTGCTTTGCGGGAGCATGGTGAAGGGGGATCCTGCATTCCTGCAAGATTAGTGGGCCCTTGCCATGCACTCAAGGCCTGGTCCGAGGCCGGCTGAAGTCAACGGGCCTCTGAGTGGCACCGTCAAGGACTGGAGGAAGAGCTGCATATAAGGGTATGTCTACACTGCATCTAAACACCCGCGGTTGGCCTGTGCCAGCTGACCTGGGCTCACAGGGCTCAGGCTACAGGGCTGTAAAATTATGACATTCGGGCTTGGGTGGGAGCCTGAGTCCTGGGACCCCATGTGAGGGGGAGAGTCCCAGAGCCTGGGCTCCAGCCCAAACCCAGACATCTACACCACAGTTTTACAGCCCTGCAGCCCGAGCCCCACAAGCCCAATTCAGCTGACACGGGCCAGTCACGGGTGTTTAAGTGCAGTGTAGACATGCCCTAAATTTCTTCATCAGAAAGAGGGCTCAGGCTGATTCAGGCCCGTGGGCTGGGGAGTAAGGGGGAAAGGAAAGAAACCCTGACGTCCTTCCCACCAATGAGTGGTGGTATCCTTCCCATATTGCTGGATCATTTATTTCTGGTTCAGGCTGGGGCAAACACAGTTTATGGCCCCATTCCCAACAGAGCAGAGCAATGAAGGGTGTTATAGAGCAGCAGGTGATGTGGTAGGACCAGGGGGATTTGAATGGAGTTTAATGAGCGAGATGATCTAAGGGGCTGTTTATGATTAACATTCTTTCTGAGAAGAGTTTTATAGACACAGAGCTACGGCCATTGGCATGAGCTGCCTTCGAGCTCCTGGGTGCTTCCTGAGCTGGCTTATCCCTCTGGCCTCCTACCCACCAGGCCCTGGCAGCAGAGGCTGACCCGAAATTGCAGGAGTTTAAAAATTCAAGGGTGCAACAAGGAGCTTTTAGGCCCACATCATATGTCCATCGTTTGATGCATGCTGGAGCTGTTGGGTGCGTGAATCCCAGACTCCTAATGGAATTGGCATGGAACACATGGTGTTCACCCATTCTTTCCCCCTCCAGTCTATGTTTTTTAAATCTGTGTCAGGAGGGTGCTCCCAGGGAAGCAGAGAGGCTGAGTAGCTTTGGAGATAGCGTTTCCCTAATTCTACGAACGTTCCTTGATCGGTATTAGAAGAAAGAGACTCTCTTGGATTCTTTACCTTTATCACGTGACAGCCAGCTGTGTTTTCTCTCTGTGAAACTCCCGGTGATGTCTGGATTCCATCCAACACTTTTACAATTGGTTCAGACAAAAAAAAACCCCAAACAGTGATAGATGTGCCAGGCAACTCGTTCCCATAGTCGTCGCCAGCTTTCCCAGCCAATCACCAGCAGGCAGGGCAGAATCCAGACTTCATGGGACATGCTGGCATTAAAATCCCCAGGCCTGAATTTACATGCTGCGCCTCTTGGCACTGGCCAGCTCCATGCAGCAGGGTCAGGAAATGGAGAGCACACAGCAATTAAACGCCGGCGGCTGGCCTGTGGCCGTGGGCTTGCAGAACTTGGGCAGCGGAGCTGTGAAATTGCTGTGTAGATGCTCAGGCTGGACTCTGAGCTCTGGGACCCCAAGGGGGCGGGTCCCAGCCTGGATTCCAGGAAGAGCCTGACCGGGCTGCCCTGCGAACCTGAGTCTGCTGACCCAGGCCAGCTGCAACCATACCACGGGTCTTTTATTCCAGTATAGGTGTACCTGGAGTACCCCGACCCCTCTCCTCCCACCTCAACTAACTGCCTGTCAGAGCAGAGCTGGTGTGTGCTGGGTTAGAATTCCTTCAGTGGTCTTGCTTGCATTTACAGTGGCAGTTTCCCCCTTTTTCTCTATCCCTCTTCCCCACCCCGCTTCTTTCAACCTGCCCCATTTTTCTTTCTCTCCCTGTTGTGTTTCTCATATTCACAAAGGGCAAAACATGTATTTCCAGCCTAGGTGACTTAGTTCAGATTGAGTCCAACAGAGACTCCACGAAATAGAGTCTGAGCGCAGTGATTGGCTCAGTAACCTTCGGCTTCTTGATCTAAAATACCCGAAGCAGCTCCTTCGCCTGTAGTGGAAAGGGAGAAACTCCTGGATTTAAAGAAAAGAGAATGAAAGGGTGAACCACACCTTTTGGCCTGAGGATTTGCTCCGATTCCAGACACTGGAGGCCAGATAGCCGTGCATGTATGAGCCCCTCCTATAGACAGGCAAAGATGCTATTGCACTGACAGAGCTAACTGGTTCCAGGCAGAGGTAAGCCCCATTGGTGCAAATAGCAACTTTGCCTGTCCATATTGGGAATTGCAGTATTGCAGCTACACAGTGATACTGGGACAAATCCCCAATGGCCTAGCCAGAGTTATAACTAATGACAAATTTTGGACGGGATCCTAAAGCTTTTTGTGCTTCAGGGATTAAGCCAACCTCTAACTATTAGAGATCAGGGTGAGACCTATATGGGGGTAGATTATCCTGCTCCTGCTACTATGTGTTTCTTATTCCTTCCGCTGAAACATCTGCTACTGGCCACTGTCAGAGACAGGACTTTAGGCGAGATGGACCTTGGATCCGATCCAGTCTGGCAATTCTTATGTTCCTATGATCTCTGTCTCCTTCACACTTTTTGAGAATATGCTGCATCCTCTCATGGTCCCTAGCCAATGAGAGAGTGTTAGCTTTGGGGGGGCGGAGGGGGGGGATTGTGAACCAACTATCATTGGGCTCAATACGGGGTAACTGGGTGGGGGAGTTTAGTGGCCTGTGATGTGCAGGAGACTAGATGATCTGGTGGTCCCTTCCGGCTTTGAACTCTCTGACTCCATAATAACAGACTGCATTGAATCAGCAGCCATAGGTTTCCTGAAATGTATCCCCCTCCCAGGACTGGGAGATGGAAGACAGTGAGAGCCTGGATTGGAGCTTTTGCTGTCTGGACAGAGGGGAAAGGTTGGATCTCAGAGATGTGATGGAGGAAGAAGTGAGAGGATTTGGAAATACCCAGGATGTGAGGCAGCTAGAGAGAGAGGGAGGAGCTGAAGAAGACTCCCAAGTTACAGGCCTGAGTGATGGAGAGAAAGATGATGACAGGGAATGGGGGACCTCACACAACACCCCCATTTGAATCTAGGCTGCCAGAGGTAAAAGGCTAGCATATCACCAACCTGCTGAGTCTGCTCCCTGTTAGCTCATGCAGCAAGTCAATAACATCCTTTCAGAGTCCCTCCTACTGATAGTCACAAGGTTTCCTTGGAAGACATCGTATCTGATTACTAAATTGTGGGTGACGTTCAAGATTAAAATCAGATGCTGTACAAACCGTGGCTGGTGAATGGCTCGGAGAGGGGAAGAATTGGCCCAAAAGTTTTTTGAGGTTGGTGAAAGTTTGGATAAAGCTGTCTCTGCTTCCCAGTCATGTTTTTATTTCTCTCCGAACTTTGTGGCTTTAGCTGGGACTACAAGGAGAAATAAGCAATTCTTTGCAGACAGGCCTTCCAAGGGATTTTAATGAATTGGGCCTTGATCCTCCACCGCCACCATCTATTAATCTGAAGAAATAACAGCTTTCCTGTTGACTTGGATGGATGCACGACCACGTGCTCACTCTTTCTCACAATCTTGCGAGGTTGGGGAATATCATTTCTCTCCATTTTCCAATTGGGATACACCGAAGTTAAGTGATTTGCCCAAGGTTCACACAGAGTCCATGGCAGAGTTGGTAAACTCCTTGGGGCCAGGACCATCGTTTTGTTCAGTGCTTGTACAGCGCCTAGCACAATGAGGTCCTGTTCCACAACTGGGGCGCCTAGACACTACAGCGATGCAAATAATACATAACAACAACAAAAATGGAACCCAGGAGTCTCGCCTATCCCAGCCCCCACTTCTAAACAAACACCGTTCTTCCCTCTGTAATAGGTCAACATGCCACCAGAAAAGGCTGGTCTTGTGGCATTCCCAGCCCAGTTCTGCAAACCCAGGAGGTTCAGGGGCCGGTACAAATCCATGTGGTTCCACGGAGCTCAATAGAGCCATGCTGATTTACACCAACTGAGGATCTGGCCCAAGGTTTGGCTGAGCACCTGAGCTGAGCCTCTTCAACTTTACATTCTGAAGGGATGATCACCTCCCACTTCTCCTCTGCTCAGACTTAGAAGAGAAGATCTCAGGTGAGAAGGTAAGGTATGTGCTCCAGCTGCTCCCAGCAGGGAGTGAAGAAGGCCTTGGAGAGGCTGCAAGTGTCCCTTGGACTACAGGGCGGATGGAGGCCCTGCTACCTGTCCTGGAGTGGAACGCGAGGGATGTTTTGGCAGGGAGATGTTCTTTTGTTTATAGTAAAATACTGCCGACGGGGGCTGGTCTTTCCCTAGATTTGGGTGCAAAGGTCTGCAGTCCCCTGGATGTGTTGTGGTTCTATGGTGCACAGGAGGGGGTGTGCTAAGAGCAGTAATGTATCCCCTGTCATGGCTCACCCCTTAATGGGAGCTCCCTGCTTGCTGCCACAAAGGGGTGGGGTAGTTGTGGGCAGAGGCACGGCTCATGAGTCTGCTCCCAGCTGAGCCTTAAGGCCATGGAGAGATTCTGCAGCTTGCGGGGACGAATGGAGAGGATCTTGTTTCCCCCAGTGCCCAGAGAACACCCCTGGTGTGTAACCCAGATCCCTGGGGAAGAATTTGCCCCAGAGCGATGATTGTTTTGGGTGGGGAGAATCCCTTCTATACAAGAGCCTTTGTGCTGTGCATTGTCCATTTGGCTGAACGTTTCTATCTGCAATACAGTCAGAGATTTTTCCATGTGGGGTTTGTATCTGGATCCCACTGAGAGAGGCTTCTAATGCCATAAATCCTCCTTTGCCAGCCCTCCACGTGCCACCTGTGCTCTTCCCATCCCGCCCTCTGGGTTGTGTCTAGATGAGGGTATTTCACCTCCAGAGATAAACATGATGATTTTTTCATGAGCGTGGAAAAGCCAATAAGTCATAAGCCTGTCTGGGGCCTAGCCATCGCTTGAAGGTCCTTTGCACAAACAAGAGACGGATAATCACCCTTCATGGGTGAGATATCTGATTTATTCCACGGAGATTCATTGGAGGTGTTTCTTAAAGCAAAACTCTGTAAACATTTGTCAACCACTGAGGGGGAAAGGGAATGGTGGGGGAAGGACGAGAGAATTACTCACTGTGCTCTCCTGGAATTGTTATTATATTAAACTTGTGTTCTACGGGTGTAAGTATTTTCCGATGCAGTTGAAGATCTTGCCTCTGGACAGCGAAATTACTATCCTCTGCCATAGTAAAAATTACCTGTCAGACTCCTTTAGGCAATTTCAGGCTTGTTAGCTCAGAGACAGCGTTGCAAGCTGAAAACTGCGGGGGGGGGGGGGGGGGGGGCGCGCTANGCAAGAGCGGGTACTTTATTTATTTTCCGAGTTGGTGGTCGCATGTCATAATGTTATTTCCCGTGTCTGGTTGAGCTTGCATGGTGCGACAGGCCCATGTAAATGTGACGGGGCTGGAGACAGCTATTTCACTGCATAGTTCACTTTTTTGTTTGTTTGTTTGTTAAGGATGGTTCTCATTTAGTAATAATGGCTGTCAATGCTAGCTGATTTTATTGGTGTGGATGGCCAGGATAAGTGATGATTCATATGGGTTATGATTCAGAAGAAGAAGGCTAGTCGTTAATAATGTCCGGCTAACGGATATTTTAGGATATTATGTGTTTGAAAATCCCACCCAGCTTTACAGTTTTCAGTCATTCTTGCTTTGGGTTGAATTGCAAACGGACGGTGGAAGGGATGGTGGAAGATGCTCTCAGATGGGAGCAGAGAAGCAATTCTATCCGTCGTTCTTGTGATGGAGACTCAGTGTTATGGTAGGGGAAATGGACTCTTGCTAAAATCATTAATTAATAACAGTGTAACCACGACAGATGTTTGTGCAGAGTCTTTCTTCCAAAGACCCCTTAGTGCTTGATAAACCTATTGCAAACAATGGACCTGCTGCAAACCCTTTCTCACATGAGTCAGTCTTACACAGGCAAGGCGTCCCATTGAGTTCAGTGGGACTCCTGGCCAGAGTAAAGGTCTGAGGGATTGCATCCTTTGTACGCCCGAATCGTTCATCTACCACTATAACAATAATAATAAATGGAGATATACCTATCTCCTAGAGCTGGAAGGGACCCCGAAGGGTCATTGAGTCCAGCCCCCTGCCTTCCCTAGCAGGACCAATTTTTGCCCCAGATCCCTAAATGGCCCCCTCAAGAATTGAACTCACAACCCTGGGTTTAGCAGGCCAATGTTCAAACCACTGAGCTATCCCTCCCCCCTAAACTGAAATGGGGTGAAATGCCACAGTTGCTATAAGAGCATGGCAGCATCACCACACAACAGGTAAGGACAGGAAGTGAAGAGGGACACTTGGGAGTGGGGGATGGGATCTGACCCACCCAGAACCTAGTCCAGCAAAAGGCAAGAAATGCTGCATTTTCTTCTCTCTTTGTAGGGCCTTTGCTGTTTGAGCGCTCCCCTTCTGCCCTCCCCGCTGCCCTTTCCCTAGCCATGCCTGTGATATCAGGACTGCTTCTCAACTTAGTATTTATAGGGCACAGCCCCTGGGCACAGACCTAAACAAAGACTCCAAAGTCAAAAGCTTGGAGAGGGGAGGAGTTTGGAATCAGCTGGAAAGTTTTGTCTATAAAACTCTAATTTATATATCTATTTTTGCTCTTGGCACTTTCATCCCTTTGGGGTTGTTTTTCTCAGTCTGGACAGCAGCATCTTACGGGGGAGGGGTAATAGCAGGAGTCCATAAAAAGACAATAGCCTTGTCCTGTAAACCCATAATATATTGGCCAAGCCTGTTGTCCCACAAAACTTATTGAGGAATGAATCAGGGCAGCTGCAGAGGGGCACAGATAATGCCTGCTATGCTCTAACCTAACACACTTCGTCTCGCTTTCTCAGCAGCTGCCAAAGTTCAAACAAGACCTCCATTCACCACCTTGGCAGGCCAGCTTACCTACAGTAGTACCCAAGGCCCAGTGTCAGGATCTCCCTATTCTCTGCCTCCTCGGTGTAGTTTGGGTGTTGCCCCGTAGGCAGTCACTGCAGGCAGATTTGCAGTTGTGGCTATAAGACCTGCTGTTTCTTAACTTTTCCTGCTTTTGATTTCACTGGCTCAGCTGCCCTCTGGAGATAATGACAGTGCTAGTGAGACAGGGGTGCAGGCAACTGCTGGTCTCTGAACCACTACAAAGGCCAAGCATGCTCAGAACAGGTCTAAGAGGGCACACGGGTCCACTCATGCTTGTGCTAAAACTCCCACTGGTGAAGTTGCAGTGTTGGGGCGATTTTAAGCAGCAGCTGGTGCAGAGAAGGTTGCAGAGATATGCACAACGTGCCCCCCACGCCTGGAGTTCTGCACTGCAAGCCTTCCTAAACAGAAGGGCCTGCATCTCCTGTCTAGCTACTGTCACCTCGAGAACCGCACTGCAAAAATCCTCCTTGCCTCTTGGGCATGCAGCCCTGCCTGTCCTGGGGTTGATCTGTGGGAAGGAGCACAGAGCAGGGTAGACTTTATTGGCAAATGCTGCCACTGATTAAAACAGGCTTGAGCTTGAGCGACTGTATGGAGGAAGGGTTGCCATGGAAACAGGCTTTTGATGTTGTCCAGGTTTTGAAACCCGTTTTTTCCTCTTCACTCTTCTTTGATTCTTTTTTGTCGCCGCCGTTTTTTGTTTAATATTTGCTCATGCTAGGTGGTGCTTTGCCGACAGCTCCTTGAGTGCATGTGCAGGAAGGCATCCAAGGATCTTCGAAGCGCAATTCGGATGGTTCAAACAGACTCACGCCCGCCCCATCCCCCCCACCAATGGCTCTAGAAAGCCCTATGACCTCAGTGAGCAAGGTGTAGGCAGTAGATGTTTGGATTACTAATAGGATGGAGTCTGAATAGGGAAGACACCTGCAAGGAATTAAGATCACAGGGTGCTGGTGGACAAATTGCTATGGTTAGTAGCAAGATAGGGGGAGCTTCTTTCCCTAGAAGCCTGGGCAGGTTCTTTTCGGCCTTCTGCTGTAGAAGGAAAGGGATGGAGTAATACTGAACAGCCTTCGCTTCAATGGGAGACAGTGAGCCTGTGGGCAGCAGGGGTCCCTTTCAGTTTCGCACATCAAATCAAATTGCTGCATTCATTGTGCCGTTCCAACTGGGAATGGCCCCGATGGTGGGCAGCCGTTTTCGGAATCATGGGAAATCAAACCGGTACCATAAGGAATGTCCCAGAGAGAGACAAAATGGAACATCCCCAACCCCATCCCACCTTGGAACAGGGGCCCTCGTTCTGCTCAAGTGCATAAAAAAGTCAGCGTGATGGTTTGTTAACACTGATAGTTTAAAGAGCCATTGTCGCCTGGTTGAAAGCTTTGAAGGGCCTTTTACCTAGAGACCATTTGCCCACATTTCAGACATTTGCTGTTGAGTTTTTACCTGCCTCTTATTTCATTAATCACAAAGACACTTTCATGAACATAGGCTCCCTTGCTTAAGTATTTCATCTGCTCTTGCTTCCCATCTCTCCCTTTGAAGTCCTGGCTTCCCCCTGTTCCCAACCCAAATGTTCCTAGTTTTCTGCATAATGACCACATTTGGAATGGGATGATTTTGCAAGTGCAAATTATTAATTACATTGTGGTAACATCTAGAGGGCCCAACTGGAATGATGGGCCCCAAAGTACTGCACATATACTCATTCCCTGCTCCAAAGATCTTACAATCTAAACACACAAGTGTGGGGGGAAAAGTGGATTATTATCCCCATTTTAGAGATATAGAACTGAGGCACAAAGAGATTAAGTGACTTGCCCAACATCACAAAGAGAGTCTGTAGCAGAGGTGGCAATTGCGTTTCTATTTCCTGAGTTCTAACCTTGGCCCTTAACCACAAGACCATCCTTTCTCCTGATGAATCACCATGTGTAGTCTCTCTCCTTCTCTTCTCTCTGCATTTCTGGCATGCCCGTCACTGTGGTAATTAAGTACCAAATGTACTGGTTAAATAGGAAATGTCCACTCCTGCCACGTGTGCATCTCAGCTATTCTAGAGTTATCCTGTCTAATCTCTATAAAATAATGATGCTTTTTTTTTTTTTATCCAAGGATCCAAGCACTTTACAAAGGTGAGTACTATTATCCAGTAGCAGAGCTGGGAATGAGACCTTGAAGCTCATCTGCACATACACATAGTATGTATGGTTTCAGATAGGACTTTAAATTTGAAAATTAGGCTACTGTAATGCTTATGTAGTGTCTGGTTTTATTGTATTTTAATAGGGAGCTGGTAACAGGTCACTGAGGGTAAGAGAAGGCCCAGAAGTCTTTCTGCGGGAGCGTCCCAATCTGTGTTGTCAGGAAAGGGGAGCAGCAGTGGTTTCTTTTCAGAAGGTGCAAAATACACCTAGATCATGAAGAACATGGTAATGGTAAAATTGCTGAGGTCAGGAAGTTAAGGAAGAAAGGGGGAATTCATACTAAGCAGCTGCGATAGATTGAATCAGGATAAAAGAGTGTTCAGAGCCAGAGCAGATATCAAAGATCACCAGTAATGCTAGTACTCATGGGTGATGTTTAATTACTCTGTCTGTTAGGAGATGCGTACAGCCAAAGAAGTAAGTTCTTGAGCTTCAAGATGCTTCTCTCTTCTCGAAAATCAAAACCAAATGACAGATCAGCCTTAATAGGTAGGGCTAGGAAGATGGAGGGAAGTCAGAGCATGTCTGGAGTCAAGGAGAAGGCTGGTTTGTAGCTTACTGAGGAGGCACATGGTCAGCATAAGATCACAGACTTAGTTAGGGCTTCTGTGCTCTGTATCCCCAGTATAACACCCTAATAATTGGTATGTCACATGTGCCTCAAGTGGTTGGTCTAGTGGAAGATAGCAGCCTGCTGCAGCTGCTACTTGTAAAGAAGTTATTCCAATAACTCAAATGGTAGTGGGCTGTGGCATGGTACTGAATGTCTCTGGTTCAAATCCTGCTGATGACTTGTATAGGGGTCATTATATCAGCTCTTGTGTGATCTTAAGCAGGGCCGGCTCCAGGGTTTTTGCTGCCCCAAGCAGCGCAAAAAAAAAAAAAAAAAAAAAAAANGCCCTGATCTTAAGATAAGTCACTGCAGCTCTTCTGTCCTCACTTTACTGATTCATATTAAATTGCAGATCCATAGATTTTAAGGCCAGAAGGGACCATCAGGTCATCCAATCTGACCACCTATATAACACAGGCCACAGAGTTTCACCCAGTGACCGCTGTACTGACCCATATCTGTGAGTGAGATCTACCTCACAAGGAAGATGTGCATGTGATCTTCCGGTGCTTTGAGATCCTCCAGTGAAAAGTGCAGTAGAAGTACACAGGATTGTTCTCTCTCTTGAGCCAGGCAAACAACTCACCAGGTTTGTGCTGTGTATGCAGGGGGCTGGTATTTTTAGTGCAAGAGGCCACAGTGGCATACCTACGCCAGGGGTTTTGGGAGGTGAAATTAACCAGATGAGCATTTGTCTCTGAGGGTTAACAAACCCATTCATAGCAGGGTTTACTCCCATCATTTCCCACCAGGATGGATAGACCAGAAGCCAAGTGGTCTCTGACTTTACTGTGCAGACATGAACTAACTTTCATTTAGATAGCACCTTCCATCACAAACAATCCCAGAACACTTTGTAGCCATCACTGCATCATCATTATAAAGCAGCTACTGCAGGGGTGGAACATGGCAGCTGTTTAATAGCAGTCAGGAACACTACACAAGAATCAAAGATATGGGCGGGGTGGAGAATCATCTGATATCAGAGTTCATCTTTAAACCAGTTCCCATCGTGCTGTAACAGTGACCCAAATATCACTGTGTAATCAACATCCGAGTACTGACACCTTACATTTCTGTATAGTATGTTTCATTCCCACAGGTCCCAAAGCACTACATTCAAAAGAATTGCCTGTCCCATCATTTGAAATGCAGCCATTTCTGGGGAGGAATGCAGCCAAATCAGTGGTTATGGGTGGAGTGTTCTTCCCTTTCCCTTTTACTCTTGTGCAGTGTTCCTGAGTGCTATGAAACAGCTGCTGTGTTCCACTCCTGCGGTAGCTGCTTTACAACAATGGATGCAGTGATGGCTACAAATTATTGTGGGATTGTTTGTGACAGAAGGTGCTATCTAAATGTAAGCGATTATCAAAGAAGCTTTAACTGCTTTTCAGTAGGGAATTTGGGGATGCTGAAAATGGCTGATACAGAGATGCACTGAAATCTGAACAGAGGAAAGTGTGATGAGTCCTTCACTAAAAGCCACTTTGGACAACCTCATTAGAAGGGACCCTCCTTGAGTGAAGGGCTTTATGGCAGATGTTTTGAGAGAGGGTGGCAGGAAGGAAAAAAGAAACCTGGTCTATATTTGCAATTTCAGCCTGTACATTAACAGAATTTGTAATGAAATGGAGAGAGAGTGTAATGCTGCCTCTAAAGGACAGAATAAAAACAGCATACCTAGGTGCTATAGGCCCTATACTGCTTAAAGTAGGAAGATTCCCCTTTAGTTTAAATGGCGGGGCCCTCAGCTTCTGGCTATGGAGAATCTGAGTTTGATCTCTGCTGTCACTATCAAGCTCCAACTGGCAACTGTTTTCAGGAGAGTGACAACCGTGAAGTCCTAGGTGGGCACAGATTTGTTGCAGCATGAAAGGTTGCTATCAAATCCTTGACAGCCACTTGCCCGCTGCCTGCCTAGTATCCTGCTGCTGGCACACGGAAGCCATCAGTTGGCCAGGGACTATTGCATAAGCCTCACTGGGGACCTCGATAGCGGATTAGCTCCTTGAACGTCTTCCTTATTGCCACCAGCTAGGGCTGATGTGTAACTATGACCCACTGGGTAATGCTGAATCTGAAACCTCTACCAGCCCTTGATATGGGATGGAAGAAATGACTGATTCCCCCTTCCTCTAGCCCTGTAAATTTCTTCTGGGAAAATCCCTTCTCATGCCAGCCAAGGACACCCTTCAGGTAGGCAAGTTAAGGCAAAGAAGAGTGTGATTATGTCCCCCACTTATTCTCCCCCCTTTCACTGCTCTTGGGCAGAACTCAGCCTGTGAAATGCTTTGGATTCAATGGCCTGTAATTATGTAATTCCTCCTCGTTATCTTTTCTAATTGTTCTGAGTGTTGTTTCCTAAACTGATTGGAAACAATAGCAGACTGGGATGGAGTGGGAGGCAGATGGGAGCATGGCAGGCTGCCAGCATGGTGCCAGGCTCCCAGCAGGGTCTGTGTGGGAGGAATACGCTGCTACTGCTGCTGTGGAGAGATGGATGCTGAAACCTGAACAGAGGATGTAGCTGAGTCCTGCCGGGGAGGGAGAGGCTGGGAGAGGACAGCTCATTCAGCTCTATGTATGTGATCTGTATTTACAGTGCTTCATCATTCAAGAAATTTCACCCCCACTTCCCATCCCCGAGGGGCTCGCTGTTTTCCTCCTCTCCAGCGCTCTGATGACGTAGGTTAAACCCTCGTGGGGGGTTTCGCCCCAGCACCAGGAGAGAGTGTGGTCCTGTCCCCCTGGTATTGGGTTGTTTGTTTGCTTGCCAGGAAGAGGTTGGCTCATTAGCTTTTGGGGGATGTCTATGAGCGGTTAGAGGGGGCATTTAGCATTGGTGGGACACCTTGTGGGGTTTCTTTGTATTTAACTGGGGGGGGGAGATAGTTGGGGGGTTACTGCTGCAGAGATGGCAGTTGTGGCTCTGTGTTTTTGCAGGTCACTCGCTTTCCAGACAGCTGCTGGTATGGAGTTGTTCCATTTTTTCTGTGTGTGTGAGAGTTTATGATGATATGCTGCCAGCCTGGAGACAGTTTAGTCAAGCAGGTACCTCCCTCCCCCGGCCCGATCCCATTTAAGTGGCTCAAGGAGGAGCCCACGCTAGGTGGAAAGGAAAGAGTTTGAAGTGAAAGGCTGCCGATAGCGCCAGTTCGAAAGTCTGGGGAGGGCTGGGTTTTCTTCAAGAAGTGTGTGTGTGTGTTCATCCATTTCTCAAAATCTGTGGGACCAAGTAATTGTGGCTTTATGATATGTCACGTGACTATGACTTTTGCATTAACAGGGTGGTTGTGTTGTATTGTGATGTCATGTACCCTACAAGAAGTTCACAGGAGAATCTTCATTTCCACCTCAGGCCTACGTTACAGGAGGCGAGACAAACCTGTGGAAATAAGGACTGATTTGCCAATATGGGGAAAGGCTGCAACCTTCCGTGAGGCAGCAGCCAATTCCTGTAGAGTAAAATGGTTTGGCGTGGAGGTGGCTTTTGGCTGATCTCTGGGTTCCAGGATTCGTTCACTCTCATTATGCTGTTAGATTAGGGTTGCCAACTTTCTACTTGCACAAAACCAAACACCCTTGCCCCGCCCCTTCCCTGCCCCTCCTCTGAGGCCCCACCCCTTCTCCGAGGCCCCAGCCCCCGGTCACTCCATCCCCCCTCCCTCTGTCGCTCGCTCTCCCCACCCTCACTCACTCATTTTCACCGAGCTGGCTCAGGGGGTTGGGGTGCGGGAGGGGGTCCGGGGGGCAGGCTCTGGGCAGCACTTACCTCAAGCAGCTCCCAGAAGCAGCCAGCATGTCCCCCCTCTGGTTCCAATGCAGAGGCACGGCCAGGCAGCTCTGTGCGCTGCCCCGTCTGCAGGTGCCACCCCCGCAGCTCCCATTGGCCACGGTTCCCAGCCAATGGGAGCTGCAGGGGCGGTGCTTGGGGCAGGGGCAGTGTGCAGAGGCCCCTGGCTGCTCCTACGCATAGGAGCTGGAGGGGGGACATGCCGGCTGCTTCCTGGGAGCCGCACAGCGCAGAGGCTAGCAGGGAGCCTGCCAGCCCCGCTGCGTGGCACTGCCAACTGAACAGCCAATGGCCCAGTCAGCAGTGCTGCCCGGAGCCGCCAGGATCCCTTTTCAACCGGGTGTTCTGGTCAAAAACCAGACGCCTCGTCACCCTCTGTTAGATTTGTGTCTAGCCTCAGCCTTGAATGTCTGCAGTCACTGCAGTTCCACACCCTGTCAGCCCAGTCATCGACTGATGGAGGTTGGATGTGGGGAGAAAGGGGGAATTTCTGATAACGGGCCCTTGCCTTTCCCCTTCCTCCAAGTCCAGCTTCATTTTGCTTTTTCAATACCATTTAGTTAGGTGCGTACAGTCGGTCTCTCACAGCACCCTCTCAGCAGGCTGAGAATCTCTGGGCCCTGTTGGCATCTCTCTGGACCATATCGGGTTATGAAGGGGAAGAAAAGTGATTCCTTAGCCCTGGATCTGAGGTGATCACTCCTGCTGCAAACCGAGGCTGGCTGATGAGTTGTGGCTAGTCCGTTCCTCTCTCTCCTCCCCCACACTTCTCATTCTGCTGATTTCTGTAGCAGGTTAAAGTGACAGGGTTTAGATCCGGAGGCGAGGGGAAATCACAGGCCATTCGGCGCTGGCTGAAAGTTCAGAGGCCAGGAAACTAAGATGACCTGGAGAAGCCAATTAAAACAGAACAGGGAAGGAGGGAAGAGAGATGGAAGGCAGGGGGTGAAGCGATGGCGAGGAAGAGGGAGACAGGAGGGGATCGACCAGAATGGGGTGCGGGAGGATGAAATGAGAGGAGGGAATAACTGTGACAGCTGATGGAGGGAGAGAAGGATGTTAGCAAACGGATGGTGCAGGGGGGAAAGGTGGAGGGTTTGGATTCTCTTCCCATCCCTGGCTGTATCCTGTTGCTCTCTCGTGCAAGTGTTCAATAGGTGCTCTCCTGAGCCTCTGTCCAGTGCCTACAGCTACATCTACACTCCACTCAAAGTCCGACAGCACGGCACAGCCACGGCTGGCCTGGGTCAGCTGACTCAGGCTTGTGGGGCTCAGGCTGCGGGGCTCAAAATTGCAGTGTGGGCTGTGAAACTCTGCAGGAGGGTTGGGTGTCAATTGACCTGGGCTCTGAGACTCGGTGTTATGGGTACTGCCGTACAGACGTTCCCTTAATCACAAAATCACCTGGCTGCCTAGTGGAGACAGGTATTGGAGCCTGAAGAACAACTCACTGTCAGCAGCTCAGATGGTCAGAATGGAGAGGGGTAACTAGTGGTGTTCCCCAAGGGTCAGTCCTAGGACCAATCCTATTCAATTTATTCATAAATGATCTGGAGAAAGGGGTAAACAGTGAGGTGGCAAAGTTCGCAGATGATACTAAACTCCTCAAGATAGTTAAGACCAAAGCAGATTGTGAACAACTGCAAAAAGAACTCACAAAACTAAGTGATTGGGCAACAAAATGGCCAATGAAATTTAATGTGGATAAATGTAAAGTAATGCACATTGGAAAAAACAACCCCAACTATACATACAACATGATGGGGGCTAATTTAGCTACAACGAGTCAGGAAAAAGATCTTGGAGTCATCGTGGATAGTTCTCTAAAGATGTCCACGCAGTGTGCAGAGGCGGTCAAAAAAGCAAACAGGATGTTAGGAATCATTAAAAAGGGGATAGAGAATAAGACTGAGAATATATTATTGCCCTTATATAAATCCATGGTGCGCCCACATCTCGAATACTGTGTACAGATGTGGTCTCCTCACCTCAAAAAAGATATTCTAGCACTAGAAAAGGTTCAGAAAGGGCAACTAAAATGATTAGGGGTTTAGAGAGGGTCCCATACGAGGAAAGATTAAAGAGGCTAGGACTCTTCAGCTTGGAAAAGAGAAGACTAAGGGGAGACATGATAGAGGTATATAAAATCAGGAGTGATGTTGAGAAAGTGGATAAGGAAAAGTTATTTACTTATTCCCAGAATACAAGAACTAGGGGTCACCAAATGAAATTAATAGGCAGCAGGTTTAAAACGATTAAAAGGAAGTTCTTCTTCACGCAGCGCACAGTCAACTTGTGGAACTCCTTACCTGAGGAGGTTGTGAAGGCTAGGACTATAACAATGTTTAAAAGGGGACTGGATAAATTCATGGTGGCTAAGTCCATAAATGGCTATTAGCCAGGATGGGTAAGAATGGTGTCCCTAGCCTCTGTTCGTCAGAGGATGGAGATGGATGGCAGGAGAGAGATCACTTGATCATTGCCTGTTAGGTTCACTCCCTCTGGGGCACCTGGCATTGGCCACTGTCGGTAGACAGATACTGGGCTAGATGGACCTTTGGTCTGACCCGGTACGGCCTTTCTTATGTTCTTATGGTGCTGTGGGGAAACCTATCTTAGGCTCTCTTCCTACTACACCTGCAACCCTGGAGAGCGAGAGAGAGGAGCAACTCCCTCCCTCCCACACACACTTTATATACAGATACAAAATGCTAAATCATCAAGCAAAGCTGTTCCAGTCCATGCCTCTCCTGGCAGGTGCATGGGAAGAACGTGAGGCCCTGACATGCAGGAGGAGAGCCTCAGACAGAAATTATATATATATATATATACACACACACATGCCAAGCTGTATTTTATCTTCTCAAGAGGTAGGTAAGGTTGCCGGAGGTGCGGGGGGGGGGGGGGGGGGGGNCAGATAAATGCACTTGGCACTTTTGATCATAGTAATATTAGTGAATAAAGAGTGGGTCACACTCTGAAAAGGGCGCTGTTTTATAGTGTCGTTACACTGGACTCAGTGTAATTGTTACACTACATCAAAGTCACTTTGATACAAGTACCGTGATTTGGCTTTTCATTATGTAACTACCATTAATTCATATAATCAGAACCTCAATGACATGACTGCTTTACTTAGCACCCCCCTGGTGCATTTAATACATACACCATTAGAATCCAGGTTTATTAACTACATCCTGTTTACAATGTATTTATTCTCAATCACTTGGTGACCTTTCTGGTTGTAGGAATTAGTGATAATTACAGGTAGCAAAAAATGCACAACCACAGTGTAACTACACTGTAATTATCAGAGTGTGTGACCTAAAAGGGGTTGTGTGTGTAAGACATTCCCTTTCTCTCCTATATATAAATATGGATAGCTCTCTCTCTGTGGGTGTAATTATAGATCTATATAATTTACACACAGACACTCTGTACAAGAATTTTACAATGCAGATACAGTAGTAGGTGGTGCAGGGAAGCAAGGAAAACTATAAACTATATTTAAAACATGATCGTTAGGCAGAGCATTTGACACCTCCGGTATCAAGAGATACATTTGCACTGAAATAATATCCTATTTGCTAATAATCCAAATGTGCATTTCCCAGAGCCTGAGCAGATGCCGCAAGCCTTCTAAAACGGCCGAGAAAGCATCCCTGCCTGTCAATTAATAGCAGAGAGGAGCAGGCTGTGCTCAACATAGTAAACAAACAGTCCAAATTCTTCCAAGAGATGGCTGGGTATTAAACTGCTGACTCAGACTCCTCATAATACAGCCCGAAATGTAAAGCAGCCGTCAGAATAGCACTTTAAAAATCTCCTCTTTATTACAAGAATCAGAGAAGGTGGCAGCAGGAGCACGCATTGTAAGCATCGCCACTAACAAATGCCTTCATCAAATATGTCTGGTGCATGTGGATGTGTGAGGTGAGCATGTGTCTCTATCAAATGTTTCTGGCAGAGGCATTTAGAGGCAAGACATTCTAAATACCTGGTTGCTGCTGCTCTTTGTGAGGCCGTAACAAAAGGAGAGATTTGAAGGTGCCATTAGCGGCATGCTGAAGCGAGCACGGCTTGCAAGGCCTGGCTGTCACACGTCACTCCAATCCCAGGGCTAGCGGGGCTTTAGAGTTCATTCCTTTAATCAAACACGGGATAAAAGAGACATCTTGGCTCGCTTCCAACAGCCATCTGGCCTCCGGGCTGCTAGGCTGGGGTTTCCAAAGCCACCTCTGGGATTTGGGATGCCGGGAACCAGGCATCCGAATCTCCTAGGCAGCTTTGAAAATTTCAGCCTTTGGTGCTTACAGTTAACCAGGCATCTCACAGACAGGCACAGCACAATGGGCTAGTACCACCCCCCTGTGCTGGCTGCTCTCTCCATTCAGAGTGGACAAGACCAATCGGGCCCGGCTGCGTGTACGTGTGGGGGGGGAAGGGGAGCAGGGTTCTGCCATGGAGCAGGACATTGTCCACGGTCTCCCACCTCCGGCTAATAATCTGTGAACCGGCTCTCCGTAGTTCTCTAGGCTGCAGTCAGCACTGTAGGACCAGGCGGAAGAACAGGCTGTGGGGTGTCATTGCAAGCTGCAGCGGCTATTTGCATAAAACAGGCTTCCTCACCTGGATTCTCTTGTGAGAGCATCACACTACGGCAGCCCTAATGGTACCCAAGATTTGCCCCTCGTGCAGCTCCCCTGGCAGCAGCAATGGATGGAGCATCAGGAGGGGTTTTGGATTAGATGACAGGATGGTAAAACCCCAGCATGTGTCTAGATTAGAGCTTCCCATAATGCTGCCACCAGAGAGCTGCAGTGGAAAGCTACCAACTTAGACAGGGTAGCAATGCGCAAGCCTGCATTGTGGCTGTGTCACACACTCCCACAATAAGGGCATGGTTTTCTTTCTAGGCACACATACTGTTCCATGGACATACTGTGCAGGGTCACCAGGAGAGTCAGCATGGTCTTTTCCATGGCATTTTCCGTGACTGACAACTTCCTCTCTTCCCAGTCCATCCTCAATCCAAGCCCCCGCTTCACCCACAAAGAAGGGTCTAAACCAACCTGTGAAACTCACTGCTGCTTGATATGACTGTGGCAAAACTAGTTTAGCACGTTAAGAAAAATTACATGGATAAGAGTAGCATATGCAGTTACTCTGATTGGAATAAAAATTACAATAGTTATTCAATCCTATTGCTTCAGGGCTTGTGCTGATTAGCACGTAGGACATACCTCCCTTGCCCCAACTACGGAATAGATTTGCACAGTTAGGTTCCTTGTGTGGGGAGCAGGGGGAAGGGGTAGTAGTGGGGTCAGGGGTTGTGTCTTCCTCTGAAGGCTTTGGAACTGTCTGCCATCAAAGCTCGGCTAGAGGGCACTTGTCTGTTAGGATATGGCAATTCCTATGTATGAAATGAAGAGGCAGTTTCCAGATCATTGTCTGGCCTACTCCTGGCTGGTACTAATGTAACACACTGGCATAGAATATTATATCCCCTTTTAGAGGTTAGTCCACTTGAGGATAACAACATACTACTGCTACCAGAGTTACTCCTTTAGCTCAAGTGATCGAGGTCTGGGCTGCAGCTGTGAAGGTTGATGGTTCAAACCCTGCTGATGACCCATGAAGGAGGCACCACAGAAGTATTAGTGGAAAGCATATATATTGCTATTCCAGCCTCAGCAAGTCATACCTTCAAGCCTGCTTTATTTATATCCTCTCAACAGAGCCTGCATGCTCCCAGCATTGCAAGCACTAGAAACCTTGCAGCTTTCCTCCTAATTTATTCATGAAGGTACAAGGGCCTCGCCAAGTTCATCCCAACTCAACTCATGCAAAAACCCAAAGCCTGGAATGTTCCAAACAGCATTTAACTAGCAACAGGTGGCAGGGGTTCTGCTACTGCAGGCTACGATACAACTCCAGGAGGAAAAGGGAAAGAGATACCAGAGTATGAACTCAGTCCAGAGCAGGCTGGCCTGCAGCTGTCTCTTCTGTGGCTTCAGGGCCTCCCACTGGGATACAGAGAGTCAGCCAGCAGCAGAAAGGGTTTAAAACACATCCGCTATGGGGAGCTGTTTGCAATTGACATTCAGTATGCACAGAGATGGATAATTAGGCTTGGAAGGATTCGATTTTTATCATTAAATGTCAGCTAACGTTGCTTTCACTGTACACACTAAAACCGACAAAAATATATTTCCATCAATGATAATGGAAATTTACAGACAGGCAAAGAAAGAAAAATGCTACCTGAGAACTTTTAGTGTTTGATTTAAGGATATTTACTTGGTATATTTTGGCATGTGATGCTGACAATCTGTGTTTTAACAATTATAAAACTCTAACTTTTTGAATCTCAATGTCTACGGGCGTTAAATAATTATCGTCAAATCTCCCCATTGTCTGACCTGTCCCCATTATTTCCAACCCCTCTGAAAATTTAAATAGATAAAAAAATTAAATGCTTAAAATAAACATGAATATTGTCTGGCAAAATTATAAAAATGTAAGAATCGAACGCTGCTAAGCCTTTGGATAATGTAACATGGACATATCAAATCCAAGATGATTAGCCAGTTCTCTCCCACCCCCGTGCACAGGTTGTGTTGAGATGAAGATGATACATGCAGCCTTGCAGAGAAAATATTCACCCATTTGTCCAGCATTTTCTGGGCCCCGGTTACCACTCACACTAGTAAAATGCAGTACCACATTTTGCATCCTCCAGACCGAGAAAATGTTCACCTAGCAGAGCTGTTCTTTTTCATCAAAGTATCAGAGGATAGTTTGGGGCGGGGATAGACTGGGAGGAGGAGGAGCTGGCTTGGGGATTTTCTCCTACCTTTCTCCAGAGTCCCAACGGGCAGCATTAGGACTTTGTCAATATCCCATTTCTAGCCCAGGTGAAAGAGGAAAGGCACAGAGGCAGGGAAACGAGATAAAGCAGTAGCATCCAGGCCAAGCCTTAGCACAGGGCTTCTCAAGCTCTTCCCTACCAGGACCCTCCCCCCAAGGACCCCACTCCCACCTAGCCAGGGTCTTTCTCCCATTTAGCAATATGGGAAGGGAAGGGTGGTCTTGACATTTGTTTGCAAACCTTCCCTCCTCCCCCACTGCCCTAGAGGCCTTCGACCCACTGTCATTTCCACTTGATTCATAGACATGCTGGATCTGAGTGTGCATGGATACCCCATAGCACAACAAGGGCCTGATCCTGATCCAAGCCTCTAGGAACACCTCTACCCCGATATAACGCTGTCCTCGGGAGCCAAAAAATCTTACCACGTTATAGGTAAAACCGCGTTATATCGAACTTGCTTTGATCCACCGGAGTGTGCAGCCTCCCCCCCGGAGTGCTGCTTTACCGCGTTATATCCGAATTCGTGTTATATCGGGTCACGTTATATCGGGGTAGAGGTGTACTACCGTAATACCAATAATAATAGGAGATCTGGTGCCTCTGGCTTAGGGCAGATCTGAAAGGGGGTTATAGGGCACTCCTCAGACACAAACACCTCAATTAATTGCAGAGAGAACCTTGCAGAGAGCACATAGGGGCTTTGCTACCCTTGATCTCCGTCAGACTCTGCCGCTCAAAGGGGAAGGATTTGGGGACAGAGGGACGGGCCCATAGTCCCATTCCCAGAGCTGGCCTGTGGGCTTCACAAGAGATCACTATGTGTTGGGGTCACCTCACGTGCAGCCCATGTCTGAATCTAGCCACTCTGAGTCCCAGCACCTCTGAACATTCTCCTGTGAGAGAGGCCAGGGGGAACTGGGAAGAAAGCAAGTAACTAACCCGACACTCCCTCCAGCTTAGAGTCCACAGACAGGCAATAGTCCCTGTGCAGGCTGTTACAAACAGCAACAATGGCTCTTGAATAAATTCAGTGGAACAAAATAAAGGTGAAAAAACATCCAGAGGGTATATTTGGGTGCATGGAACTGGCTGAGTTAAATTGTTGGCCAAGTCTCTAACAGAGCATGGTCTAGTCATGGTCAGAGCAGGGTACTGGGTATTAAACTCACTGGGTCTATTCTCAACTCTACAATCATCTCACTATGGGACCTTCTGCAAGTTATTTAACAGGTCTGTGCCGCAGTTTCCTCAACTATAAAATGGATATAATAATTCATACCTGTTTCTGTAAAGCCCTTAGAGATTCACTAATGAAAGGTCTTATAGAAGTGCAGTGTTTGTGTATGTGCCTAGGCACACCTGCGTACACGTGTGACCATGATTGATAAATAGTGAATAAACTGAAAAACATGGGATAAGTGGTATTAATTTTGCAGCTTCAAACTTTTCATCTGCACTCTGCCTGCTAATCTAACTCCGTCGGGACAACTTCTAACATTCCAGCAGGTTCAACACAGCTGCCGTTTAAAGGAAATCTACTTACAGTCTAAAAATATCCCAAACTCATGCCAAAAATAACTGTATACCACAACATAATGTATTCCCTAGCTCTTTTGTAGCTATAATCTTTCCCCCCTCACACCCACACATACACCCTCTATAACAGATAGAGAAATATTCTAATCTTGATAAAGAGGGATTTCTATGTATATTATTATATTATCAAGATGGGGTGAAATTCACCCCTGTGCAAAGGGCCAACACAAAAATGGGTTTAAGTGGTGCATTTTATACAGGGGTGAATGTTGCCCATTTACAGTACAGACCACCAGGGAACCTGCAGTACATATACCTATCTGTGCTGGTGACACAGGGCACCTATCCCCAGCCAGAAATGACTGGATAGCGTCTCCTGAGAGAGCTTGCATGTAGTTACAATCATATCCATTTGAGCTGCAATTGAAAATTCAGCAGCATTAATAGATGGAATGGGCCTATGTTTAAAGCCCAAGTCTAGGGGTCAGAAGTTTTTGTGTCTCTTCCTCACTCTGCCATTCAATCTGTAGGTGACTTGGGGACAATCACTTAGCCTCTCTGTGCCTCAGTTTCCCCCATCTGTAAAACAAGGATACTACCACCTGCCAGTATTCAGGCTTAATTCATTAGAGTGTGCTAAGTGCTCAGAGGTGTTCCATCGAAACTGCTATAGGAGGGCACAGTATTATCAAAGGTACTATATATTTGGGTTGGAGGGGATGTGTTGGCTATTAAGACATGAACGATGGGGCTGAAGAAAGGCAGTAGAAGAGAAGACTCTGTGCTGACAATTCTTGGTCAACCTGTCTAATACACAATGCCACAGAGAACCCTAGAATTATGGCACCGGCTAGAGGCCCCAGCTGAGATCTGGGCCCCGTGGTGCGCAGCATAATGCGTACACATGTCTATGCCCCAAAGAGCGTAGAGTCTAAACAGACAGCGGAGGGTGGGAGAAAGGGAGTGTTGTTCTCCCTGTTGTACAGATAGGGATCTGAGGCACAGGGGAGATTAGGTAAATTGCCCAAGGTCACACAGAGAGTCAGTGGCAGAGGTGGGAACCAATTTCAGATCTCCTGAGTCCGCCTGCCAGTGCTTTAACCACAAGAGCATCTTGTCTCTCACTTGGCCCTTCCACTGATTGCACTGGATGGGCTAACAGGAGGGGCTGCACCCAGGTACTTGGCACCCACTTCCCCTGTGAAAACAGAGAGCAGGGAGGGACATGCCTGTCCAAGAGGGAGTGTCGGTCACCCTGTCTCTGGAGGGTTGCACCCCACACCCTGCCCTGAAGCCCTCATCTCCAAGCCTCTGCAGCTACAGCAGTTCGCATGGAATTCTGCGTCCTTTTGCCTGCTAGAGTGTGGTGCTAAATCCCTTTGCTCTCTCTCTGCCTGTCTTCTCGCTCCCATTCCCCGGGGGCAAGGCACAGGGTAAAGGTGGGCAGCTGTTCATTCCCCGGCTCTGCTATGGAAACAGTGGCCATTTTACACTGGGCAACCTCCGCTTCGCCCCCTCTTCGACCCCAGGAATAGTGCATTATGGGGGGGAGGAGGTGAGTCAGGCTAGTGCCACCTGCTAACGCTCAGCCTCCCTTTGCCCTCCTGGAAGGTTTAATCCCTTCACCGCTAGGGAGAAAGGCCTCTGTTTTATTGATATATGCATACATAAAATGCAGGCAGTTCTGGCACGGGAAAGATTAATTCCATTAAAGAAGGAGGAGGGATGCAATAGAGAGAGACTTCAGGAGAGGAGAGAGGCTGAGGGGCTGATTGTTGAGGGGTGAGTAGACAAGGCACTTGATATGATTTACTTACTGAGACAGACTGGCACGACCTGTGAAGCTTAGATCCTGATCCAGAGTCCAATGGGGTTCAGATCCAGGCTTTTGATTTGACCCATTATAGAGATAAGGAACCAGCCATGCATCTGGACTTTCCCAAAGCTCAGGCGTGTTCAGAGGTGGGAGTTTGGCTGAGTCCCATCTCTGGGTTTTCATCCCCTTACAGAATAGCTGGTGGGCGGCTCAGAGGTCCAGCCAGCACTGCTGTGCGGGAGACTCAGCTCCAGAAAAAATGGGCGTGCCTCTTCCGGAACCCCTGAATGGAGACTCAACACACAGGACATAACCAGATACAGTTGTGGAAAGCTCCTGCTGGAGAGGACAAGGCAGGGCTTGGAGCAGGAGGAAAAGGCAGTTCTAAGCACGTAGGCTATGGTCGCTTAGGCACGGGTGGTGTCTCTAAACTCTCTATTCCCGATGATCCAGCGCATCTCTGAACCCTGCCCAGCAGGAGCGCTGCCAGCTTTTCCGGCGCCCTAAGCGGCGGAAGGTCCTGCCCCCGAAATGCCGCCCCCAACGGCGGAGGCGGAAGGTCCCGCCCCCAAAATTGAACGGACGGCCAGGGCGCCGGCGCCCCCAAAATAGCAGCGCCCTAGGCGACCACCTAGGTCGCCTAATGGGTTGCGCCGGCCCTGCTGCCCAGAGCCATTTCTTCATGGTTACAGAGAACACCGCTTCCGAGAGCTCCGCAACCTACCACTGTGGGATGTGGACTCGGAGTAGGTCCCTCTAACCTCACTTCTGCTTGCTGGTGATGCCTTAAAGGGCAGTGAGAGCAGCTCAGGAGGTTGACCTTTCCGGTCCCCTTCAGATATGCAGCCAAACGGTTGGAAATCCAGCTGGAGCCGGTCTGAATGATTTGGCGCTCTGGGGGTAGCAAAGCGCATGCGAGCACCTTCCACTCTCAGCAGCTGGAGCCCAGACAGGTGGAAGCAAAGCAGAACTGAACCTCACAAAGAAAAGTTCCGTTCAGGTAACCAGAAGGGAACCTTCACTGAACTATGCAAATAGCTGGCAGGGCCTTTCATTTTCACATGACATCACTCCTCCCAGCTTCATTTTGGATCATTGACCGGAACAAGACAACCCCCACAAAAAAGGCTGTTCTTGACTTAAATCCTGGCCTATCCAAACTCACTCCCATTTTTGCACCCCTCTTCATCCTGCCTAGGGTTGCCAACTTTGTAATATTTAAAAAACGGACACTCCAGCAGGAGTGCCGGAACCTTCTCTGCCCTGCCTCTGCCCCACGTCTTCCCCCCCAAGACCCCGCCTCTGCCCCAAGGCCCCGCCCCCATTTGCTCCTCTTCCCCCCCACTCCGTCGCTCGCTGCTTTTCCCCTTTCCCCCGCCACTCCCTTCTGCCCGGGTCGGAAGGGACTCGCCTGCAGAGCCAGGGCTGAGAGCTGCAGCCATCTGACGCAGGTAGGAGGCCACCCTGGCTGAATAGGGACTGGCGTGTGTGATGACCCGGTGCCTCCCCGCCTCCTCTGCTCGCAGTAACCGGACTTTGGGTGTCCGGTTAGTAGAACTGACCGGACACTGTCAGGTCCCCTTTTCGACCAGACTTTCTGGTAAAAAAACCAGACACCTGGCCACCCTTCCTGCCCCACGTACCTTGGAAAGCTTCTCAACCAATACATGCTAATCTCCCCACCACCACACTACTAATGCCCACAGCCTGTCGTATCTTGCACTGTGTGTTTTCACTTGTGCCTTTAGAATGCTGGGATTTGCTATTTGCTTGCAACACCCACAGGGCTGCACCAGAGGCACAGGGAGGAACTATGGAAATGAGCAATAGTTATAATGACTCAGACTGGATGTCCCTTTACACCATACGCACACTCTAGTGCAACCACAAGTTACTGGGCTCAAGGCAGGAATCACGGAGTGAAATTCTGTGGCCTGTGTTACACTGATCAGACTAAACCAGTGGTTTTCAACCTTATTTCATTTGCAGACCCCTACAAAATTTCAAATGGAGGTGAGAACCTCTTCGGAAATCTTAGCCATCGTCTGCGGACCTCCAGGGATCCGTGAACCACAGGTTGAAAACGACTGAACTAGACGATACAGTGGTCTCTAGAATCTATGGCCTGGTTTGCACACAATTTTTGCATTGATATAACTATATTCCGGGAGTCATTTCTTTACCGAACTATTTATAGCAATACAACCCCTAGTGTAGATGCAGTTGTACCAGAATAAAGGTGTCTCGTATCAGTATAAATTATTTGCATTCCCCTGTGGGAATAGCCATACCAGTATAGGCACTTTTATACCAGTATAACTGCATCCACACTAGGTGAGTTGTTTCACTTTAATTATAGTAGTATAAATAAAGCAGTACAACTTCTGCATGGAGGCAAACGAGGCCTTAGATTCAAGCTACAATGTCTGGGCTCGTTCGCATCTGGGGTTTCAATCCACTCTGCTATATAGACCGGAACCAACTGCACAGTTCAGCTCTGGATCCAAGCTTCCCCAAAGATTGGAACGGTGTGGATGTGGAAAGGGATTTGGACCCATTGTTACCAAGTCCCAGCAATCTCTGGAGAAAACCCCCACTTTATCCAAACCTATCCAGGGCACGTATTGAAAGGTGTCATAAAATCAATCAATGAAATGTGATGTCACAAATGTAATTGAATGATACGTATGTCCACCAGGCCCCCCTCACACTTGATATCCCCGTTGGCCAATGTTGAATTATAATGGAACATACACAAATATATGAAACATGCATAAATAACCCAAGCATGCATTTTTAATTATGGAATCCTGATAACTTTCCCACTCCTAACAAAATCAAAATGAATTAAACTCAAGTAGCTGTCAGTGGCATAAAAAACATCTCATCATTTAAATGGCAACATGAAATGTACGCCTGAATTGCAGTATGACTGGGACAGTTTGTTGTAATGATGCCGATTAACATATCTATCCATTTAATAGTTTCCAGTGCAGAAGGAGATAGCTCGGGTGATATCCAAATGGAAAGCAGGGTGAGAAGAAAGAAAGAAAGAAAGAAAGAAAGAAAGAAAGAAAGAAAGAAAGAAAGAAAGAAAGAAAGAAAGAAAGAAAGAAAGAAAGAAAAAAAGAAAGAAAGAAAGAAAGAAAGAAAGAAAATGCATCACCAGGGAAGTAGCAGGACCAAATCAAGGGGAAAATTTCAGACAAATGATCAGCAAATACCTCCTGTCAGTGAGCTCTATTAGACAGTAAGACGTCCCCAAGGTATGGGGTAGAAGCTCCATTGCTTGGGACGTTTAGAACAGACAGGATAGAGAACTAAATAATATATGGTTGGGAACAGTCGGACAGTAGCAGAGACAGTTGACTAGATGCAGACACCTTTTTCCCCAGGAGACAGTAAGGAGGCTGAATTCAGCTGGGATGCTGGAGTTAATGGTCCCCAGACTTAGCTGTCCAAGGGCAGATGGAAGGGAATTCTCGGTGTAGGGGCCCTTGGCTCTGGAGTTTGGATGGTTGACCTATAGGACATGGTGCAAGAGCCATCTTGGAGACCATGGGGATGAGCCCGGTGTGCCCTGGATAAGGTATACCCGTCTTTCAGCGCTCCCTGGACACCTCTTGCAGCCCAGCCTAGTCCTTTTTGCCCAGGCGCTCCGGGATGTATGCTCACTAGTACTTTGTCCAGTCTAGTTTTAACACTGCAGGCAATAAGGCGCCCACCCTGACTGTCTATCCATCCATGTTAGATATGTCCCAGGGGCCCCATCACCATGTTACCTAGGAGCCACTTTCCTTGAGCCACTTCCTATTCTACAGCCTACGTGAGTGCGCCATTGAGAAATCTGTCCCTGGCTATTGCCACCAGCGATCACGCCTTTGCTGGGTGAAAAGCAGCAGCATTTTACGTATTTGTTAATATTTGTAAATCAATGGCAAAATGGACAATATTCCATTTGGGGGGAAAAAAAAAAAAGCTTCTGGGGATATCGTGAAGAATTCAAGTCAAAGGAAAAACAATTGCTCCTGCCTTGGAGAATATGACCTTCCACCAGTTTCACTGATTGAGAAATTTGTTTCCTCCAAGCAGTTGTAACACACGGTACTAAAATAAAGAAGAAAGTCTGAAGTTGTCACAGACTCTATTCTCAATTGCACACAGACTGGATTCAGCAGCCTAGAATGGAGTCACTAGGGATACCAATACATTCCCCATGGCAAGCTCATTATCTCCAGCACCAGCTCCCTTCTCAGAAACTGTCCCAGGGCCCGTAACTAACTTGGATCCATACAAAGCATTTTCAAGGTGAAACTCTAGTCTATGCTGGAGACACTGTAGCTTTAACAGAGTAAGGGAGAGAGAGAGGAAGGGAATATGCTGCATAATATGAGAGCAATGAAATTAATGGCAAATAAGTTTAGAATCAATGAAAGGAGATATTTAATCTCAGAGCACTTGTGTTAACGTGTGGAACTTGCTGTTGCAGGAATTCAGAGAGTCAAATGTTGTTGGTGGGTTTTAACAAGGGCTGGATCATGGAACAATAACATTCACATAAACACATACTTCACGGTGCAAACTGATCCCTGCAAGAGGGTCAGGAAGGAATTCTGCATAGATTTGTATATTCCAAGGCCAGAAGGGACCGTTGTGATCATCCAGTCTGACCTCTTTTCTTCGACAGGCCAGAGAACATTCCCAGAATAATTCCTTTTGAATCAGAGCATAGCTTTTACCAAAAAAATAAAAATAAAAAATCCAGTCTTGATTTCAAAATTGTCTGTGGTGGTGAATCAATCACCACCCTTGATAAATTGTTCCAATGGTTAATTACCCAAACTGTTAAAAATGTACACCTTATTTCCAGTATGAATTTGTCTCGCTTCAACTTCCAGCCACTGGATCTTCTTGTACCTTTCTCTGCTAGACTGAAGAGTCCATCATCAAATATTTGTTCCCATGCAGGTACTTACAGACTGTGATCAAGTCAGCCGTTAACCTTCTCTTTGTTAAGTTAAATAGATTGAACTCTTTGAGTCTATCACTATGAGGCATATTTTCTAATCCTTTAATAATTTTCGTGGCTCTTCTCTGAATCCTCTCCAACTTATCAACGTCTTTCTTCAATTGTGGGCACCGGTACTGGACACAGTATTCCAGGAGCGGTTACACCACTGCCAAATACACAGCTTCTTCCTTTACCATGTTCAGCATGACAATTAACTAAGTGTATAATCTTGTGGTTAAGGCACTGGACTGGGTCTCAGGAGACCTAGTTCAATTACATGCTCTGCCACAACTTCCTGTGGGACCTTGGGCAAGTCACTTAGTCTCTCTGTGCCTCTGTTCCCCATCTGTACAATGGGGATAATAGCACTGCCCTACCTCACAGGGGCATTGTCAGGATAAAGCCATTAAAGACTCAGGTGCCCAGAAACTATAGTAGTAGAGCTATGTATGTGCCATTGATCGGCAGCAGGTAGAGAACCTAGCTCAATGGGGCGCTGATCTTGGTTGTGGCCTCTAGACATTACTGTAACAAACCACGGCCAAGATTTTCAAGAGATCAGCACTGGGCACCATCTAAAAATCAGACCCCTTTGAAGTGTTCCAGGTTGATCACCCAAAATCCCCGGTCACCCATGAAAAACTTGGCTAACCATAATAATAGGGAGTGGGGCTACATGAGAAGGGGATCACTTTCCCTTGAAGAATGAACGAGCAACCAGAGCAGTATGCTAGACTTGACAGACCAGTCATTGCCGGTTCCTAAGAGGAGCATAACAGATTTTCACCAAAACAGAAGTGCTTCCCTTCCCCCTCCCCCTTTGCATTAGTTTCCCTGTCATATGCAAATATTAAATCATGGCATAAATTAGAGAGCGGTTTATTTATTTAAGTAGCGTGAATTCATCTCTCCTTTTAAAAAGAAATACATTTGCGGGTTGGGGGAGAAAGAGACACTTCAGCTTTGTTAAATAATACCCCCAAAAAAAAAAAAAAAAGCCACTTGAAAAAACGCTGCTGAGAAACACCACATTATCGGGAGGTGTTTAAAATGCGGAGAGTAGGTTTTAACTGTTCCCGAGAAGCATGACTGTCAGATAGAATGGGGGCCAGGAGGTTAAAACACAGCCATCATAACCTTTATTACTTCATTTTTGCGAAGCCATTAACCCACAGGAGGGACCACAGATGTGCCACAGCAACAGCAACTGGAGTGAAATTCAATACTCGCATCAGAACCTAATTTATGATCAACCTGCCAGGAGGAGCTGGGGGGCAGGGGGGTGTTGGAGAGTGGCATTTCCGCATGGCAATATTGCGAGGAGACAGAAAGCAGCACATTTGGGGTGAGAAGAGTGTGCGTTAAAATCTTTTCCCAACCCCCTACTTACCCCCCAACAACTGGAGCAGATGTGGATGGAGGCAGCGCTGCTGTTGGTAAAGGGCCTTCCTGAGTGATGTCAACTCCTAGGGGAAGGTGAACATCACAGAGATCCCTGTGTTTAGTGCTACTGAAATATGAATAAAAATGATCTAGAGACCTCAGCTGGGATCAGGGCCCCAGCGTGCTAGGCGCTGTGCAGACATACAGTGAGAGACAGTCCCGGCCCTGAAGAGCTTACAGTCTAAATAGACAAGACAGTGTGGGTGGGGTAACAGAGGCATAGAGAGGGGAAGGGATTTTCCCACAGTCACATAGCAAGACAGTGGTAGAGCAAGAAACAGATCCCAGGTCTCCTGAAACCCAATCTAGTGGGTCCATTATGTCAGGTTGGCTTTATTCCATCTACTCTCCCTGCCTGTTTCTCTTCTTCCACATTATCTCCCATATGCAGCACCCATCCAGCCCGGTTTGTCAGGCCACTCTGGGTGCCCCCCATGCCATAAGCATCATGTGACCATGTGGCATCTTCACAGCTTGAAGCATCACCACCACCACCCAGGGATGCTGTGTTACAATCAACCATCAAAGTAAATTCACAGCCTTAATTGGTCTACAGGCTAGAAGCCTGATCCCAACAAGGTGCTGAACATCTCCTGGGAGATGCTGAGCATCCTGCACTCCGCCTGACTTCACGGGGAGCGAAGGGTGGCTCGTCACCATAGGCTTGTAGGATGTAGGAGAGGCCAATGGATATTGTGACTGTCCCAGCTTTTTAACTGACTGCATTGTCACTGGCACCCTGGGTTGCTGCTGACATTGTGACTTCCACAGAATCTATTTCTCTTTTAAATGCACCCCGAAGTATTTTTCTGGATCTTTTAGCAGATTAAAGTACATTTGTAATGACAAAGGGAATCGATCATTTACAGGTGTATGCATGCTATGCTGTTGGCAGGATTTCTTGCTTTCAGAGCCAGGTAAGTTTCATGCTGCTCAACGTTTTCCTAGGCAGGGCACTACTACTGAGGTTTCACATGCCCATAGGCTGAGGCTGGGTGGGTTATTTTCACTGGGTGATCTCATGGCAGTCATAACATAAGAACATAAGAACGGCCGTACTGGGTCAGACCAAAGGTCCATCTAGCCCAGTATCCTGTCTACCGACAGTGGCCAATGCCAGGTGCCCCAGAGGGAGTGAACCTAACAGGCAATGATCAAGTGATCTCTCTCCTGCCATCCATTTCCATCCTCTGACAAACAGAGGCTAGGGACACCATTCCTTACCCATCGTGGCTAATAGCCATTAATGGACTTAACCTCCATGAATTTATCCAGTTCTCTTTTAAACGCTGTTATAGTCCTAGCCTTCACAACCTCCTCAGGTAAGGAGTTCCACAAGTTGACTGTGCGCTGTGTGAAGAACAACTTCCTTTTATTTGTTTTAAGCCTGCTGCCTATTAATTTCATTTGGTGACCCCTAGTTCTTGTATTATGGGAATAAGTAAATAACTTTTCCTTATCTACTTTCTCCACATCACTCCACAACACACTAAACTCCTTCATACTCAACTCAGGAACGGCATGTGCATAATGTCAGGGATGCTTAAATCGACTCCAGTCAACTGGCTCCCGGTCCTGTCACACATCCAGCCTCCACAGATTAGAAGAGCTGCCCAGACCTCTCGCTTGCTCAACCACGTCAATGCAGACACGAGGATCCCGTTGCACTGCAGAACCCGCCAAAGACAAGATTAAAATCCCCAAACCCTCTATGGAACCACATCAGGACCCTTACACTCAACTTCAATGCTGAGGCTCAATGGAAAACCACGTGGAGCTTTGGGACGCTCACAACAAACAGCTCGTCGTTGACCCTGCCAAGGAACCACCAGGTTTTGATTTCTGTCGGAAAGTCTGGTGCAGAATCGCATCAGGACATCTCCTGGGAGATGTGGACAAACCTTCTTTAAATGGAAAATGAGGCAAACAGCTGCATGCGACTGTGGTCACCAGGCACAAACGATGGAGCACATCATAGCTGAGTGTCCCCTTTGTTCTTTGGCTGGGGCCCTAACGGACATTCAACACCTCACTGCTGCAGCAACGTACTAGCTATCAAATCTAGATATAAATTTGTAATTGTTGCTACCTACCCAAGCCATACAAAAGAAGAAGAACTGGGGTGAACAGAGAGTCTGTAGCAGATCAGAGAATTGAATCCAGGCCTCCTAAATCCTGGGCTGATGCCTTAACTACTGGAGCATCCAGCAAGCAGACTGAGGAGTCTGATAACCATGGGATTGAAAGCTTGTCTACACAGTACAACTTTAACGCACACTAAAGAACTTTTTAGTGCATGCCAGTACATGAGCCAGTTAGCAACACACTGGTGCACTTTAGAATTCACATCCCTCTAGAATCATAGATTAGGGATGGAAGAGACCTCAGGAGGTCATCTAGTCCAACCCCCTGCTCAAAGCGNAACCATGGGATTGAAAGCTTGTCTACACAGTACAACTTCAACGCACACTAAGGAACTTTTTAGTGCATGCCAGTACATGAGCCAGTTAGCAACACACTGGTGCACTTTAGAATTCACATCCCTCTAGAATCATAGATTAGGGATGGAAGAGACCTCAGGAGGTCATCTAGTCCAATCCCCTGCTCAAAGCGGGACCAACACCAACTAAATCTAGTGGGCATTGCTACAGTGTGTAGACAAGCCCAGAGAGTCAAGATGAGAGGAAGACAAAGGAATATCCAGAGGTAGCAAATGGGTGGAGACTCCAAAGGAGGAGCCAGTGGACAACCTAACAGTGAGGAGGGAGACCTGAAATGACAGAACATCCTGAGGAGACAAGGGCAAAGGAAGTTCAGGTAAGGAGGCAATGGACTCTCTGTAAAGAGATAAAGGGGATGAGGGCAGCCTAGGCATGTCCACAGGAAATGAGGACAAGGACATTTGAGGTGATGAGGTCACACACTGTCCATAGGAGACAAGAGGCATGACACTACAGCACACGGAAAACAAGAGAAAAGTTACCTTCAAGGAGACAGTAGGCCGTACCCTAACCCCAAAGTGAACATTTGGAGAAGTTCAATTCCTTTCTAAACCCCCTTTACTCTTCCCTTCCATAATGCCCTCCCATTCTCCCCATTTGCCATTTTTCTTCCACCACTCCATGTCCTGGATGGGATCGAAGGCAGAAGAGCTGAGGCAAATGCAGGGAAAGGCTGTCCTCCCAGCACGATAGGCAGCAGTCAGTGCTGTGAAGCAGACAGACAGCAAGGTTTCCAGCCCACTCCAACTGGCCGCAATGGAGTTGCACCTGCTTAGATCAAGGTTGAATTGAGTCCACCGCATTTGGATGGTTTGAAGAAGCACCCAACTAAATCAATCTTCCAGCTACTGTTGGACCATCACTAGTTTCAGCTTCTGCAATACATTCATACACAATACTTAGCATTTTGTAACCTTTCGGTCTGTAGGCATTTCTATATAGTAGTTGGTTAGAATTATTAACCATCCACCTTCGCCACCCCTCCCCCCCCCCACTCTTTTTAACTAATGGGGAAACTGAGTAACAGAAAAGTCTAATGACTTGCCCAGGGTCACACACTGAGTCAGTGGCAGAACCCAGAGCCTGTTACTCCCACTCCAGTGCTTCATTCCCCTCGTAAAATCAGAGATGGGCCAGAGCCAAAACCCTGGATCTGAACTTCACGGGAGTTCGAATAAGGATCCAAAGTTAGTAGCTCGAGCCGGTCTCGGTTTAAAATTCAGCACTGGGTTTGGAAACAGGATAATGACAACGATCAGTCAGTCCTGGAGGAGGAAAGTGGGAGGAAGCATATAGAGTGGATTCTGTCAGGAAACAAAAACAAACAAATAATAATTGTCTGTAGGGAGCCCAGCTAAGCAGCAGTTAATGAAATCACCTGCTACCAACAGGACTAACAAAACAGAAAATAGAAAATAAGTCACGTCAGTGCCTGCCAGTACATCCCTGGCACCCAGAAAGGGGCCTGATGGCTGATACAAATTTAGCGCCAGTGATATCATCTTGCTTAGAGGGGCCCACATGCCGCAGAGCGTGAAAGGGCAACACTTCCATCACAACATTTAAGAGGACGGTGCCTGGGATTTCCTTATCAGGGAAGAGAGCAGCATAGCAGCTTAAATGAGCTGGATCACAGGATGGGAGATAGAGACAGGTGCGGGAGGCTGTAAAGCTGGGTCATGATGAAAATCATGGACTTGGGGAAACAAGTCTCTCTTTTTATGTTATTAATTAACAGTGCCATATGGCAGTGTAATGAGTTTGTGGTCATTTATGGACTCCACAATTGTCGCTGCTGCACACCACTCCGATCACTACAGCAACAGCAAGGATAGAACTCGGATCCTCCTATTCCACCGGCCCTCCTCTCCCGGCTTGAGCTGAAGGGGAATCT
Organism: Platysternon megacephalum; assembly: GCA_003942145.1. Lineage (NCBI taxonomy): Eukaryota > Metazoa > Chordata > Testudines > Platysternidae > Platysternon > Platysternon megacephalum. Next base: position 9,598,677 of record QXTE01000053.1, read on the forward strand.
CTGTTAGCAGTATAAGGCAAATGACACACACATGAACAGTGGTGATTCCGTCTAGCCGAGGGAGGTGGTGGACATGCAGATTAGCCACTGTGTTGCAAAGTTAAAAACAGAAAGGCTACATTTTATAAATTGTTCTTTCATTGTTCGCCCTTTGCAGCTACTTTTTGCACATCATTCACAGTATTGCCAAACCCAAACATTCAAGAATCATGAGTTTGGCCTGAAAAAATTGAGAGCATCATCAGGTTTTTTTTAAACAATTTTTGGCTTCCCTTCCGGTTTTTGAACCATTAGGTTTCATGTTTTCAAGCTTTTCTCCACAACCAGGAAGCCTAGAAACTTTGTTCCTCCCTTTCAAATGAAATCTGAGATTCTGACAATCTTATGACTCCAGGAGCTGGGGCTTTAAGAAAAACACCAAATATCATGAGACTTTCAATAAAATCTGCATGAGTCACTGCATGAGTCACCTTAGACAGAGAAACCAGAATGGTAAACTTTAACCTTCTGATCTTTTCATACACTGACCCAATGCTGCTTCTATTCCACATGTCCATTCAACCCTGGGGAAAGTAATTTGTTTTTGAAGGACAAGAAAACTTGCATTGGTTTGTCTACATTAGCATTACCCAGCATAACAAAGGCCAAGTGAACAGATTTTGCTGCTTGAGCCACTATACTTTTATGACAATTTTACAAGGCTACCTTAAACACTATCACAAACTTAC